>JAODLI010000485.1:0-11999 GCA_027575585.1 Percopsis omiscomaycus | reverse complement strand
CCCCCCCCCCCCCCCCCCCCCCCCCCCTCTCCAAATTTGATTTAGCCAGACTTTATATTGCAGTACGTGAGACTTCTTTTACAGCCGGCACCGATTTTAATAGCCTACAACACAGAGAGGACATTTCCAAAACAAGTATAATGCTATCTCCTTTTTCCTGATTTCCATTCTTTGATTTTCCTTGGCCACTACTCAGTCATGTGGCACGCGATGCCTGCGTTTAAACCTTTTTTTTGCGTTTCAGTTACACTCTGATGAAGAGGGAATGCTAGCTCTCTCTCTCACCCATCTTGTTTTCTCTCTTTGAAAGCGTTATCATTCAAGGCCAGATTTTCAAATAGGCAGCATGGTAAACCTGTTAGTCACCAGATGCCAACCTCTCTAAAGTTACAAAAAAAGTTAAATCCAACTTTCTTCTATTTCGTTACCATTAACTAATACTTTTTTTGTGAAGTTCACAATGATTCAATTTTCAACGAGACAGCCTTGTCTTAATCTGTAGTCTTATATGGTAAAAACTGCCTTCTCACTCCCGTCGGCTACGTTTCGTGGGGGTATGAGGGTGAGGTCATCACCCCTGAAGCGTGTTTCTGATGTCATCCGGCAAAGACGCGCATTCTCTTCTTCGATTCCCTAAAAGTCAGGGTAGGTTTTTTGTTTTGTTTTGGGGGGGGGGGTTCCCTGGGAGCAGCATGTAACATTGTTTAGCGGGGGGACATTTAGCCTCTGTGCTTCGCCTCGATCTGATAAAACAAGCACAGGAAATGTCTCTGTGAGCCGCTTGGCCTTGTGTTTCTCCTTCCCGTCTTCCCATTGGGACCTCAGATATCCCTGGTGGTCATAGCTTTCATCTTCATTCCATGTACCCCCCCTTCTCTATAGCTCACCTTCATTATTTAAAGGCCCCGTGTCATTCAAATGTTTTCAAATTTAGTTTTGGACAACATTCTGTAACCCCTTCTTACCATGCCCTAACATGGCTATCGGACTGGGAGGGGCAGGATAGGTCGGAGATGATTGGTGACATTCCAGAAATGATGTCACACCTGGGGCTAAATCTGACTAAGTCTTGTTTTTTTCAGAGAGGGATATGAGGCGGTTTCCCACTGCAGGAACCTGCGGGCCGTTTTACTTGCGGCACCAAATGGTGGTTTGCCACTGCAGGAACCAACCCTGTAGGTACTTCTGAGCGGTCCTGAAAAACTGCTGGGCTCGGCGCTTACTGGTTACACGCGACGTGAGCGGAAGACCACAACAAGCGGCACTCTATTCATTTATCAAGTGATCACAGCTGCCATGATGAAGCCATTTAACGTTTAGCACCTTTACAGAAACATTCAACTGTCGACTCGAGGTAATGCTAACGTTATCTGGAACATCTCTGGCTTAACATTCTAATGTTGCCGCTGGAGAAATATATATATATAATTATTTTGTTGTGCTCGGAATTTAGGGCAGATTAGGGGGCCGTTACTGTAGACGTTCGCGCCACCTGGGAAATGGCCCGAGTTCCTGCAGTGGAAAAGCGCCCATAGTTAAAGGACATGTTGAGAGTGGTTTCCCTTACCCTTACGGTACCTTCAGACAACACAAACTGACCCCACCGGCGGAACGTGAATGTTGCAGTAGGGGTCCTTTAACCCTCTTGTCTGCCTCCTCTCAAGCAGCCTCGCTCTCTCATCCTCCGCCAGCATCCCCAAGCTGCTTCATCACTTCATCAACACACTGCTGCATGAGTGTCTGAGCGCCTGCTCGCCTGCTGGGGCCCTCAGATCAGTGGACCAGGGGCTGCTAACTCCCCTCAGGACTAGAATGGAGACATAGGGAGACTGTGCAATGAGTGCTGCATCAGCAGAGTGTGTGGACTGTTTGAAGAAGTCATCTGCACCCTCTCGCTTTCAAATGAACAAATTTGTTTTGTGTTTTATATTGTAGATTTGTCTGCGTTACTCAGAAGTCCCATCTTTTAAGTTAATGGGGAATTAGGGGGACCGTGCAGGGTATTCAGGAAAGGAAAATCCCAGCAGCGCGCGTGAAAAATGCCTTTTGCGCGCCATGAGGTCATGTGTTTAAACACAGTTAGCAAGGTTAACTACCACGCATGGTGTCGTATGTGCAGGGGGAACAGAAAGGGCAGTGTGCAGCTCGGACATGAGCGTGCTGGCTGGTTCGTGTGTGCAGGCTAGGCATTGCCATTGTATCATCTGCAAAGGAAGGATTCTTTTGCCTGTGTGTGCGCGCGTTGGTTTTAAATGCAAGTACAGCATACTGCGTCTTATGTTTGATACCTGACCTCATGGGAAATACTGCTGCAGAGATCAGTTTTACTGGTAGAAGGGAATCACCTCATGGGTATAAATACCAAATCGCGTCCTTAAATGGGCATCCATGTGCACCACCCTGTATGCCATGAACCTGCCGGTTGTTTTTATTGTTTGGAAGCTCTTTAAAGTGGGATTAGTAATCGTGCGTTTTCTACTATGAGATACACTGAGTTTACAAAACATTAGTGATGTCTGAACTAAACTTTTGAAATAAACTGACTAGGTGAGTTCAGGTGAAATCTTAGACTTTTTCCCCCCCGCCTGGGTGGGCGGAAGGCAAAGGGGGTGTCTACATTTAGTCAACCCATAACATGGTACAAAGTAATAATAAAGCCTATTGAGTTTCAGTATTTTTTGCAGGCTTTTGGTGGTGTTGTGGGGTGTGTCCCGGCACACACTGATATGGGAGAGCCAATAAGCTCTCCCGTTCTCAGTCAGTCAGCGGGACAATGCCCCCGTCTCATAAGAGTATGACAGGGAGTCCAGTTCGCTACGGACCAGTCACAGGGGCTCTGTCCGACGGAACATCTCCGGAATGAGAAGCAACAAGCTTGTCAAAGTACAGCTCCACCACCAGTTACTAATACTCGCCCTTGCCCTCATGAGTCAAAGCTTTTCAGAGAACAGATAAGTAGTAAGGACTAATGTTCCGTACACACAAGCATCCCTGCGAGGGTTTCGCCAACGTTAGGTCACTCTGACTTTAAGGGAGAGTCCTCGTTTTTTTTGTTTGTTTGATTAATTATTGCATTCCTGTGCTGTTAAATGGTTGGCATGCCTCTCTACTCCTCCCCCTACAGCTCGCGTAGGCTCACACTGTTCTCTGCCCCTCCCCCCCACATCCCTCCCGATGCATAGCTGTGCTTCAATCATAAACCGTGAGCTGGCGTGGAAATGTGGGGGTTCAGTCGATGAGTGTACCCTTTTATGGGAACTGTTTTGAAGGCAAACCGTCTCTGTGCCCCCCCCAAGGGGGCCAGCAAGTGAGCGTCTCAGTTCCAGGTCTTTGTTGAGCCCTCAGTGAGAAGCGGTGGTAATTGTTACAAAGCACATTTATGGAGTGCATCAGACGCACACCGAGCCATTTGCATACGTAGCCCCCGGAGGCCCGGAGGGCCGCCCAGGAATGTCTTCGAGAGGAACGGGGCAGAACGAGGGAGCCAGCGCCTGGTTCACCATTTCTTTACGCCTCGCATGTCACTGCCCTGCTTGGGGGGTGTGTGTGTGTGTGTGTGTGGGGGGGGGGGGGGCTTGGGCATGAGGGTAGTGGAGGGGGTCAGGATGGGTGTGTGTTAAAGTAATTAAGACGGAAGATCAAAGAAACAACGGGCACCAAAAAAAAACAAGCCCCCGGCGCGTGCATGTTCCCGCGTGCACGTTCCCGCGTGCACGTTCCCGCGTGCACGTACTGTTATCAATGTGTCTTCAATCATCTCCATTTGCTGAGCGGTTTGTGTCCTTGAGCGTGTGGACGCCACAGAGAGCAGAAATCTAATGCCTTCATCTATATTAACTTATTGGAGACCTTTGCAGATTGGATCAGTTAGTGTGGAATTCATTCCAGTACCCGTCGGGTACTCTGTCAATTTTGCCTCCCTGTGTTTCAGCTCGGGTCTGGCACGGGGACAAGGAGGGCAGAAATACGGCCTCAGAAAACCATTTTAATCAGGCAGTGCTCCGCGGGGACAGACGCTGTCATAGGAGAGTGTCTTACCTCATCAGAGCTCCGCTACCGGGGATTGGGAGAAGCACTCGGTCAGGGTTTTATTTAGCCACCCCAGGTATGAGCTCAAGGGGCTTCATAGCAGCTCAGCGACTGCAGAGGTGACAGCCAAATGGAGCTAAAGACTGATGCATGTTCTGGGTGGCCTAGTGCCACTTTAACCTTGTCAATGTTTCAACCTTAATGTTAATGTCCTAGTCATAGTTTATACAACCACGATACGAGGCGAGCAAAGAGAGGAGCTCCGTTGCACGCGTATAAACGTAAAATTCAACATAAAAATGCTTCATTTAAATGGGAATATTAATGGAAAGGATTGTATGAAACTATCTTTCCAAATGGTGAATTAGCATCGTCAAGTTCAACATCTGTGATGCCGGTCAGGAATAATCCCTCCTAGCTAGCTAGCTAGCTTGTGCACAGCTTGGTAAGTCAATCGAGCATGGCGTGTGTGTGTGTGTGTGTGTGTGTGTGTGTGTGTGCGTTAATTACCGCCACGTTCACACTGACGCCTGCTTCTCTGATGACACACTTCAGGGGAAGAGACAGCGGAATAGCTCACCTCAAATAAGCTCCACCAAGCTGAACATGAATGAATCATTAAATAGTATATAGATTAGTAGCTGACCTTTTTGCTCACACGTTTCAAGTTAGAATCATCTGTGTTTTTAACATACTCATCAAGGAGTAATAATATCCACAAGCCAAAATGAATATTTTTCGAGTGGCGCGGTTCTTTGGGGCGGCCGTGAGGTCTGTCCATCCGAGCACGGCAGGGGGGAAAGGGTGGAAGGTGCGAGGCCTCATTGGAAACCTGCTTTGAGGACTAACAAATCACCTCACCTCCACGTAGAACAATGACTTCTTGTTACCTCGCTCCCGTGCAGGACGGGTCTGGCCGCCCCGCACGCCAGCAGTCTGTTCACGGGACACGGGCGGCGGCGGCGTACTGGGAGGGTCGCCCGCTCGCTGCCCGCCTGAGAGACCACCGGGGATAATGAGCTCCTATTAACTCGGGTTCAACTTAATGACCGGTAATGGTACACCGGCCAAGGCAAACTGTGTGCGCGGGCGTAGCGGCGAAATGAAATACCAGGCGCTCAAGATCTGTACATAAACACAGGGTTAGGGGTTAGCTTGCGGGGAGAATAGGTGCATGTATAGGTAGATATGTGTGTGTACGTGGGTGTGTGTGTGGGGGGCTGAGAAATGACGTGCATGAGTGGGGGAGACACAGGTGTAGCAGACAGGCTAAGGAGAGAAGGGGTAGATGGGCTTAATGGACAAATTAGTGCCTGAAGGATTTAGTCCCCGTTACCCACGCTGGTTTTATGGACCAAATCTCATTTCCAGTTTTGCCATTAGTGGCAAAAGAAGAGGCCTCCTAAGAAGTCAATTTTTAACAATTTCATGCCTGTCTGCGATGTGTGTTATGCTAATACATTTGGGAATTAGGAGGTTTAAACGCGACATATTTATTAACCTCTAAAGATAAACGTTATCCTCAATTACTCAGTAAACATCACGGCATGTGAAATGGCATTAAGGTTGATAAGAGTGGTGTTTTGGTCGCGCGCGCTGTGTAGGTCGGTACCTCCCCACAGCTGAGACGGTGCGAGGTAGGACCTTCGGCCAATGAGCCAGGACCCTGCCAGCACTGAGCAGTAGGACCCGGGACAGTAAGGACACAGGCAAAGCAACTTGGTGTGGTCCGCAGTGAGAAAGGCAGACAGAGAGCTTTGTTATGTCTCACAGGGCTCCGGGGTTTCGTGGAATGTCTGGCAGCGGACTCCCGAGTCACATAACCACAGAACGAGAGAAAGAGAAAGAATATCAAGGGCGTTCTCGTGTACAGACAGACGGGCATTTAACTCTCCTTTAAGAAAAGAGAGCTCACGACAGAAGATGTGGATCTCTTGTGTTTGGTAATGATACCATCCAGGGCGCCTGCGAAGGAAAATGAGCTCTGGTGAAGCTTGCAAAGATTGGCACTTCTTGTTAAGCACTGTCAACACCCGAAGCAATGCAGGACTTCTGCACAGTGTTCTTGGAACGTGCAACTGGAAGGAGTTTAGACCCACATCGTTTAGTTGTTTTTTTTTACATCTAGGCCTACATATGGTTTTTAGATGGATAGGATTTTACTGAAAGCAAGCATAATCAGTCAATTAAACTGTAGGCTTGATAGGCTTTTTTGTTGTCGAAATTTAGTCGAAAAAAGTCCAAAATCCAACTCGTGGAGCTAGCCATTTAAATTGTGATTTCAAGTTGTAGATCACTAGTGGAAGCACTACAAACTAAACTTAAGGCAAAAAACATTGTTTTTCATGGCCTTTACTGGTCATTGCGGTCAAGACCAAGCCAAACATGACTGACCCTCATATCTAAAACATTAAGTAAGGCAATAACCATACACACCCCTTTCCTGCACTACTTCCATATTTTTCATAATCCGTGCTCCCTCTCTCACTAGGAATGTGGTCTCCGCTGCGCGATTTAGAGATGTATGTGCAAGATAAATATTTATGAGGAATGGAAGTTATTGTGATTCATTTCTTTGTGTTTTTGTCATGGGGTTGTAAAAAGCGAATGGTTTACACAGTATACACTAAACAGCAAATGTGTGTCGTGGTTTATCAAGCACTCAAGCTAGCATGACCTTAGCGCGCCAAGGTCATGCTAGGGCCATTGCATCATGACTTCAGCCTTCACGCATGTTTCCATGTAAGGTATGATGGAAAGACGTTTTCTCCTTGTGTGATCCAAACCAGCCTCATAAACCACTTCACACGTGTGTGTACTTTTCCATCTTTTCTTTTCATGCTGTCTTTCTTTCTCTTTTTCCCCAAAAGTGTAATTTCTCTCTGGCAGCCACCTCGACCGAATCCCGGCCTTTTTACAGGAAGTTTGTCACCAGTGATCAACGGATGCATTTTCTCTCGCCCCTTGCGAGACTACAGGAACCCTTCAGGCTTTATGAGAAATACATTTTTATGTACCAGTTAATGTTTTCAGCATGTCGTGCTGGATACTAGTGGACCCTAACAGAGGAGGCCGGGCTGTCGTGATTCATGTATTTACATTTCCATTTTGTACATTTATATTCCGCTTATGAATACCGGCAGCCAGCAAAGACCAGCAGGAAATCTTAAAATGACGCAATGAACTGGGCCGAAATCAAAAACTGTGCTTCCTCCGGATAAATTCTTTTAATTACATCTGTCTTGCACACTTCTCACTGCTTGAGCATCTGTTCAGAGAAGGACATGTCATGTTTGGGGTGATGTTTTTAATTGATTTAGTTTTCTTTGCGTGCCCACACAGCTAAGAGCAGAAATTAGATTGCAGTTGAAGGTGGATCTTGTGAAAGCACCAGAATATTAATTTACATGAATATCCTTTTAGCAGTTTCAAGGGTGTAAAAATGTACAGCGTTTTGTCAATCCTGTCCTTTACCGTTGAATGTTTTCGATGGGATTTTATATTTTTCTTTCGTTTGAATGGTCGGTCATATTGGAGGTCAAAGGTCTCCGCGGCACAGTAAACAATGGCGAAGTAGCAATAGATTTTATTCGTGAAAGGTACTTATGTTCCATTTGTCTCCATTTGTATTGTTTGGATCCAATGTGGTACAGGCAGTAGCAGAGCTTACGCTGAAACACACCATATATCAACCCCCTGAGCCACCGGTGTCCCTGGCCAGCCGGCTCGCAGCAGATTAATGTCCTGTTGAGGAGCTACAGATCTCGTTCAGGCCTCATTTATTGTGACAGAAAGCAGGTGTCAAGCAGAGCTGTCACAGAAACGAGAGAAGGCTGCTTTCTCCTGGAACAGGGGGATGGGGCCGGAGGAATGGATCGTTTGGTGAAATTCGTCATGTTTTACACTGCAGCCGTGTTCATTGTAACGGGTCGTTAAGGCCAAGTTCCGGTTATGAAATGAGAAAACGGAACACGGAATAGACAGATTATCTCAAGTAACTCCACTTGCTTTCTGCAGTGTTTTTATTCATTGGTTTTTGAGGGAAATGATCTCATCGTCTTATCTTGAAATGAGGCAGAATCGGGCGATTATTATATCTGGCCTAATCGTTCATATTCATAGGATTAGTAAGTGAAAACTCTCTCAGCTCGCTGTCACACTTTAGATTATCCAAATTAAGAATAAAAGTCAATAGTAGATTAAATGGCTTGTCAGCAGCTCCAGGCTTCATTTGCCAGCTGTCCTTTCATTACTTATTCACTTGCATGATGTTTAGCAGACATGCTAGCAGAGACGTTGGAAGCAGGGGAGTTTTTTTTATTTTGTTAAATTTCTCTTGAAGAATTGGTACTTAAATTTGTCTGACCTTCATTTCTGTCTTTCATAGTTCACCATACACCATAAAGAATATATGCTTTCATAGCTTAGCGATGTTCTAGCGATGAAACGACTTCCCAGGCGGGTCAGGTTAAGGTCTTCAGGTGTCCGCACTATGTGATCAGCTATTGGCATTGTTGGACTGACATGGTGCCACAGCTGTGGGTGTCACGCACATGGAGGACTGTCACCTGTGTGGTCGACGTTGTTATGAGTGTTATCGTGTGGTTAACTCTGTAGCAGCCCGGGCTATGCCCTTCTGATGCGCGGTTAGGCCATTTTTTTCTCTCGCGGTAATGATCTACTCTGGCTCCCCCCCCCACACTAAAGGTTACGCCTTTTCCATGACATGACTGGTCAGGGACTGCAGAAAAATAACATTGTGGGAAGTTGCGCAACAGGCCTGTCGAGAGAGTGTATTGATTAATATTAGTGAACTTTCTGTCGATGTCGGCACTAGATGTATAATTTCAAGGGCAGCCTTGCATAAGAGGACTATGGCGCTAAAAGCCAAACCCCAGCCGGGTCCTGAACAAACAGGAGGAGAAAGGGAGATTTATTGTATTTATCACTGCGTTCCCTGTTGAGCTAAGACCTCTTTTTCCTTTATCTCACAGTGTTTAATCCTCTCCAACTCCCTTCGACAGTTATTCATAATCACGTAAAATTGCACTTTTGTGAATGCAGTTTAACTTTTGGCAACGAGTAAATCGATCTCCTTCAAACGTTTTTATTTTATTTTTTTTACTTGCACTTTGTCATGTGCTGTGTTTTTAGTTTGTGCAAATGTTGATGAAGTATTGATCAGAAGCAACTACAATGATCCACTTGCTCAGATGGGAAATTTCCGGCGGTCTAGACAAATGTCTGAATGGCTTTTTTTGCTTTGCTCTCTCATTCACGTCACTTGTTGAGTTATTTCTCCCTCCGATCAGTTTTGTGACCGTTCCCACACTCCCAAGTTAAGGGACATTCATGTTACTTTTTTCACTTACTCATTAAAATGTACTAAGAAGCATTGTTAGCCACGTATGAGTGACAGTTATATGGCAGAGATGGTCGCATAAACAAATTGTTTCTAACTTCGTCAGTGGGCTGTGGTCTTGTGTGTGTGTGTGTGTGTGTGGAAGTGGAATGTTCCATTAAAAGGGGCTCGGATATCAAGTGATCTGTCGAGAGCAGGGGTGTGTGTGTGTGCAAAAGTGTGTTTAACAGTGCCCTCCTCGATGTGGTTTGAAACCCAACTGTCCACTAGTGAGCGGACGGCTGTAGGAAGGCAGAGAGGCAGAGAACAACGTGAGCCTATGAGAACAGTAGCGGGAGGGGTAGAGAGGAATGCGAGCCACTCAGCACTCATGTGTCGGAGGGCCCGGTTGCTCTCAGGGTTGCTCTCAGAACCAAGACAAGAAGATTAAATAGAGGAGGGTCCCTTTTAAAATAGTGGAGATCCACCGTATGGCTATTGTGTGTGAGAGCCCTCGTAGTGCCCACTACTGTGTGTGAGAGCCCTATCTCTGCTGTGCACACGGCATGCGAGCAAACCTTCCTTTTTTTTCCCTTTTCCCAGTTTGGTTACGGGAAAAAGGCAGCATTTTTTCTCTCTCCATATTTGGTCATGTGGAGCGCGGCCAGCGAGCAGTAGCCTTTTGATGGCGTACAAACATCCCTGTTTTGTGTGGGACTTGTGCTTTTTGGAATGCTTGGCCCCTGATACGGCATCAGAAAGTGCACTTTTAAAAAGGGGCCTGCCAGTCAAAAGAGAGGGGAGCGTTCTGTTCCTCCACAAAACGTCTGCCTCTTCAAACTGTAATTTATGTTTTACCAAGCCTTAGAATTGGACCCAATTTGCGTGCGACCCTCTTAAACCCTGCATTTAAAGTGAGACAGCCTTTCGCTGGCCCAATCTTCCACCAGATATATCAACTCCTACGCTTGTGAAAACAATTATATCATTAGCTGGAGTGGACCTAACTGTTTCATTCAGAGGCTACACTCAGAGTTCCTCAGAATTAGCCTACACGAGAGGCGATGGTAGTATGTTTGGTCGTTTTATAAAGAGCAGGATGTGTACTTGGAAAGGTTGTTGATTTGAATGAGACACACTGACCTGCTACAGCCTTATAGGCATGCGATGTAAAGACAGACATTTCAGGCTAGATGTGATTAAGTTCGAGCCTGAGACTTGGCAAGTTCATCGCTCCTAGCCTGTATACCACAAAAAAATTGTACGCATTGCAGTGCATTCAGAATCATCCCAGGTTAGCTAGGTTATCTCGCTGACATTGAAAAATGTAATGAAGGATTGATGTTGGATGTTTTTCTTTTTTTTGTACATTTTTATCAGGCATCATTTCACCACGCAGTGAGTCATAGTTTAAATATAACGGCGTACTCGGTTATCGCGGGTCAGCTAGGATATCATGCTGACATTGAAAAATTTGATGAGAGAAAACAGTTTGTTTTATTGTCACTGGTTTCCTTTCAAAAGGGATTTCCCATTGGAACATTTTGACAAGAAGTGGTTTCTTGGGGGTACTTCTGTTGTGGTTGCTTGATCATATAATACAATTCAAATGTCTTTGGCAAACATATGTGTGTGTGTGTGTGTGTGTGTGTGTGAGGGAGAGAGGGATTCACTAGGTCGAGAGAGGTGTCATGGAATGTGAACCATTGTCTGGGAATGCAAGAGTCTCCCTTTTCTCCACTAAGTGGAAACTTCACATCTTGAACCTTCGGGCCTTTTTAAAACTCTAAATGTTTTTCCCCTTGCCGATTTGTCTCCTGCATCTGACAGCCAAAGTCAGCGGAGGGGAAATGTAAGGTGATTCTTACGGGTTCGACTCGTAACGACGAAGTCACGAAGCGTCTGATGAGCGTCTCGACGATTGGATTTTCCCCCTTCCTCCTCCAAAATGTGCAGCCGCGCTGCCATTTTGCCCGCAAATATTGTCATGTGACGTCAATGGTTCGTTATGATTGGTTCAACCCATTTCATTTCTAAGGTTGATTTATTCACGCACACTAAGGAAATTGGAGATTGGCAGTCGAATCGGGCTCCCTTGGATCCAATTGTCGAATAGTTAACTATATATAGTTGACTATTCGGGGTCACCCCGAATGCAAATATGCATTTTATTTTGGTACAAAATGTAATAAAGTTGATTAAAGATTATAGATATATAATATATACTGTAGAAGATAAACATCTAGTAGAAGAAGAATTTCTTGACCTAGGAGAGACAGAGCGAGACATAATAGGAGAGACAGAGAATCGCAGATGAATAGAGAATGAATCCTGGGGAAAGAGCCCGGGGGCAGGGCGGGGGGGGGTTAGTGTGCTATGGAAAGAAAGGGGGGAATAGGCAGCCAAAAAAACTCCCGTGGATTTACGAATGTCCGTAGCCTGGGACCGTAAATATGTTAATGCTGCAGGGAGCGCGACGGGCCCACAACCGCGGAACCAGCTCTCCAAACCCAGCTCTGCCAACGCTGGACATCTCACACACAGACACACACACACACACACACACACACACAGACACACACAGACACACACAGACACACACAGACACACACACACACACACAGACACA
>JAODLI010000484.1:0-11999 GCA_027575585.1 Percopsis omiscomaycus | reverse complement strand
CTTTGGCTTTGTACCTTGTTTTGGACATTTCCTGTTTTTCTGTTTACCCCTGTTGTGGATTAGTTTACTTTATTAAAACCCCTGTACACCACTGACTGCCTGCCTGCTGCTCTGTTCTGCATTTGGGTCACCACTCTACAAACACGTGACAGATTTGTATTTAAAACACAACTTTTCTCGTCAAACTGACATCCTGGAACTATTGCGGTGAAATTCAATAAAAGTATTTTACAGAGGCTATTCTAAACATCTGTTTTCCACGTTGGTCGTAGGTCCACAATGAACAGGGGCTCTGACCAACGCTTGAACATGGGCAGTAGAGCTGTGGTACAGCCATCCAGCTGCTAGTGGTTAGCTTCATTGTATGAATGTGGTCCTGGCCCTGTTCCTGGGCCCCCCACCGGTCCACTCCACAACTACGGAACCATTCTCTCTACCATCGCTCATTATCCTCTTATAATCTCCACATCTGCCTCTACGTCGCTCTACCGCCTGTCGTTCTCGCCTCTCTTTCTCTCTCGTTTTCTCTCTCTGCCTCCCTCTTTTGTTGGTCTCCTTGTCTCTCTCCAACCCTCTGGTGGAGGACTCAGGGTCAGCTGAGCTTAGTGATTGATTCTCCAACCAGAGCTCCATCTTTATACTATTACTGGCCAATTGCGGGTTAGTAATTTGGGCTGCTGTCTGAGGCCGGGTGACCGAGCCAGCGGGATTACAAAGCACACGACTGTCCTCTACCCCCCCCCCGAACCCCCACCCCCCCTACACCAACCATCCACTGGTGTTGTGAAGAATGTAAGCCCTGTCAACCCTGTCCCCCTCGTCAATCCCATCATGCACTGCTCTGTCATAAGTGGCCTTCGGCGGTAACAAAGTGTGCTCTATTTTCCAGTACAAAGACGTGAAGGATGAAAGGGAAAGTTCTGGTTGTGACGCACTTGCGTCAGCTCCATTAGATGTTGACCGATAGCTCAAATGAAGTCATGAGCATCTGTGAGATAGATTTAATTTGACTCTCTCTCTCTGTGTCCATGGCCAAGGGTGAAGGTAAACTTTTATTTTCTTAATCACAGTATTGGTTTCTTATGTATACCAAAGTTATGTTTCTATCTTATCAGTGGCCCTTTCTATGATATTTTGAATGGCTAAAGATAACTCCAGCCATTTTCCACCTGGACCTTAATGTTAACTTTAACATTGCTATAAACTGGGTAAATCTCTAATATTGAAATGCCAATATGAGTACAATTGAGAGCCTATATATTATAAGGTAGATATTGTTGGAGTTACACAGTACACAATTACTTCTCAATCCAGTATTAGTATTCATAAATCATTTGTCTAGGTGACATGTATGGGCCATGCGGGATCTTGCGCAGTTGTACAACAATTCCCTTGTGACACTTTAATAGATGTTAAATCATGCTCGTGTCAAGAGACCCAATGTGTTTATGTATAGCTTTACGACCTCTTCTTAGAAGTTGTTCATTATTAAAATGCATTTTTGTATTGACCCGCCGTAGGCTTGCTGTGAATGTAGTTAGCTAAGACTGCAGGGGTAGGGGTCAATTCTAATTCCAGATCGTCTTTAGTCTCATTATCATTCATGTTATTCAGAGGTTTGGAAAACGATAAATGTGCGTTGCATTTCTTAAGATGTTAAAGTCATTTTAAATGAAGGTGCGGTGCTGAAGCCAACATTTTGTCACAGGGGCTCCTGCTGAAACCATAAATATCTCAAATAGGGGTTTGCTTAATCACACCCATGTAACACATATACGTACATACAGTAAGCTGACTGTAGCTGATAAGTCAAAAAAACTTGATTTCCCCGTTTCTGAAGGTGGGCCAGCAGGTCAAACACACACACACGCACAAGGTACTACTATTTCACAAAATGTCTATTGTGAATTCCCTTTTGCCAATTCAAACTGTCCTCTCTATTCAAACTGTACAAAGGTCAGGAAATGTCCGACTGTACTCTGAAGCCTTCAGTCCAGGTTGTACTGTAGGCTACTGTTTCTATTGAAAAAAATGCCTTTTTTCAGCCCAAATTTATTGAAAATGATACTAATGCATCTTAATAGGTCAAATTCCCACAGAGAAACAAACTTACTGTATCATAAATTCAATTCCCCAATATTTATAAGAAGAAATACTTGATAGTTGTCTATTACAGCTCTGTTTTTGAAGCCACATGGGGTTTCATTTCAAAGACTGCACATTGCATTCGTTTGACATTAATAGCTTATTTTAGTGTCGGTTACAGCATTACCCTCACAGCTAATGCTGTTTCCAAAGCTGTTTCTTTATATAACTGGTACTGTAGCCTCTCGATAGAAGAAAATAATAACAAACCCTGGCACTGTTATATGTATTTAATAATTCAAATTCTAATACAGACCAGGCAATACCCGTTCATTTTAGGAAAGGCCTACTTACTGGATACAGCTTTTCTTGTCCTTTTGCTGCGAAATCAGTTTAAAAAAAAACGATAATCGGGAAAAAATGGATAATCGATAAAAATGTGACACACTACCACTACCACTGCATCACAGTAGCACAGAATGATGAATGGCCTCTTGTGTGACTTGTCCGAAACAAGGTTGGGGAATTTTGACTATCTATGTAAAAACAAAAAATTACATAATTGCCATCTATAATGGTTGTCAGTATTTCACAGGTATCTATTTGTAGCCATTCAAATTAAATATTAAATAACAATAATAAGAAAAAAGTACTAATTGGTGAAATTGGTCTGGAAATCCTGTATCCTTTGGTGTGACACAATATTGTTATAAATGAACAGGCATTTACTTGAACAGTCTTTTTGACCCAATTTAAAAAGGTACAGAAGATATTTGAAAAGCACATACACATGACGAAGGTAAGTTTTGGCTGTAGACAAATTATTTTTTTTTTTAAACGCCCTATGTCCTTTTTCTAACCACTTTTGCTTGACCTAAATGAAAAACATCATGAAGGTCATGGAATTGATAAGGACATAGGAAAAGACAACCGCTGTGCTAAGAGAAACCGACTGCACTTACACTAGGCTGTGTAATTATTGTATGCGACGCTGGATGTTATTGACGCGGGTCTGTCCGCGGTGAAACTACAATGTTCTGAAGATGTACTACTAAAAGCACATCTTAGATGCCCTAGAGACCCTAGACCCAGAATATTACTCGGTCTAGAACCATCTGACAGGGTGGGCAGGCAGAGATGTTATTTGGGCAACAATCTTTTACAGTAGTCTGCGGAACAATAGCATCAGCATATACTCAGAGCATGGGAACCCATCCTTTAAAAGTTCTACTTTTGCTACTGCTAGGTTACTCGATTTTTTAGAATAAGTGGTTCCCACAGAGGTGGATGTGGTTCCCATGAATTGGGATGGGTACCTGGCCTGGTATTCCAACTCTAGAGATCGATGCAGGACACTGACAGCTTAGACAGTCCCCTGACCCCCTTCCTGCAAGACAAGTTGTTAGGTGGGGGTTGTGTGAGTGAGTGAGTGAGTGAGTGAGTGAGTGAGTGAGTGAGTGAGAGAGAGAGAGAGAGGGGGATTACCAAATCATATTCCATTTTCTATGGTTGGTCAGATTTAAACTAAACGCAAGCAATGTATAAACTCTAAATAAAACCTTTTAAATAAAGTAAAAATAATCCAAACTCATGGAATGTATTCAGATGCCATGAACTGAATGTCAAAAAGCTCAGGACAATTAGAAGAGAGAAAATATATATTTTTGTCTGTGCAAAATTTGAAATCGTCCAAACCACAACACAAGAGTTAGGACAGGACTTAATGCACCATCTATCTTTTATTCATGAGGGTTAAAAGGTCCACGACTCCCATCAGGTGATGTTTCAGAAAGTAAGAATTGATATCTGCATCGCTATGGGAGGTCAGTGACCCAGATCCAGCTAGAGAGCTAAGTTTATGCCAGGAACAACAGATCACTACTTTATCCTTTCAGAGCCTCTCCTCTCCCTGTAGGGAGGTTGGCAACCCTATCTTGAAGCGTCTGTGCAGGCACTTGGGGCAGAGGTGGTAAGAGCATGCTTACTGAATGATCCTTACTCAAGTACTGTTACTTGACTGACATTTTATTAATGGAAAAAAATGAGAAAAAGAGATCATGTGAAAATAATAACTCGCAATTAATATTACAAGTTTTAATTAAAAAGAGTATCCCATGTATCCATGCTACTGTATAAAATGAAAAAGTATGGATAAATGATTTTACTACTACTGAGTAACAGTAAAATTACTAATTTCAGAAATCACTGAGAAAGGACTAGAAACACTTTGTTACTCCACCTTGCATGATGCATTTCTATAATTTCATAGCCATTTTCATGCTACTTCCATTGGCCTAACTTAAATCTATATATTAGTCTCTAATCAAAAGTCTCTATACAAAAGTTTGCTTAAACTAAACCAAAATCTAACTAGTCAAATGCCAGAAAATAAAAAAAAATAAAAAAATAGCTTTGACGCTACATGCTAACTAATTGTCATTGTGATTCTGCCTCTTTTCGTTCAGTGCAAATAAACACACAAAAAAATAGACAGAGAAAAGAGGGCTACATGATTTAACAGTTTTAATTATAACCTTTTGTACAATAGATTTTACATTTTCACAAGCTAAGAAGTTGATGATGCTGGATAGCTGAGGAGGGAGTCTGCATCTCCGATAAGCCATTCTCGTATTCTGAATAAAAAGCGGGAAGAATTCATTCAGATATAATCAGCCTCTCTATGATTAACTGCCTCCACAGCATTTACAATACCTAATGGAGCTATACCCCTGTGGGGTGGAATTACAATTAACATATGTGACACGTACGTTTAAGAAAGGTAGGCTTACTTTGTCCAAAAATGTAAGGACTCCTCCCTCATTCCTTGCAATACAAAATATAATTTCTCTCAATCAACACGCACTGTAAAAACATGTTTGATCTGTAACCAAACACAAAACTCAAACTGCAGGAACAGTACCCTCTATAGGTTAAATACAGGCTATTGTTAGCAAAGTACAAGATGCCATACAAAAAGAAAATAGATAGAATATGGAAAATTATAGAAAATTAAGTCACCTTCAGGCCAAACAGATAACAAAATACAAACAATTGCAATAACCAGTGTGCAACCTATAGGGGGTGCTGTTAGTGCAGTTTGATTTTAATGCTTTGTTTACTTTACTTGGTCAAGTTACCTTGTTGCTATACTTTATGTTTAACTGAAATAAAATGTAATATTTATTGAACTCCAAATGATTTACTTAAAAAATATATATATATCACTTTTTTATTTCAGCTGAAAAGAAACAAGGTAAAGTAACCAAATATTTACAGTGTACCCACACGTTATCTTACACAGTATGCTCAAACGCCGTAATGTCCATTGACAACAATAGAAATTTTTGCCATGTTAAATTGTATTAAGGTAACTGTGTCTTTTCACATATTGCAATTTTCCATTAATTCGTATACCCCACCATGCGTTGAAAGATATATTTTTTCCTTGTTGCAGATCCCCCAGTTTTAGCGATTATTTGAAAGGCAAGCCAAAAATAGATGACTAAGATAAGAGTAACTAGAAATATTAAGTACAAATTATCAGTGTCCAGTCCATCTCAGTTTCTCTGTTCATACACAGAATGGAAACAACAAAAACTAATAAAAGATACAAAAATAAATGGGTGTCTTACCCAAAAATTAATTTTATATTTAGCTAACATCATAAATGGGGTTATGATACAAAATCAATATTCTTATAGTAGTACTTTAATTGCCACATTGACATCCTCTTTCTCAGATTAATGTTTTTTCATTATCATGTACATAAAGGGAGAAATATACATCTAGTTTATTATAAAAAACAAACAAACAAAACATTTTTTAGTAAATGTACTTTGCTGTATTGGTCAAATGTCAAAATAGTTCACGATGCTCTTGTATAGAATATCAGACATTTATTTGTCCAATTATATTTTCAGCCAAGTACATACAGTACATATACAATGTTTATTCTCAGTAAATAACATGTAATTTCTACTATACATTAGTCATGTTTCAAGAAGCCACACAAACCCAAGCAGCATGTCATAAATATCTCTGTCTAAATGGCTGACGTACTGTAATATAAGCCACAAGTACTGTAAATGTTCGTATGCATTTTGTGTGCTGTTGAATTTTCAAGTTAATGTGAAATATCAGGTTTCCACTCCAAAAGCTGATAGAGATGTACGCTCGTCTACATGTGGTATATCCTAATACGGAAAATAACTGTGATAGCGCTGTCATGGCCCTCACCAGAAACCATTAGACAAAGAAATGGCTTGAGCAAATTACACAGAGAAATCACATTCCACTGAACTCTGTCTGAAGAATGTAGTCATTTGAAAACATTGCCTCGACACCTCACAGTTGAAGCGACACGACGCTGTAAGCTTGGAGGAGATGGGCCCGGGTGCGATTTGCACCGAACACGGGAAAAACAACTGAATTTACAGTGCAACGATAAGCCTGGGTTCTCAGTTAGTGCTGTCACAATGTACAACACACAAGCAGCTAGCTCCTATAAAACAGCTTGAGGTGAAACTGCTTCGCCTGCCCAGCAGCAAATCACTGTTCCTTCTCACCTTCCTCTGAGAAACTGAAACTATTACAAGTATGTATGATCACCATTATGAGCTGATTGCAGTGGCTGCTGTGGGGTGTACTGTGTGCGTGGGTGTGTTTCTACTACAGTGTGGTCTAAGCATGGGGATGCATGGGATGTTAGTGTGTGTCTATGTGTTCATTCACCGGTGGGCTTTTGTACGGTAGTGTGTGGTTTGAATTGAGCATAATTCATATGGCCACAGCTGTTAACGTTTTAGTAATGTTCTAATGTCAGCTCATAGCAAAAAAATAACAACAATTTGAGCATAAACTTTAAATTCCTGGGGAAAAACGAGCTAAATCCAACTGTGGAGATATTGCATAACAGCTGGGGCCATTGTCAAAACACACACACAAATAACTGTAGTGACTGTGACATCCTACAATGCACTGTTATTATACCAGTAAGCAACACAGAGGTTGTCTTTAATTATCCAATCAGAGTTAACACTTAGATCACATATTTAGCGCACAGCTACAATGCAAAACATCTTACAAAAAAAAAAATGAAGTAAATCAAAAAGAGATATAGAAAGCAGAGAGAAATAGAAATACAACAGGTATTACTGGGAACAGAGGATATAATTTCTTGTTTTGCTCTTTCCTTTATACAAATATGTTTGTCAGTCCACTGTTTGCATCTTGCTTTGAAGCGGCTAGGCTACAAGAACACTGCAGAGGAGAGCGCTGACGGGTTGCAGAAGCAGAGGGAGACCAGTAGGGGCAGCAGAGACACCAGGCCTGGTGGATGCCATCTGGAGACCGCTGAATTTCTGAGGATTGAGTTGGATGTGCCCGGATCATCTATCTGAGGGTCCTGGGACAGACAAACAGACAGACAGTGAGAAAATGTAGTTTTAGCATTAATTGAACAGAAAAGTCAACGTAGGCTACGCAAATTTGTGTTTTGCCTCCAATCACCAAAAAATCGTCCAGTTATGTTTAGGAGGCTCATAATGACCATTTAATGCAACAATCTTGTCTGCCGTTTAAATATACTGTAGTATATATAATATATAATATATAGTATATAGTATACTGCATAATATATAGTAATATAGTAGTTTAGTGACTTACTCGAACCACGCACCATCCAAATGGAAATGGCTAACATACTATTCACTCATTCACTGTTTTAGCACAGGGGTCCGATATTTATTTGTGTTACACATTTTTTGTCGCAGGCGAGGCTTAACTGAAAGTTCTTGCCGGCATGGAGCCAATATAATTTAGGTTTAACCCTGTAGAGCAGTGGTTGGCAACAGGCAGCCAAAAGTGGCCCGCCAGAAAGAATATCTGGTCCGCCAGATCATTTTGATAATTTTGATTTGATTATTTTTTTAATTACAATATCGGACTGACATTCCCACATATAGGTACAATGTCCAAATAGAGAAACTACCCGCACCTGAACTATTCTTATTATATTTGTATCCATGTTGAGAGTGAATGACAGACACGAACATTCATGAATCAGACACGGGCTGCACTGTAGTCAGTGCCTTGTGATAAAATAGATCTCCGTAATGGCAGCAACAGTTTACCCTCAGAATGACTACCCACAGCGATTTTGCCTACAAAATAAAAGCGTGAAAAAATTAGTTTTTTGCAGCAATCCTATATTTCAAGCTGAACTGAGAGCTTTTATTCTGAAAAGTCCTGACCAAAATTCTAAACATTCTGTAGCCAATCCTTTATTGAATAAGTACCAGAACTGACCTGAAATTCCTCGCATTCTTCTGCTCTTTCCTCTGGTACAGATAAATTAAATTCAGTGTAGGTACTATCTACTATTCTAAGCTTTTGTTTAAAGGAAAGTTAAGACATTTTTCATGTGTCTTATGGGAGAAAAAGCAGGTGCCAGCACTGCTTTCTGTGTGTACGAACGCATGAACAGCCGAATTGCCGAAAATGTGACTGAAGACTGGATTAATACGGTTGATTTATAAATAAATTTATTATTGTAGCTTACGTCTTATTTTATAATAGCTAGGATAGGCAGTGCCTATCTTACCTAGTATGTCTACCCCGACAGCACGCTACTACACACCGGCTTTGCATTCAGGAAACCAGGTAAGATGAACGCATAGTTGCCTTTCCATTCTTCTTTACTATTGTATTCCTTAAAGCAGCGTAAAACCCAGACACCGGCACACAATTGTGGCTTTTGGTTTGTGAATGTCCTACATACTTTAACCACCGGGTGAAGTAGTAGACTAAGCAGTTATAACAAGACAATCTGTAACAGTCTGTCGCAAATTCCAGTTGCAATTTTCTAAACTAGCCTTTGATTATATTTTTTGATTATCTAATGGCTCCGAAAAAAATTGGCCTGCGGTCAAACTTACTTGCCAAACCCTGCTGTAGAGATAGTCTACAGCAGGCTAAAGTAGTGAAAAAGTACAAGGTTGCTTTAATAATAGTGAGAAGATTTTGTGTGTGTGTGTGTGTGTGTGTGCGTGTGTGTGTGTGTGCAAGTGTTTGTGTGTACATACAGTGTTCGTGCTTGTGTGTGTATTAAGAGTTTTAATAAAAACACTGAATCACTAATAAAGCAGGCAGCCACCAGCGAGGTTGACCCGTCCCTGCCTCTGTTAAATGTCAGTCCACAGCATAACGGAGCCTTATTATTGTACAATGACATTTACAGTGAACTTTAAAAGCCACCTGATAAGCAACGATCCTAATTCCACCTCAAATGGACTACAAAGAACAGAAAAGGATTCTAGAACAAAGCCAGGAAGGATCGTCGCGCAATCACGGTCTAAAAGTGGTGAGTGACCTTTGTTGGCCTTTATCATTTGCTTAATTTGGGGATAGTTGCAGGTTGTTGCGTAAACAAACTATTAATTGATATTTTGTATCACCTTGTATACAAGGTTGGTAGCGTGTATACAATTATGCAATGCAATATGGACATTCTCTTTTTTTGTATAAATGACAGGGCACGGTGAGGAAATGAAAGTCATTTCTATCACAAAGATCCTCACTTGTGTTTAGTTGAGTACAGTGGGTGGTTAGAAACACCATCTGCATCTATCTAGAGTGAGAACTTCTTTTTTTGTCAGATAACCACAACCCAGAACTTTTCTCTAACCTCTACCAATATGTTTTCCATGTCTATCTCTACATTACTGTTTAGAAAAGTTGTGGGTTTGTTTAGAAAATTCGTAAGTCCCAAGTGAAGGAGAAATTAATTCAGTCAAAATGTGCTTTTTGTATACACACAGCAAAGCTTGCTGTTTACAAACACAAAGTGCATTGCAGTCTGCAATCTGCAGTCTACATTCTGCAGGAATATTTCATTTGAACCGATTGGGAGATTCTTACCACACAGAAGACACCGTCAACAGAGGAGTTTGACTTCAGTTTCTGAGCCTAAGGAGAAACACAGAATTATTTCCCATTACACAGCCCCAAAACAAGAAAAACTATGCCTAACATCAGGTCACGTTTATGTTGCACATTATGACATTGGACAGTTAATCAATATGTATGGAAAAAGTGTCCTACAGCAAGAATAAATCAAAAATATGACCAAAAAAAACAATATTTGGCGCTATTGCCAATATATTTGAAGACTGACTTTTTGGACAAGGTACGTTTAATCTCCTAGGATAAGTTTTATTTTATAAACCCAGGGCTCTGAAACAGAAGCCAATATACCTAAGGTACTGTATATTGGTTTCTGTTTCGGAGCACTTGGTTTTTGAAATAAAATATATTGGTTTTTTTGTCAGTATATCAAGCTTAGATAATATTACCTGATGATATTACAATGGAGTTTAGAGTCACACATTATATTATGAAGATTCCAAAAGTCTAATGCTGATAAAAGCATAGTAGATCATGCATTATGTTTGATTTATTACAGATGGATGAATTGGCTTGATAATAAAGCAATACAAACACACAAGTTTCTTACACACACAAAAAAAAAGTATGTTTTATGTGGGTGCAGACAAAAGTCAAATTCTTGGTTCTTGTATTCCTATATTTGGTCCTATGTTACAATTAGGTCATTTAGCAGATGCTTTTATCCAAAGTGATTTACAATTACATGGTTCTATTACATGGAGCAGGTAGGGGTTAGGCATCTTGCTCAAGAAGGTTTACAGGTAGGCTAACCTGATGACCAAGGTTTGTTTGTTTTCAACGGCAGCCAATGATCCAGAGCACACAGCTTTACCAGAACTATTTCAATTCTAAAGAAGGCAAGTAATGTTGACCTGTACTAAGTTCCATCCACATTCGCCAAAATATGACTCAATTGAACATCTGTGTGAGCATTTAAAAATAAAGACAGCATGAAAACACTGAAACAACCTCTAGAATGCTTTCAAAGAGGGCTGGAAATATGTAGATTCTCAGACTAAAAAATTAAGAGACAACTGCTTTTATTTGTAAAGATAATATCAATATCAAAAATGTAAAAAAGTATTTATTAAATCAATTTAAAAATATATATATATAAATGTAATTGTATATAGATCTTATATTTAAAAAAATGGGCAGTGGTCTCTTAACTTTTTATATATATATGTATATATATATATAAAATTTGAACATGGAGATGATGAAAATTGAAGTTCAGTTTTGGCTGTAGGGAGAATGCGAATGCCTTCATGTGTACGTGCATGCACGTGCTTTTGATGTTACAACATAATGAATGGCTCCACTATATATCGTAGTATGTGCGATAGGGATAGGGACCAGATAGGGATGTTATAGGATGTAATAGGGATGTTAATGATGAAACGGCAATGGTCATGTGGAGCGAATGAGACTGTATTCCATGATTACACCTTTGCTTTGGTTCTAAACTGCAAAAAGAGAGGGGGGGGAAGCTCCTATGGAATTGTGTTCATAAATCATAGTGTATTTGAAGGCCTCGTCATAAAGACTAGTGGTCAATAACAAAACCAAAACAGAATCCAGGCAACAATTTGAAACATGGCCTGTAGGTGTCCTTAGCCATAACAAATACAACAGATTATAACAGGTAAATTCACCTTAAAACAGTTTATGAGCTCTGCTTTCACTACATAGTCTTAAGGCTATAATCGTTTCTACATCTCATGTAATAATGATTTAGTTTTGTGTTTCAGTTTTTCAGCAATAAAGTTCATCAGCTTTACCATTCTGGAGCTACTTTGAGTGTAGTGTTGCCAAATTCTGGCATGTTTTCTTGTTCAATCTGACACTGTGACGGCCCTATCGACCGGCAACAATTAAAGTGGTAAAGTTGTGACTATGAATAACCACAAACACCTTTTCTTTAAGTATGTTTATTCTTTTCACAAATGATGCTATTATTTCCAATCTGA
>JAODLI010000483.1:0-11999 GCA_027575585.1 Percopsis omiscomaycus | reverse complement strand
AATAAACACATACACAGCTCGGCCAAAGCAGCTAGCGACACATAACAAAACTGTTAGCACGTCTGCTAGCTCTGACGTCAGCCTGCAAGAAAAACAACCACCAACATGGAATTAAGACTTAATTTTAAGGTAAAATAAGATTTACCTAAAAATTTGTATTTTCTCATCATTCATGAAGTATAATCATATTGCGCCTCATATACATTCGTATGTGAAGACCAAATCATAAATGTGTGACAATACAACAACACTACAGCAGATGGCGATAATGCTCAGTCGAAGAAGAAATTCGCTAGAAAATAAAAAGAAGGAGAAGAATCGAAGGCACAGACACAACACAACATCAAAGACAAGCGAACGACATGGATCCGAACACGACGATTCTGCGAGTTAAAAGAAAACGGGGCACCGACCCTGCTGATGCTTTGTTGTTGGCCTGTAAACGTATCCGACCAGAAACCTCCCAGGCCACGGGAGAAACGGTACCGGAGCCAAATGAAGCCGTGGTGGAAAATTCAGTTTTCAAACTCGTGGCGACTGTTGCGACGCAGGTGAGCGGGCCGCTGGCTACGGGCGCTAAGCTAGGTAGTTAGCTGAACATGGTTGGCCTCAGAGGAAAATGAAGAATTCAAAGTTAATCCTACCGAAACAATACGGAACGAGCATTATAATCTGCAGACAAACGGTGAAGGTTTGACTTTAAGGAATTCTTCTTAACTTGGTGTTGCATCTCTTTAGCTAGCAGGCTAAACGGTGATGCTGACGTCAGAGCTAGCAGACGTGCTAACAGTTTTGTTATGTGTCGCTAGCTGCTTTGGCCGAGCTGTGTATGCATTTATATATTTATTTAGTCTTTGGTACTGAGAAGGACAACCTTGTGCTAATATGGCTTTGGTTGTGGTTAAGTTGATGACATTCATTCACAGAACGCTGTATGATTTTACCGGAAAAAGCTTTATTATTTTACAGAAACAAGCAACTATTGAGTCTTATACAAGTGAATATTATTTACATGTGTACACATTGAGATAGCGAATGTATGTAAAGGTTTTGGTGGCTTCACTTCGCCATCCGAGGAGGATATCCTATATGAAACATAAAGTTGATTGATTCCCTGGATGTAAATCTACACCCAGTGGATCAATCGGCTAAATACACAGTGCCACGGCCCAACAGCGCATGGATAGAACAAATGGAAGCCATACGATATGGGGATTAAGGGTATTGCCGCAAGATTCAGCCGATTCGGGCTGTAAATTAAGACGTACACAATAACCCTAAACAACCAACCCAAAGGTAGCATATATCCGATTACGCAACCCTAGTTTGTACCACGGTGCTTTGCGGCACTGTGTATAAAGGAGAAATTCAATTGATTCAATGTATATACAGATATGCAAGGGATATGAAAGCACTTGGAATAAAAACAGAAGAAGAAACCATTAATAAGAGGCCGCGAATAAGTGATTTGCCAGTTTGTGTGTGTGTAATTCCTTCTCGTGTATATGTGTGTAAACAAAAAATCCAACACATAAATGTTTGACAGTAAAAAGCCCAATCATCTTCCTGTTTTTGTGTGTGAAATGCTCATAGTACCAATGGGCAGTGAAATGTACTCTGCTTAACGACAAGAAAGCTGAATCTAATAACTATAAATGTACGCATGCACGCGCTAGAGCCGGGTGTGCATCCAGTGTAGGCTTCATGCCCCTCTTCCCTCTCGTCTCCAGGATGCTCCGGTTCAGACGCGGGTGCGCGACGCTCTGACCCGGCCCCGTGCGGCCCACGCCCTGCGCCCCTCTGCCGCCAGCTCGCAGCGCGTCATCGGGGACCTGCGCAGCGCCAAGTGGAGCGCTCGGCGAGAGGAGCGCTACCGGGTTCTCTCCAGCCTCCGCGCCGGGCCGCCGGCCGAGCAGCAGAACCCGCGGGCCGAGGCCGGCGGCAAGGAGGAGGAGGAGCAGGAGGAGGGGAACGCCGGGTGTGAGCACGGAAAGTGGGGTCTGGGAGAAGTGCACGTGGTAGATCTGATCCACGAGGAGGAAGTGGAGCAAGACAAAACCATTGGCAAGGTGAGACCACTTGGTGGTGCTGAACAATCATGGGCCTTTCTATTAAAGCATTAGGTTCTAGTATAATGACATAGGCAGTGTTTTGAAAAAATAAACTCTTACTGACGTTTTTTTTAATGTATTTTCTTTTCAAGCATTTTTGAACCATGACCAAATAAATTATCTACAGCTGGCCGATATTGACAAAATAGATCAATATTGACATGTTGTCAATGTTTTGCTATTCAGCATCAACTATGGCGGAAATGTTTTGTAATGTGGCTGATGACCAAAACTGGCGTTCTTTTTGTAATACTTTCATAAAGACAGCTTTAAGCTCACAACATTAAATCATAGAAATACTGGACGATGTTTAGTCTCGTGGCCAGGATATTGATATATTGCTCTAAACGTACCCGTCCTGAAGGAGGGCTACAGAACCGCCATGGTGACAAACCCGTCCACTGTTTCCCCGCAGACTCTGTCCCCGGAGCCCGAGGTGATCCTGTGCAACAGCATGAAGATGCTGCGGGAGCGTCTTACGGTGTCGGGGGAGGGGCTCGGGGCGGATCACCGTGAGCACGACGACGACTACGTCTACGACCTCTACTACCAGGAAACAGCCACCCCCGGCTGGATACAGGACATCCTGTCCGTCCGGGCCTACGCCGACGAGGGCGAACTGGTGTGTGGTGGTGGTGGTGGATGGACAGATGAATGAGTGATGGATTGATGGCCAATCGGAGTGAGTGCGAACGGCTCGCATACGTCAGTTGGTGGGAGCAGTAGAGCATGAACACAATGTGTAGGATTAGTGTTGCAACTGTGGACACATTCCAGCATCTTTAGTCAGGCTTACTGGGGCTGCTGTTCTCATTAGCTTCGCTCTCTGTCTTCCCTTAGAAAGAAGTAAAATTGGAGAAAGACAATTTGCTGAAGGAAGTTAAAAAAAAGTTTTAACATGCAGCGACGTGTGAACGTTTAAGATTAACCTGTTCTAAACTGCAGCAGAGCAACATCCCCCAACTCTGTTTTTTGTACTCTGTGAGCTTCAAAAACCTGCTGAAATCAAAAGGGGATTTTTTTTGAATCTTTAGACATAAATAATGAAGTAAATAAAATAAAAAAGGAGTGATTGAGGTTTATATTCACTGCTGTCTGTAATTTTTGTTGCTAACATATACTTAACTTAACTTCCCGGAGAAGGCGTACCCTTAGCTAACTAACAAGGCTGGTCATTCTACCCAGGTGCCTGACCTAGTGGCCCAGGAGGAAGTGTTTGAAGATGAGGATGATGAAAACGAGGAAGGCAACTGGAGGAATGAATACCCAGACGAGGAGAGCGACGAGGACGGTGACCGAGAGGAGCGCTACGGAGGTACGCCCTCTTCTGGCAGTTTATATGCATGTGACCACTAGGTAACACTGGAATGCCGTTATTTAAAACAATTACCTAGAAAATAAATAGGAATGTTTATTTTATGTTTCATGAATATAGGAACTGCAAAAAATGAACCTGCTGAAGGAGCTAGATATCCAATAACCGCAGGGCATTGTTCTATAACTGCAACACGGTTTTGACAACCAACTCTTAATAAAGTTTTAAATGCCAAGTACGCAATATGTGATAAGCCCCGAACGTTTCTGAAATCGCTGTCAAAACCCCAGAACGGAGCCAAAGCACTCTCCTGTGGCCAGTGCTCGGTAAGCCCATGAGCCATTCAGATGTGTTCTGCCCAAGATCTGAGCTGTCCTGCAACATAAAATAAACTAGCATGTACATTTTTGCAGACAAAACGGCCGTGTAACAAATTTATGGTAGGCAATCTGACTTTTATTTGTTGCTAATTCCCCTGTGTTTCCTGCTGCACTGCTATGGTTCTGTCCTACCGCTTTAAAAACAAAACATAAAACTACTGCTAAATATCTGTTGCCACCTGCGTCTATGTCAACTATAGGCGTGCCCATCCCTAGGAAATACAGTGTTTAAAGTTTGAAAATACTAATGAATATTTAACACATTTTTTGCCGTAGTCTCCGATATCACTTTCGGAGTGTACATTACCGGTCCATTTCCTCGTATTGACAAATCCACACACTTCTTCCTTCTTTTCACAGTGCCTTGGTAAAACCAAGCCCTAGATTTGCGTTTTAAAGAAACCAAAACAATTGTTTTAATAATTGTGATTCAGCCCCTTGGAGACCCTCCCTTGTCACCCATCTTGTGCCTGCTGTCTCCAAGGTTACTGGGAGGAGGAGCACTCCTACAGCCGGAGGAACTGGGAGTGCTATCAGAGGGAGGTGCTGCACGAGCTGAGTTGCCATGGGAATGAAGAGGACGAGGACGAGGAGGGCGACCAGTACGACTCTGACTAATCCCCCCCCCCCATGTGGCCCTGCTTCCATCTGTGGATGTTCCTGATGTCCTCCAGAAATAACACCTGCTCTGCTTGTCGGCCCTCTGTGTAGATCCGTTGGGGGGGGGGCAAGGGGGGTAATTCTAGTCGCCCCTTAAGATGAGAGCACGTTTTAAACGCGAGTTCTTAGAAATCGTCTTTGTTGAAGCGAATATCGTAGCACTTGCGTTTTTTTAAAGCAGAATTTAACATTAGTTTAAACCCCCCCTCCCACCCTGTAGCTTCCTTACCTCCAATATTAAGTCCTTGTGATGACGTTCACCAGATCAGTATTTACAGCCACTGTTGACGTCCATCGTTTCCAAAAATCATTCTCCTTTTGTTTTTTTCTCTACAGCATCAAACTGAAGTAACATACTTGGTACTAGTAGCACTAGCTTTGTTGAGGCATTGGACGTTTTTGAGAAACAATGGAGATGAATGGTGGATGAAAACAAGTGAGCTTCTGGTCCCAACACCTGCCACGAACGAGGGGATAAATCATAATATAAGTCAGCTGGAGGTTTTAATATTGACTTAAGGTAGCTACAGAGTCACGGGTTTGACGAAAGTAAAATTTTGCCTACATGTTCATCAGTCTGTCTATTTGGTGAGCGCCAAGGGCTTTCCAATGCCAAATCCTATGAAGAGCAGTAGATGAGAAGTATGCTATTACAAACCGTGTCCGTTACCCGTTAAACGGCACCTAGTTTTTAATCAGTGTGGTCACTATGGAGGTGGACTCAAGTGTTTGAGATACTGACTGTGTTCACTTGACGTACTGTAAGCTGCAAGGTCAGTCTGGAAAATTGGCCTTGTTCAATTTTATTAATTATTTAGCTTCAAGTAAAGCCAGGCCCCTCTCTCTTCTGCATAGAGGTAAAGGAGCAGATGTTAATTCTAAGAAGGATCCAGTGTGTCTTCTTTTTTTTCTACTTTCTTTCAATTATGGTGGAGTGGATTTTGGTGTGCGTGTTTGTTCCAAGTGGAAGTGTGTTTAGAAATGTTGCACATTAGCGTGGTATGCCTTGTATGCTTTGTGCAGTTGACACTTATGTTATGTTAGTGAGATGCCTTCAGGCCGCGTGCGTTTGCAATTTAGAGTGTTTGCATTTTGTGCATGGTAGTGTACATGTAAGCGTGTGGTAGATTGTGCATATATGGAAGCGTGGTGAATACGTTTTGTTGTGTGCGTGTTTGGTTCAACATTCCCCTTTCACATTTGAATTGTTCTCTTGAATGCTTGTTGGAAATAAAGACGTTTGTAAATATGTAGATGTGTATAAAAAGAAAGCTTTCAAAATAAATGTAAAACATCTCAAAATGGTGTCCATGATTGACTCTCCGAATAGAAATATTTACACTTCTTTTATTGTGCAATAGATTTGCTTAATCTCCATCAGGTCATCTTTAGCATTTCATTCCAGGGACTGGAGATAAACCGAGAAATGAAACAATCACATCTGCCCCAGTGGAAATAAAATGGTCCAGTGCGCCAAGGCTTAAAAGAAAAAGACATGCCCTACTCATACCCCCAGACTTTGTGGGATCTTTGCAAATGGGAGTAACAAATCAATGAAATTGTGTTATTCCATAGCTTTTACTTTGAGCCCTTTGGATCTGAGTGGTCCAGCACAAAGTTGATAGATATCAAGTATTAGACCCATGGGATTTGAAATCCTTAAAGTGTATGATTTTTTTTTTTCTGTGGTATATTAATAAACGCAACCCCTTTAGCTACCTTAAAAATGGCAAACAAGTTTGCTTATTCAGTTAGAGAAATACTCTTTTAGGACAACATTTACAACAAACAGATTTTTGAACAGACAATTACTGAAAATTGCTACATCATTACAACATCTAGCATGTACATCAACTGTTTACTCAACACAATTTCAAGCTGAACAATTCATCCGAACTCAATTATTTCAGGAGTAAATATTTTCGAAGACAACACCGAAATGTTAACACCAAAGTGGTACGAGGAGTAAGATGGCATTATAGGCTAAAGTGAATATGGCTTAAATGACCATAAAACCAAGGCCTTTACAGAGAGGTTAAGATCTATCACGGCCCCTTTTTTCTTCCAGACAGGGTACATAATAAATCATTCACAATAGTTTTACTTACAACCTCCTTGTTTCACACATAGTTTGTCATCCCCATCTCATTTACACATCCCATTTCACCTGAGACAAGGTAAAGCTTGCTATAGTATACATCTGCATCGTTATATTTATTAGGTATTTTATAAAAGTATAAAGGCAAAGTATTTATAAGAGACATCATAAATAATAAGCAGGAAATAGGCACCTGGATGATAAAACCCAGTGTTACGATTTACTTTACAATCCTTATTATGGTACATTTCTCCACAGGGAATTCATGTCAGTTTAACTGAAATACAAATACCAAAAAAAAAAGACTAGCTACATTTAAGGGGAATTTCCCTGTAAGTCTTTACACAGGTGTATATCTGTGTGAATATACAGCATGTGTGTATACAGTAACATCAGTCTTGTAAACATATCAAGTTAATTACACCTGAAGCTTTCTGCATTGTGTACAGTACAGCAATGTCATAAATAATACACTGGGGCCCCAGATGTCAGTTTTTGTCTGCTAGGGCATTTGGGTAATGTAGTTTTGAACACACATACGTTTATTCAGTCTTGTCCTGTTCTGTAAGCACGCAGAAGCAGGTGTGCTGGGTAAAATGAGTGATAGAACCTGGAAGAAGAGACAGAAAGTTAAGTTGGAGATTAGTTACATATCTGCTCCTTGTAATACTTAATTGTAGTTAATTGTAAGTTGCTTTGGATAAATACGCTAAATGACCTAATTATAATTGTCTAATTGTAACAAATCAGAAGAAGTTATTTGAGTCTTCCAAGAGACGGAGTGCATTTAACTCACGCAAAAGCTTTGTGATAATAGGTGGTCGCTTGGACTCGGGGAGATAGACACCCAGGAAGTAAACAGGCACTCCTGATAGGGCAATGGCAATGCCAATCAGAGAATTGAGCGTGTCACTGTAGAGTGGCACAGCCACCAGGAAGATGGAGCACAGAGAAAACACCACTGGGTAAAACAAGGTCAACTGCAGAGGGACAAACAAGGAGGTTAGAGAAGACATCGACGATGACAACACTTCTGTTAAAGTTGAGGAGTCCTGTTTATAATCATTTATAAGGTCATTCAATTATATTGTGTTGTGGTCTCAATGTCTATATATAAGTGTTTATATTTCATGTATAAAATATGTTTCCGTGGGAGGCTTGCTATTGCTAATACATACAGTGGGGGACAGTGGGACAGTGTATTCAAATGTCTCACAATGTCTTTTCAATAATAGAAGAAATATTCACTAAGACTTGTTTGGCTAGGTCTAAGTACAGCAGTCCTTATCATTGCATGACGTTCCCCCTGGCAATAAAAAAAACACATCACATCACTCTGTCCAGTCTAGTGGTTTTAAATGAGTGGACTGAAGCAAGCAATACAAGTAACGCAACTACACCAGTAGGTGGCAGTGTACAAACAATTATCCGTTAATAGCCCGTTAAGGACAAGGAGGTCCAAGTCAGAAGAAGCCATTACAGAGAGAACAGCTAGGTCCTAGCTGTCATATAAGTAATTGTATCACGGATTGCATCATTTTGATAGGTGGTGTAGCGGTCTTATTGGCCAAGGTGGCCCCCTGTTGGAGAATGAGTGAAGCACACTGCTGTACAGGGCTGTGTAAAGGGGGACTGGTCCCACGCACCTTGAGGGGTCTGGGTCTGTCAGGCTCCGCCCAGCGGAGGTAAATCTGCCCGGCGACGGACAGCCCCATGAAGAACCAGTAGCTGAAGCTGTAGTAGTTGATTAGCTGGAACACGTCCTCGACTGTCAGGTAGATCAACGCCATGAGGCACTGGAGGGTACAGGAGGGGGAAATTAGGTGAGGGGCCGTCCCAAAACAGTGCACTGGACAGCGGGTTGGCAAGTGCCGCTTGACTTGATGTCCCTGTGGCTCATAGTGAGAACGCTGCTGGAAGTCCCTGCGCACCAACGCAGCTGTTTATGTGGCTGATCAGACCTCTTCTCGGGACTGACTGGGTGGGTTTCTTGATTGACATCTTCCTCACTCGCCAATGTCAGTGCATCTGTTGGGGGGGCATCTGAGAACTTCTTTATGATTTGTTATTTTGGGTAGATGCACCCCCCCCCCCCCACCCCCACCACCTCCCGTTCACCCCAGAAGAGGTCTCATCTGCCAGACTAACACCCGTCTAGTTGCACGTGGGTTTTAAGACTTAACACTTCATGTATTCACCATAGTGTCTCTATGGGGTGTGGGTAAACTACCGTTCTGAGTTAAAACACATTTGCAGTTGAAGAGTAATTTTACCTCGATGTGTTTCGATGTGTTTTTACAGCCACAGCAAACTTATGACAGAAGCTTAATTTACCAGTTAAACTGATGGTAAGACGGACATTAACAAAACAGTCGCTAACACATAGTAGGCCTTCACAAACAGAAGGGCTTTAAATAAGGCCGGACATCCTGTCTTCAACATATTTAGGTTGAGTTACATTCTGTCAGGGTGGAGTGACTGACTGAAAGGGTTGTCTTCCTTTTGTGTTATGTCGCAAATCCTACGTTGAATAGTAGAGCAGGGACTGGAGTAAACCTCTGGATATGGATCATGGACAGAGCGTCGGGCAGATGACCCTCCCGAGAACCAACGAAGAACAATCTGCAGGGACCAAAAGGGAACCCTGATATTAGTCTGCCTTTGTTCTGCACCTATTTTTCCACTCAAATGCTGGTGGATTGCCTAACAATACAGCCAACCTGTATATTCACTCACCTTTACTATATATGAAATATACAGTATTATTTTAATGTAATGTTACGCATTATATTATGAAATACACACAAAAAGTAAGGAAATTTGTCTGAGACTATTTGGCTGATATTTCATGGGCACAACCCACATACTCAGCTCTGCTGCTCATCCCACAAATGCATGTTCCTTACAAATGTGGCAACATTTAAAAGGGAAATAATCAGGCTTTCCAATGGTATAAGATTTGTTGCCAAGAAGCATTATTACAACAAAGAAACACAAACACAAATTTCCTTACTTTTAGTGCGTAGTTTCTATATATGACTATAGAATAATTGAAAATTATTTTAGGGAGACTCAACTGTTAGACAAATGATTAAATGTGGCCATAAATACATAAATACATAAAACAAACTGAATTACTACGTGTGTGTGTGTGTGTGAGAGACCTAGATGCAGCTATGATGGAAGCATTGAGGCCACCGTAGCAGGACAGTGCCACAGCTATGGGCATTGTCCAGCTCATCACCCCTAGAGTGTGATCTGCAAATGTCTACACACACACACACACACACACACACACACACACACACACACACACACACACACAGGTGTTAGCTCAGTAACCAGAGTGGACGTGAACACAGGCTGAGACAGACAGCACACAGCAAACAAGCTACGTACCACCGCCACGGCATCGCTGGACAATATAGAGCCGATATCCAAAACAGCGTAGTAGGCTACATTGGTCAGGATGTAGATGACGGTGACTATCGGCATGGAGATGGCAATGGCGAGGGGCAGGTTCCTGTGACAGAGATACGTAGATCAGCGACACAATTTCCCACTTCCCAAAGGAAAGCTACTGTATTTAAATGATGTAATATCGCTAGTAAACCTTTCTGGGTCTTTAATCTCCTCCGTGACAAAGTTGAGGGTGTCCCAGCCCGAGTAGGAGAAGAGGGCTGAATAAAGTGCCAGCGCAATGTCTCCCGGATCTCTGGAGGACCCCTCAAACGATGAATCGAAGTTAGCCGTGTGGCCTAGAGCACAGTTTGAATCATTAACTGGGCCAAACCAAGCAGGGGTCAAGTACAGATGTGTCACTGCATGAGGTAAGACCTTATTCTCTATGGTCCCAAGGAACATTTAGGATCTCAGCTAGGTAGTTCTAACAACACCATTTCAAACCAGTTTATACTAAAGGACCCTTATGTTTTTGCTTTCGCTAAATATGCTCACTGTTTCAGATCATTATTATTCAACTTTTTTAATGTGGTTAGCAAGAGGAAATATTTTAAGTATTTTCTCCTAAGGTTATGACCAAAAATCCCCACACAATGTTGCATTGTAAAACATTGTGATAATGTTTCAATAAACAAAACAAAAAAAACATTATTTTCCCCTTATTCTGTAAATGCTAGCCAATAGTTATTTTTTGTTTTTCTCCAGGTCATTGCTTAGTCATGACTAATATTTATACCACATTAGTCAAGAAAGTTGTTCTTTCATTGCCTGAATTATAAGCGCTTCGTGCCTTTACCATTTGTTCTCCTATGGCAACAGTGCAATGAGAAAAAAAGCACACAGGCAAAACATGAATACATATAAAAAGGGATTGCTACTAACAGTAACCACTCACCCTGGCACAGCTTGACTATGCCAGTAACGATGACGACAACGAGGGCTGCCACCTTGGCATAGGTGAAGATATCTTGCACCCGGGTACCCCATTTCACATAGGCAGCGTTGATGAACGTCAGAAGGCCTGGGTACAGAGACGCAATGGCGTGAAAAGATTGTTAAAGGGGGGGGGGAGGCAAAGAGTTATTTTTAACCAATCAGTGTTCAGTCACAAGTCATCTTAAGGGGCATAACAGGTTGCTCTTGTCTTGTCACATGCACATGGAGAGTTCAGGAACAGAACAGTCTTAGCTTGTAGGGCTATAATGATAAACACATTTCACAATCTGCCTTTTTCACTGTAATCTGGAAGTGCCACCGTGAACAGGGAACGTTTATTTCATTTATCTTATTGGAACCTCAAATCAGACTGACTAAACACAGGTGTACCCTTGATTGACATCTCCCTGACTACCTACTAGGGCGAGCAATTTGACACCCTCTTTATAATTGGTTCTCTTGACTATATACACTACAGTTATTCATCACAACGCCATCCAACTTTAACCTAAGAAAACATCATTCAAAACCCCTGAGAGGATTTCCAGGGACACGAACATGTTTTCGGTGTTCATTTTCATTTTTTCATTTTAGATTCTTTATGCACTACAATATTTTACACTACACTTGGAGCTACATACTGTAGAAAAACAATTTTCACTTTCACTGTATCGCCTTCACTTCACTTCTGCCTCTGGCTCCAAACTTGTGTGTGAGTAGAGAAAGAGAGGGAGCGGAGGGGAGAATCATCAATACAGTTTCAAAATGTCAACACACTCTACTGAAATCTAACGGTGGAGGGAGGAGAAATTAAACCCTGGAGAGGATGGGAAACTTATCACCACCGGCAGCTGAACAACAGTTACAATTACATGCTGCTATTACATGGAGCAGATAGGGGTTAGGCATCTTGCTCAAGGATGCTTACATGGTGGGCCACCTCTGGGGCTTGAACCCACGACCTTCCGGCTGGGAGTCCAACACCCAGACCACTAGACTATCCTGCCCCCTCCTGGCTGGGAGTCCAACACCCAGAC
>JAODLI010000482.1:0-12000 GCA_027575585.1 Percopsis omiscomaycus | reverse complement strand
CTCCTCTTTCCGGTAGAGAAGGGCTTATTCGCGCGAGTAAAAACAAATAATCGAGCGTTCAAACTGACGCGAGTAACACGAAGCGAAATTTCGCTTCGAGTACAGTCGCTCCGTTCTAGTTCTAAGTTCTAGTGCTCCATCGCAGGGCAGAAGTAGAATTGAACCTCACTTGAAAAATTCATCTCGGTGTGAAAAGGTCTTCCTCTACCTCTTCACCTGACCCTATTCCCTTACATTATCGTACTCCATCTGCCCTGCTTAGCCCCTAGAACTCAACAGATAACTTGACGTATCATTTATCATTAGGATTATGCGTCATAGCTTTCCTGTTCTGGGGTTAATTCTCTTAAGGAGAAACACCTGGCAATCAGCCATTTTGTGAGGATACTGGCAGTTTTAGTCCTTGTGTTGCCCCCTCCACTTACCAGTAACGTGGTATGGTCCAATAAGGGCGGGGCTTAGGGACACTATAAGTAGTAATCTGCTTCAGATGAGGGGGTGACTCGGTAACTTGCTGTTATGGAATGACATTTAAGTTCATATTAAATAAATAAATATGCCTATGAAATAAATCCTGAAATACATAAATGAGGCAGTAAATATATTTATAAATGTGGCATTATGAAATAAGTAAGTCCTTTAAAAAACGTAATTTTGAAATAAAAACCTATTTATGTACTTATTTATATATTTATTGCCTCATTTATGTATGTCAGGATTTATTTCATCGGCATATTTATTTATTTATTTATTTAATATTGACTTAAATGGCATTCCATACGCTGTGAGGCTATGTTCATTGTTGAGTATTTGTTTGTTTTCTGTGTAAAATCCGGGATGGCTGTGGGTTCATTAAATGCCCTTATTTTTGCCTTGTGACAATTTATTTTGCAACACCTCCGCATACTGGACATTTAGTGTGAAGCCAACCAGGGAACATTTCCCCTATTTTAAAGCAAGCTGCATTTCTGGTTAAAACTACAATCAGAAACAAAAGGGTGTCTGGCACACAGGGGGGCGTAGCTTTCAGGGGGAAGCAAAACCCTGACGGAGAGCCACCTGGTAATAGAGGTCAAAGGTCAGGGCGCGTGGCCAACACTGCGCAAACCGGCGACACTGAACGGCGGTGAGAGAGAGAGAGAGAATAGCTCCGGGGCGTTTTACCGATTTACATATTAAACTGAGAACACAGATTGCGCGCCCATGAGCATTTTGTATCTGCAGTGGTGACTTTATTTATATATATTTTTTACCATATAATGACTTGGCTCGGAACCATATGGCAACCTTTACGTAGAGGGGCATTGGATGGGAGGCCTGTGAACAGAGAGTGCCAGCCACATGGGGCATCCGTTTTATTATGATCCACCGGAGAAACTGTCCGCACATTAAATCCGGGGTGTTTGTGTTTAGGCCATGAAAGAGGCAAAAGATTGCCCAGATATAGTTAACAGGGGAACGGATTAACGGGTCCCTATCCACTTATAAATATGCCACGTGAACCGCTCACACCAACGGATAAGGCATGTCCCGATCTCATCAGAAATTCATCGCTGCTGCTGCAAACAAATAATACACAAAACAACTAAAGCACTGTCAAATTGATCATTCCCATGAATCCCCATGAATCCCCCGAGATGTGCTAGAGCCGACAGCTAATTGAAAGGGAAAATGGGGGGGGGGGGGGGTGGGGGGTCTTATGATGTGATAATAAATTTCCTCTCCCCCGCAGAATGCAATTTAGGGCTTCCTTTGGTGGCGGCTACAGCGGGGCTTGTGATGTGCGAGATTACATTAGTCGTTTGCTCATGTCCTGGAGCCAGGGGACGGGGCCAAAAGAGAAAAACAGTAGAAGCTTAAAACCACAGGAGAACCTAAAATTACGCGGCTCGTATATGAAAACCCAACAGGAAAACCAATTGGATTGGCCGGCTGTGAACCAATAATAAGCGTTGTAATAAATCACCACCACCAGGCCCGTCTCCAGTGATGGTTTTAAAAAAATAAAATGGGCCCAAATTCTGCACGGGAAAGCATGTCACTTTGGGCAAGCGTGTCACTGTGAGGAATGCCCGATGCACCATCAGAACATTTCCACTCGACCACAGTCCATTGCTCCGTGATGTCTGTTGACCGCGAGGATTTGCACGAAAAAATAAAGAAATAAAAAAGGGTACAACTTTGTGTCACTGTGAAGAAAATGGGGGCAAACATTTGTAGGCAGCACGCTTGGCTCGGGGGCTGAATGGTGGCAACGAACTTGAGAAGAGCGCGCCTACAGGACCTGGCATCGGGGACGGCGTGCTGTGCGCACTCCAGATGTTGTCCTACTTTGCCATTCGAAGAGGGGGCTGTCTATTGTCACGCATGGCTGAGTCTTCATCGTGCGGCTAGGGAAGCACTCACCGACAAGCCCCCCCACGTAAATGGACGGTTGTTCTTTGTCACTATGTGCCCAACAACACTTTTAACCGGGAATCAACAAAGTATGAAATAAACACCAAGCCAATGGTTAGTAATCATTAGGCCATCGCATCTGGGCTAAATAACGCTTCTTGCAGAGCAGTCAACATTGGTAATTGGTTCAGGACCTAACAGATACAGCAACGTCAATTTTCTCTCTCACTGCCGGCTCTGAAGACATTTTTAAACATGGGTTGCACCTCGGTAATTATGAAGATATAAGGAATACAGTAAAGCTGAGCGTGGAACATTTGTTTGCATACAAACACCCTTTTAATGATACACTCCTCCATTGCGCTATAGTGCCCCGCAGAACCTCAAATTCCAGGTTTAGTGTCTAACTGTCCTAGAAAGCGTGGGCAGGGGGAGGGGTAGGGAACAGCGTGAGCCTATATTGCCACTCGGGCGGGGCATCTGTGAGTCAAAACGACATTGTTGTTTGAACGACACAAGCCATTCCGGATTCAAATCGAGGAGTGCATCTTTAATGGTGTGTCCCTCCCAAAACACACATCCCTGGCCAACATGCAAATGGCACAGCTGTCAGACCAGACAGAGCACAGAGGAGATGAGCCCTGCTTGTCGACATATACTGTATACACGACTTCTGTGCAGTACCCTGCAGCTACTGGTTCTTCTGGCTGCGGCCGTAGCTAATGCTAGCCATGTAGTGTGGACATTTCAGAGGGTCTAAGCCTTGCCCCCGGCTCGTGTTTTTGGCTGCGGCAATTCATCCAATGAGCGGTTTTTTGACATTTCTGACAACGTCGCGGTTAAGATGGTTTGTTGTCTATAATCAAGCTGCAGAACGTCATTCAGTGATTGACATTGATTTACCGTGGTATTTTATTCCATTTAAAACAAATAATGCACCTCAAAGGGTATTTCTCCATAGACTGGGACGGCCCCAATTGTCAAAGTGAGAACTGGAGATATTTTATGTGGGCGGCACAGTGTGCATTTTTCCTCATCAGTTCAGTGTCAAAAAACCTTCAGCAAGACCTAATTTATCTGGCATAGATCAGCTAGGCCTTTATCCTCTTGACAGCTATCTTGATGAAATTCCCACAAGGTAAGCCCAACTAACTCTCGACTTCAACCCCCCTCCTCACTTTACCTCCCTTGCCCAGTGGTTTAATCTACACTTTCTCCTCACTTACCAGGGTCTTCCTGTTAGCGACAGCCCTGTGGTTGGAGGGCCTATTTCCTCCCATACCTTTTCTGTCTCTTAAATCTTGGAAATCACACTTCGATCTACTCCTAACCTGGCAGCGATATTTGTCTGGCTTTCTCCCTTATCTACAATATATTTTTTTAAGACTTCTACACATCCTGCTAGTGTAAGGGTCTTCGGTGGCCTGGGCATTTTCTCACGCTCTCTCACAGAGAATAAATGTTCATGTTTCGCGGGTGTCACAATTTCACGTGGGCTTTGTTTTGACTGGTATCTGGGCGCAACGGAAACCAAACACAAATTGAAATGGGTAGATAAAACACCTGCTGTGTCGTTATCCGAAATTAACAACATTGTAACATTCATATTGGGACCATGTAGCTTCTCGTTATTATTATCCGAATTGTGCTTATGAACAGCGCGCGCTTATACGGAGCGAGTTGCCGTAGGAAACCATTCATTTTAAAACGGGACCAGCTGCGCCCTGTGCCATAAAGCGGACCGTGCTGTGATCCGGTGTGCCCTTATGCGGATTCGACTGTGCTCGGTACGGGCAGAGAGGGCTCAAGCACTCGTTCAGAACCTCATTAGAATATTAATAAACGCAATACAATGGTGTCCACCGAGTGAAATACGCACTCAATTGAAGCAGGGCCTCTAGCACGCGCTATTAATTTCACGAGAGCACTTGAGGGAAAACGGGTCAATTGATCCACCTCATCATATACACACTCTCTACACAGACAAATATGAAGAGCTTTGTGTGGTTACCACCCCTTCTTTACAATAGACCGTTTCTTTTTCTCTCTCGCGCTTGATTACATCAGTATTGTTATCTTCAAACAGGAATAGATGTACAATAACGCCCTCTGACACAGAAAGGCTTAGTTACTGAGAAGACCGGTAGCACAGTGGGCGGGGATGAGAACATTTCAGGTGCCGGGGTGGACAGCTGCACACGGACAGGCATATTAAAAACACTGAGGTGTGAGCTACGATAAGGAAACTTCTTCGTTGTCTCAGACCCTGAGTCAACTTGATAGGATCCTGCGAGACTGGAGATGACGCCAGACCCCGTATATATATCTCCTGTTCTCTTTCCTGTTCCCCCGCTACACAGAGCCTATTTCTTCACATTTACATCAGTCTCTGCTCTGAAGCTCCCCGCACAGCTCAACCTCCTTGTCGGGCTGTAGCCCTCGGGGGCCCAGGGGGCCCCATTAACACGGGGCCCGGGAAAACAGAGGCGGGCTTGGCCGGCGGAAGACCTCGGACAGCAACCCGGGGTACCCACAGCGTGGTCGCTGGGCAGCTCGTGGTTAGCGTCGCTGGGTTAGCGTCGCTAGGTTAGCGTTACTAGGTTAGCGTCGCTAGGTTAGCGTTGCTAGGTTAGCGTCGCTGGGCAGCTCGTGGTTAGCGTGGGGGGGGGGCGGAGGCACGCATGGCCAAGCAAAGGGGCGTCATGAATAACGCACGTGGGGGGGCACGCTCCTTCCCTGTCCAGAGAGGGCCGAGCCCTTCAGGTTCCACGCCGCCCCAATTCCCCTGTTGGTTTTATTCCTTCCATGGCGCGCTCCAAGTGGGCTGCGTCTTCACCCGACACTCTGTCCGTTGGAATATCTACCGAGCCGTGTGATGCCGAGAGCACCGGCGTCACGCCGAGTTCAGAAGGCCGAGGCATTGTGGGAAGAAAAAGGGAGGGAAGCGTCTGAGATGGGGTTTTTAGAGGCCTGCGCTCACTCACAGATGAGCCTGCGGACAATCCTGACTGACCTCCATCCGTGTGGAAGACCTAGCATGCGTGTGCAGGCTACGTGACTAATTCGCCCAGCCACTCCTCCTAAAGGACAGAAAAGAGAGAATTGTACATTCCCCCGCGGGTACACAATATTCATACAATATTCACTTGCTAAATTGTGTTCGTCCTACATCCACAAAAGCCCTGTCTAACTAAGTCAGCTACGCAGCCTGTGAACCTGTGCCTGTGCGGGTGTGTCACAAAGGCTTGCATTTCGTATGCACTCCCATCCCACTGTTGTTCCAGGCACCTTGCTGTTGGACGGAGGGTGTAGCCACCGACCAATTGACGTCGTAATTAAGCCATTCAACGGTGAAATGTACGAGACAGGCTGCGACGGGCGATCCGCGGGAGGTCAATTTGGTGGCACTCTAACTGCCACTTCTGTTTGTGTACCGCGGGTTCCTCCGGATGGAAGGACAAAGGAAAGAGCGTCTCGAAGAAGAAAAAAAAATGCCCCGACGAAACCTTCTGGTGCTTTAATGCAGATGCATCTAAAGTGGGCGGCGGTGGCGGTCGGGGGGGGGGGACGGGGGTCTTAATGGATTATTTAACAGGACACATCCCGCTGCGCGTGGTTGCTCACGGCTGCTCGCCGGCTGTTGTGCAGCTTGCCCCTCTCTCGCGTCACACAGCGGCGTCTCAGTGCGACAGCCGGCACACCTGGTGCATCTGATTGGATTAGCTCACGCGCCGGGGGCCCTACGTGCTTTAGGATAACCGGGGCGAGGGAGATGACAGAGCGGCGGTGACAGAGGTGGTAGTCGGCGGGGTGAATATCTTTAGAAAAGGTCGGGGGCAAATTGAGTTAGTTTATTTATTTGCGAGATTTGTCCTCTACATTTGACCTATCCCAGCTACTTAGTATCAGCTGGCAGCCCGGGGGATCTGATGCCAGCAAGCCCGCAAGGCAACGGCAACGGGGGAAACCGGAGCAACGGGAGGAAGCCTGTGTAGGGAACATGCAAACTCCACACAAAAACACAGAGCACCTTATTGCTGTGAGGCAGACCTGGCCAGACGGGAATTCAAAACTTCCAGAGGTGCCGTGAACCGAATGTAACAAAACGTCTGTGACAGCGTTTTAATATGCAGGGCAGGGTTCCACGTAAGCAGCCCTCGTACACGGTCTTAGCCTAAGGGATGGTTACATCACTCAGCCAGGCAGTCCCTCGCCTTCTCAAAGATGTTTGAGAACCATTTTGGAGAGAGAGTGGATGAACGCTGGGAATGTGCGTATAACCATCAAATATCGAGCTCCTAGCATGACGATTTACCTTCCATTTGTCCAGCTAATTCTCACCATTGCATAGAAAGCTATTTTATGTGCGACTCGGTCCAACTTTTGTGCTGTGACGCAACAATCATTTCTGTCGTACATTACATCAGGCAGTTACTTTATGACCATAATTAGAAAATGTGACTAGTGATTATAAAAGAAAAGTACAGGACACCGTGGGCGGAATTAATGAATCGGACTCCATCTCAGAAAGATAATACCCACACAAAGCTTGTACTTACCATTCCAGAAAATGAAGTGTAATCACCTAGAATGACCCACTTTAACCCACAGCTAGGCTACGGTGGAGCGCACCGAGACACTCTGAGACAAGAGGGGAGAACGGGGAGAGCAAAACACTAGTGGTTGTGGAGATATTGATGGTAGGGTAATACTGTCCCCTCTGTCAATCTGGTCTAGCGCGCGACACTGAGTCAACACACAACCGACCAACTGGCTCCCACCTAGGCACAGACTGCTGACATTTCCCTGCTAATTCGACGCTATGATCTGTGCATGACAGAGAGCCGCGTTGGCCCTGAGGAAGGAACGCATCCAGTGACTCACCCCTACAGTGGGCTTCAGATAAAGCCAGCTACCTTGACTAGCAATATGCTCGGGGGCCGCTGTATATTGACTAATATACACATTCGTACGCGTCTCTAGTAGCAGGCCCTCCTCATACGGCGCTATCTAAACCAGCGGTATAATATTCCTGATGCATTCATGACGGGACGGGTGTGCCAGCGAGTCAATTTGCCTTTCATTCATTTTGATCTTCGTCTTAAGCTACTGTCAAAACACTCAAAGAGGGGATCAGGGCTGGTGTACATCAAGCGTTAAATAAATTGTCAGAAAGTGATTTAAGAGGGCTGCATTTGCAGTAATAGGACTGTGTTTCCCCCCGGAGTGCCAGGTGGAAATTGAACAATCTGGTAGTGTGTGTGCCCGCACAATCTCAAGCCCACAGTGCTGTGCGTCTCGCTCACCGGGATCCCCGGTGTGAACCAGCGGCGCGCTTTGCGATGTGATGCACGCGTGAGCACACCTGCCGACGGGAGAGAAAACAAAGAACACTTGGGTTGACAACAAACAGCAGAGAAGCTCGGTTCAGCCCGGCGAGGCGTCGTGTGTCTGCGGTCTGTACGAACCCCCCCGCACGCACACACACGCACGCACACACACACGTCCACACACACACACACACACACACACACTGTGTGTGGGCCAAAACAAAGACAACGCCCTTTGACCCAATTAGAGGGAGCGGTTCTTGGAGCAGTGAATAATGCAGGAGGGCTCGAAATTTAGGCTTTAAAAATTTAATTGTCGGCTGGTCTGGGGAGGCGCATTAGGGGAGCGGCTAGGGGTCTGGTGGCGGGGGGGCGCGCGGGGGGTAAATGGTTTCCCAACCACCCAGGCGCTGGGGGGTTAAAGTGAAAGGACAACGGGGCAGGCCAGGAGGTCTCCATTTACAGTGGTCCCAGGGGGAGCATTTGTGCCTGCTGTCCACGGCCCTGCCCTCCCTCTATAAAAGCCATCTATATTGACGTGATGCCATTACGCCATGTTGAAAGGCCCCATGATGAAGTGGTGCTCGTCACATTTCTAAAACATAGCATTTCTTACTAATTGATTTGAAATGCTACATTCATCTGAAAACCATATGGTAATAAATAAAACCAGAAATATTAATACAATTGAATTATGTATTAAGGCGAACTAACTTTAAACCAACAAAACGTGTCTAATACGGCAGTTACAATGTGCAGTTACATGAAAATAAATGGTTGTTGGCCACCGAGTACAATCAGATCTCATTTTATGAAGGGCTTTAAACGGATCCGGTCTTAATCCCCGACATCACAAGAGCTTTTTGCAACAGCTGACTGCCCAGAGCTCTCAGGCTCATATACTGATACTGATACTAATGATTATTTTCATAATCAATCAATCTGTACATTATTTCCTTCAATTATTTGATTCATTTAGACCAAAACATTTCAGTAACACAAAATGATGGTAAAGCCTGTTATCTGAACAGGCAATTGCTTAATATGTTTACCAAGCAGTCTACATTTTATAGTACTAAACAAAAAGTTGCCAATATCATATTTTTAATTGTGTGTGCGTGCGTGTGTGCTTGCGTGCGTATCATCTGCATACATATAGTACACCAAACCTTTTAGACTGTAAACTGTTCCATCCTGTCTTCCGATCAAGACACTTCACTTCCTGCCCTTGTGTTTCCCTTGTGTTTGTCATTGTTTGTTGGTCCCGGCTGTGATAGTAAACCAGACCGCTGGCCAAAATAGCAAACATGTACATTAAACTGTGTCCTAAGAGGCACTTTCATTTGTGGTGTAAACAAAAGCCATTGTTGCTCCCTATAAGCAGCTTGTGAAGTGTGTGTGTGTGTGTGTGTGTGTGTGTGTTCTTTTTTATGATTCTGTGCTTGCTAGACCCACACCAAAATATTGACATTCTACTGTGGCACCATTTTGGGCATTTCACGTTTGAACGGTATTGAGCGTTGAGGCTATGTCAGCTATTGTAACCCCAACACTAACATCTCAATACAACCAAAAACAGCTATAGCAGCTATAGCAACAGCAACAGCAGAGAACAAACCTTCAAAAACAATTCTTGGACCAATACGCACACACACACAAAATAACTACATTAACAGTGTACTGTGTTAACACAGTAACTGAGAGCCAGTGGGAAAAGGCATCACAGGAAGTGTTTGTTAGTACTAAAAGCTGACACAAACTGCCAGAGAAAAATGTGAAGGGTCAAATGATAATTAGATGGGGTGAACAAGAGCAGATAACAGACAGAACATCAAGCCTGAAGCTACAGAAGCTGCAACATGAGGTCAACGCAAATAGATCGTACTTGTACAGATACTACGATGGGTGATCTATTGTCTAATCTCATATCGACTGGCACCATTTGAAATATTTGGATGTTATCGACAATGTGAATGATATCGGATCAAACTCGGGACACGATGCCAAACGTGTGTTTTTCCGTCATTTCTGTCAGAGTGGGTGAACAAAGTAGCATTTAGTTTAGTATTTAGTCGTCAGATATAGCAAGCCCCGAGCAAGAGCTTGTAACTGGTTGTGTGAGGTGAGCGAGAGTAAACGCGAGCCAGAGGAAAACACACAGGCAGTATAGCCAGAGAAACGCATAGAGCGTAGATTTAATAAAGAACACATAAAGGTACAGGGCGTCTGAGCCGAAACAATGACCACCAGCACCTTGTGCTGTTGGCGGAACTTAAATAGTCCACTAATCAAAACATCCTACAGGTGCGCGATGGGGGAGGGAGGCACGGAGCGTGCATGGGCCTGTGCGCGCTGATGGTGACAGAGCTTTATTCGACAGGTTTCAAAGAATAACCAAGCCTTCCCTTTAGCTGCAACATAAACACAAATGTAACAGCATGCTATCCAGCATTACAGTATGGCTCCATAATAGAGCAGGGGTAGGACATGGGGGCAGTTAGCCATAGCGGAGTCTTAGCGCCGAGCCCGGTGAGAGGCAGAACGCATCAGGTGTGTTATTGCCGGAAATCCATCACTCGGCGGCTGATTGATGCTGCCATTTACAGCAGATAATACTGAAGATTCCATTCCCAAATGCTGGGAGCAATCAATGGCAGGGCAGATGAGATGCTCTAATGACTTGAGATGCTCTAACTGACCGCCTGATGGGCCTAACCCTGCTGCCCCGTCTCGGGCAATAAAATCAAAAGAAGGGCCTTGTGCACGCAGCTCCCAACACCATTATGCTCCATCATTCTGTGGTGCAGGTCTTGGCCCCTCAAGGGTAACCCTGATGAAGCGTCAGGGAAGAGCCACTTGGCTGCTTGGTGTTGCACAGGATCCGGGGCTTGACCGCGGTTCCTGAGCTGTGAAGATGCCTTCTTCTTGGGGCAGCAGGAGTTAGCGAACACCGCCGTACATTCACTGCTTGGGTCCCAGCCGACGGGCTTCTCAAAACGCCGCATCTAATGGGCAGTGAATTGGATGGAAGTTGAGTCCACACATCCTGCCCCCCATGGTTAGCTCGACTGAGGTGAAACTTCTAGTATCATATATACAGTATAATATCAATTAAGTCAGTACTTATGTACATAGGCAGTGTTTTTGGTTATATCTGCAGCTACCTGCACTCTGCTGACTAAATCAATATGGAATGGGAGTAATTCAGGATTTCATTTTGTAACTGCATTATTCATTCTACGTGGTAAACAGAATAAAAAAATGCAGGTAATGTAACGTAAACATACTTACTGTTTAGCATTAAATCAAACAAGCCTTAAATATAGTTTTAGTCTAGTTTATTTTGTTGGTTTTAATATTCTGTCACGAGTGGCCCGTTAGACTTGACTGTGACATCGATTGTTCTCTTCAGAGAGACATCACTCAGGGCATCTGCCGTCTCAGATTAGAATACTGGAGTGGGCAGAAGTGGAATGTTTCAAATGGCCTCCGCTGTACAGCTGATTACTGCCACTGAAGAACGGCTTAGATTGAACAAGGCTACAACATGCACGGATCAGGTACAAAAACAAAGAGCACACCATTAAAAAGGCCTCTATCTCTATGGATACTGCTGTCTTTTCTTCATGGTCTCCGAAAAGGCCTCAATTTATTGGATCATTGGTTTCTGCCCATTCCTAATGATGTATAATGTAGTAAACAGTGCAGAGTTACCCACATGAAAATATGACCCCTTAGCCCCACGCTGAAGCCCAAAACAGTGACGTGTCTAGCCTTCACAGCGGTGCCCTTGAACGGCTAGAATCATCCCTCACACTGCATTGCATTGTGGGTAGCGAATACAAATATAATAATAGAGGGACTCATTTGAAATGTAAAGAATTTTTGCTGACCAAAATTCTGCAAAATTGTATAAATAACTCTGTCTTGTTTAAAACGCACACTAACGTAATTCCTGTGGTGCCTTTTAAATGTACGTAAATAAAAAAATAAAAGTATTGCTTCCAGTTACATCACACTTGCTTGCCGCCAAACGACAGTGCGGCGATGGTTTCCGCCGTAGGGCGCCGGAACCATCGCCGCACTGTCAGATGTATAACTGACGACCTCTGACCCAAATCACAGCCCGGGTCGTCGGGCGGAGCTCGTAAATAGGATTACTATCTGGATATTACTGTAAAAGGGAGGTATCACTTTCCCTGGCTGGGGGGGGGGGGGGGGGGGGGGGGGGGGGGGGGGGGGGGGGGGGGGGGGGGGGGGGGGGGGGGGGGGG
>JAODLI010000481.1:0-12000 GCA_027575585.1 Percopsis omiscomaycus | reverse complement strand
GAAGAGAGGGGTGACACAGGCTCCACTTCTGTGGGCTCGTAGTCAGGGTTTGGAGCATCACTCTCAAAGCAATTCAGTCTGGCGATACCCCTTTCACGACAGCAATGATAAATGCTATGCTTTATACTGACGTCCTCCTCACAGTAGGAGTCTATTACCAGCCTCCACTGTGCAATAAAACAATCAAAGAAACAATGTGCAAGCCTGTGTCAATGTTGCATTCATTCAACTTAAAAAAAAAAAAACAATCTTAAATGTAGCAGCCAAAAGTTGTGAATAAATATACAGTACAGGACATTACGATTAAGCTAAAACCTTGTTATTCAAGAAGAGCCTCTGCTGAGCACGTTTCCTGCTTGGCCTGAACAACTCTGTTGACAGGAGCTCATGCCAAGGCCTGTCTGTTGTGACTGTCTGGCTTCTAGCACCTGGGCTTATCAGCTGAACACGCTGGAGGCCTCGCTATCTTTAAAATATGTCAATGTGACCATTGCAATTTCACATTTTTTGAAAGCAATGGATAAAATGAAGTTTACATTCATATGAAAAATCTGCTACATCCTTGAGATATGGTTATTTGTGTGGGCACGATCTTTGCAGCCAACATTTTGTAGGCAGTTTGTGTTCATTTCGGACTATTCTGCAGCCACAGTGAGACTGATATAATGAGAATACTGCAAAGGCAGTACATTTGTTACAGGAGTAGGAATACAACCAATAATGAAAAACAAATAACAAAACAGACCTGAGGCAACATTGCAACATGTTGCTTGAGCCAAGAAAAAAGAAAGACAGAAAGACAAGAAAAAAACAGAACCAACAACAGATGTAAGGACTGACCGCTTGTTTGAGACAGCACAGCGTCACTTCCCGTCCCCTCGTCTGGTTTTCCTTGCAGCAGATGCTAAATATAAACTCGGCATGATTCACAGCATTTGCCCTAAGTTTCTGTGAGCCAAACCCATTAAGGGGGAAATAGGTGTCAGGGTAGCGAGGACGAAGGTCGCTGTAGAGACAGATGGCTTCGCGGTTCCCTGGGGTCGGTATGCCAGGGGGAAACTGGACAGGATAGTCCAACACGGGTGGATAAAAGGAGCCGGGCGTAAACATCGTCCGGCCTGCAGGAAGAGTGGCAAACAAATTCACAAAAAAAAAAGATGTCTTGAGTGCATATTTCACAAAGCTAACCTCCTTGGCTTCTTCTATTTTACAATAGTTATCCTACCTTGCTCACCCTGACCTCTGAGTCGGTCTGGGCTCTGAGGAGTTGGATTCACCTCCATTTGCTCTGTGGGAACAATAACATCATGACTTGTCAACCCAGTGAAGATAAATGTACTGTATTAATTGTCCAACTTATTCATGGTGACTTAATAACAAAGAAATAAAACAAAGTATCTGTTAAAAAAAATAAAAATATTCAATACTGTATAGCCTATATTTAAATAAATATTCACCTAACAATGTAAGATATAAGACATAAGTACGATGAGACATTTTCTACCTATAGGATGAATTGTTCGTCTATCAACGAAAGTCAAAGGTTTCTGCAGAACATCAGGCGGTTTAAAGAACTCTGTAAAACATAAAGAATCCAATCAATGTGAAGCATTTAATAAATGCTACTATAAAAAGTAGGCTAAATCAACAGCAGAAGAGAGGGACTCACCAGCCATGTCATCAAAGGTCACCTCACGCTGTAGCATAAATGACTCATCTAGAAATTTGTACAAAACAAAAGAGAGAAAAAAAAGAGTCAAGGATTGGGAGGACGGGAGAATGACAGTTATGGATATGATTTTTAATGTACAAATGTTAATGGTAAAGTTGCCTACACTGTACTGTAGGTGTGTATGATTATTTTCACAAACGCCTATAATCCATTGCACCTATTAGTGTAATCTATTTAGTGCCAGTACAGGCCAATCCGCACACAAAAAACGACTTTATCAATTACTCCTACCTTCAAACACTGCGCTGACCAAAACCAATACGAATGCACACGAACAGGTAAAAACAGCAGAACAGCCCATTGCTACTCTGTTTATCGGATCGCAGTCCGGTAATTGTCCAGAATCTCCTCTTGACTAACTTTATATCGGCTTCGTATTCCGCTAAATCCTGCCAAAGTACAAAGCCTCCCAGGAACACAGACTTTTGGGGCAGCACACAAACTTTCGCCAAACTCTGGACTTGGGCTGGCTCTCTGCTGGGGGAAGCATGGGAATGATTTTGGGGTTGTCTTGTTAGTGAGGCGGAGTAACGGGGAAAAAGGGAGGGAGAAAGTTTTTCACCATGAGTCATCGTTGATCCGCAAATCTGAGTTGTTATTACAATGCCCGTTACTTTTACACGAACCATATTTTAGACTATTCAGTGGGGTGGCATAAATAAATGTGGGGCTTCTTGTTAGAGTCATATAGAACTGATAATTAACCTATCGTCTTGTAGCTTACCTTAGGTTTTCCACCAATATTTTAAATATTTTAATTTGTTATTTTCTTGCATTCTTATGGCCCCACTATTGTATACATGTGGGCTACTGTGTTTTGCATCATTTACGCTACATCATAAAAAAAAACGACAAGTAGGCCTATGTCATATAGTAGATTTACAAAACTAGTAGGCCCTATATTGAAAACATACATTCGTTTTTATTATTAGTTATAATGCTGTATGAAAGGGGCAATACTATAAGACTAAACATACACAAACATTAGGCTATATGATCATACAAATAACACCGTTTATAAAAAAATTATTTTAGTGATTGAAAACGCTATAAAATTATAGATTTTATGAACTGTAAGAAATGAATGCCATCTAGATGCTGCATGGCTAATTTAGACTGGTGTTTATTTTACAATATACCACAAAAGATAGCCTTAGGCCCACTTTTACTGTGGCAGAGCCATGAAAATATCACATTGTGTATTTTTTCTTCAAGCTTTGATTTTATTGTTTTGGTTTTGTTGTTGCTTTCTTCTTTTCTTATTTAGGTAATTAAAATTTTAAACAAATCAAACCTATGACAATGTCACATTGATGTCCCAGATTATATTCTATAGTTGACTTTGGGTTTGAGGGGGCATAATTTTTTGCACAAATGCAAATTTATTGTTGTGTTTGCATTACTATGGAACAGATTCAGTGTCTTCCTTTCATGTAGCACAAGCAGCATGGCTGAGTGCAGGATTCCAGTGTAAACGGCTGAATGTGACCTCCAGACAGCTCCCCCAGTGCCTGGTCTTCCTCAGACCCCAGTCTTCACCCTCCCTTCATTATTTCATATGCAAGTAACAAAACACTGGACCAGTCCCAGATAAAATGGGTTTCTGTTGTTCATAAACTAGGATACGTTGTGTTCTGTTTGTGTGGGACCATATCTTCTCATATTGTCAGCACTGTGGTTATTCGGATCACTGTTTACAGCGGTGGAGGTTGTTGGAGGTCCAAGGACTGTGGAGAAATGTGTTTATCCTCCAACATAGCAGACATTCCCTCACAACAAGTCAGAGAGTGGCCAGCAGCACACAAACCTTGTCTTCTGCGAGACTAAGTTTTTAATTTACTTTCACGAGAAAAGAAAACCTAAGGAGGTAAAATATCAAGATGCTGTATGTATGCAGCATATAACAAACTATCTAATTGTACCTAGGCCTATATAATATCTGCAGGACTTTCACACCCAGTATTAAAGAACAAATTCCAAAGTAAAGCACGCAAAATATGGGTCATTTTCATTTCAACTTCCCTATGTCAAACTTTTTATCATAATAATTTACCGATGAAATTATTAACATGTATTTCTTCGATGTGGAGAGAGTGAAAGAGAGCAAAGCATACTTGAAATGTTAACTCCTTAAAAACATTCACACAGTGGCTAGCCTATAGCCTACATATAGTGCTATGGGATGAGGTTCTTCAGAGGTTACAGTAATTAGTGTGACCCAGCAACCAATGTTTTTCAGATGAACCCAAATGACTAATCTCTACTTGACGTGAATGCGGTCATATTTTGTAAAAGGAGGACTCCTGAATCGACAAGGTGCAGGATAGTCTAGTGGTCTAGGTATTGGACTCTCAGATGGAAGGTCACGGGTTTGCGTCCTTGAGCCTTGAGCCTTGAGCAAGTTGCCTAATCCCTACCCGCTCCATGTAATAGCACCATGTAGGCCTAATTGTAAGTCTCTAAAAGCGTCTGCTAAATGACGTAATTATGATGAATTCATCATTTCCCATCAACAAAATAACGCATATCTTTATCAGGCCACCAAGTCAGTTTGTGTTTCCTGAAGCGGTGGAGGTTTCTGTGATGCACAATGTTAACTAAAAATATCAGATTTTATTTACACAGTGCTAACTTTTAAAACACACCAGAGACACCCACAATCTCTGCCACCTTCCTCCAAAAGCCCAGTGTCTCTATGGCAACGAAGGGTAATATAAAAGTGGTTAATCGCTATAAGCTTTTCCTCACATTTTTAAGCAGAACGTTTGACATGCTGAACAAATATTTCACATGCGCCGTTTCAGTCCAACGAAGGACCCACAAGGGAGAGCCTACTTCCGTTGGATAATCGCGTCGCGTTTGCCGGATTAATTTGCTTAATATTGAGTTTGGCCCAATTTCTTGACGCACCGGAGCTGCTCAAACTCCCGCGCCGGGGCGACGGGCGCGTTGGAACAGTGGACATCCACCGTTACCTGCCCACTGTCGCCGCTTAATCGGCAAACTATTTCGCAACCCCCCGCCACACCAACGACTCCTTTCATGCCTGACTTAATCAATGTCATTATTGTGGTCATTGATCCCTGTTCTGTACCCTATGGGGTGTCTTTCTGCTGCTAGCCCAAAACAAGAACATGGTTTTACCTCACTACTTCTGGTTAACAAGAAGACAAAAGGGAGTAACTTCTCAGTTTTATAGAAACAGCTGTTTTATTTGACTCACTGTACATGACAATGTAATGTAAAATTGTAGCTGTTCCAGGAAAAACATATGACCAAGACCAGCTTTGATTCTGTACTGATATGTAGAAAGTATAAGATAATTAAGTTAATCTGAAAAAAAAGTAATAGTTTTCTCCAACATTTAATGCAACTTGAACTTTATATCAGAAATACAATACGATTGAGATATAAACTTTAGATCTCAACACAAATAAGTATAGGAGGTACCGCTGCTATGTAGCATTAGGAAAACACCTGAGAAAGGACATTATTTTGGAACTGATTGACAGCAGCACATGCAATTTGAATTATTGAAATATAGCCTACTCAGACAGCGCTCTTTAAGATGTCTGCTTGCTTGGAGTAAAAAAAAAACATTTTCAAAATATCTGAATTTATATATATATATATATATATATGTATACCAATTGTCTCTCAAGGAATAAAAGCTGCTAAACTCAAAAATGAACTCTAGATGACTTTGCCTTTTGTAGGCTATATAATTGTGTTATTAAAAAAATATTATATCGGTAAGTAACATACTTTTTAATTACGTTTTAAGAGAGTGTGTGTGTCATAGAATTCCATTCTATTCTATCTATCCTTTCATATTCAGTTCAGCGATTGTGTCCGGTCACCGCCTCCGCTTCCAAAGCGAACAGTTCCCTGTAGAGCGGGGGGAACAGAGAGTGGACAGTGAGAGGGTGCCGCTGGCTGAACAACTGCAGCTTCTCCATATGCAGACTGCACAGGGAGCGCAACACTGCCATCTTCTGGTTGAGCTACAAAAGGAGACCACCACATATAGACATAATCAGGGACAGTGTGATGCATTTAAAGACACAGGTGGCTACTATATGCATGTGTATGTATTTCAATAGTACCTTCCTTTGTTAATCCTTAAAGGGGAATTCTATTTTCACTCCCTCAGTGGAAAGTTAATTCTCTATATACCATATCATACCCTAAATATATTTTCTCATGTACCCCTTGTAGTACCTCAAAGTACCCCTAGGGGTATGCTTACAAACACTGTAGATGGCCAAGTAAAACCTGGGCTATACTGTATGAAGACATACCTTGTGAAGTAGACTCTCTTGGTTGTCGCAGTGTAAAATGTGGGTGAGGCCTAACTCCAAATCCCTCTGAACCCTTTGAACTCTGCCTCTATCTTCCAGACATGGCCGGTCTAGGCCAAAAGAAAAAACAACCGACCGATGAGGACTTTTTATAATGTACAGTGCGGTAGATTTGAACGCAGGCGTTCATTTTGTTCTAGTTCATTTTGCCTTACCTGCATTGATCAGCACCAGTGCAGTGAACAGGGCTATCTGGTGCTCAGTGAGCCTAAGAGCACACACACCATTGGCAAATTCAAACACTTCAGCAATTAAATCGCCACATGCTGCAAAGAGAGAGACCACAGAGGTAGTTCTGCATCAGTGTTCTGGGCTATATGAAGCACCTGGGCTACATGAAGGTTTTATCAAAGTGCTTATGGGCAAGTCTGGCCACTCGGAAGCCATCTTGGTAACCCCCGCGAGCAGATATTTCGGGCTAACAAGACCAGGCCCCTATCTAAATGAATGGGGAGAGAGCCATCATTTCACTTTCAATGGTCATCGGGACATAAAAACTGCATGTATAGAATCACCAGTTAAATCTGATAAAAAAAACACTTCATAATAATTTACAGATGAAAGGTTTCCCGGTTCGGCCGTTATATTTCTATAAAGCATTCTTTAAGTGGTCTGCTTCTTCTAAAATGTTTCTGGTTTTATGTCGACCTCTGTATTTCAGCTGGGACCAAAAGTCCATACAATTCTTACCCAGAGATTTAAAAACCTCAGCTCCGGCAAATTTCCCATCGAAAAAGACTGTGCTGTTCTCCACGTTAAATAACCGACTCATCCTGACCAGAACCACCTCCATGGAGCCTGATGGGTTGAGCAAGAAATTAGAAGGGTCTTCCATTCGTCTGAAAAACATTCGGTCCAGTGGTCTCCATCTTGACTGACAGGTGAACTCACCGGTCTTGAGCAGTGCGATCTGGTCATTCTGGCTGAGCACGCGAAACCCTGGGATGCGTTTTGCAAACTCCACCACATATTGGACAGCATCAGTTAGTCTGATGGCACAGTACTGCCACATCTCATCCACTGACTGTGAGTGTGTGTGAGAGAGAGAGAGAGAGAGAGAGAGAGAGAGAGAGAGAGAGAGAGCATTAATGTATACCACCCACAATTCCTCTTTTGTTTTGAGAATATCTCTACGGTCTCATCCGGCTAAATGCAAGGGCACACCTTGGTCTGGTAGACCTGGACCTCCTCCCTGCTGAACACTTTCCACCTGAGCGCTTGCATCTCCTCCACTCTGTACTGGCTGGTCTCTCTGTGGGAGCGCACAATGCTGGCACACAGCTCATCTGCAAAGCACAAACAAGAAACATAGGCTGGTGTGGGACCTTTGTGAACTGGTGTGTACTCTACTTACAGTGCAAGTATCAAATCCTAAGCACGCATATCTTAATAGCAACCACACTATACAGTTATGCCACAGAACCTAGAATGAAATACAAGGGCAATCCCCCACCCTGCCAGGCTGAATGACGCAAGTTGTTTGAGGTGATTTGCCCACGGACCGCTGTGAAGTGTTTATTCTTGGACCATAGAATGGTAACTAAAGGCAAGCGATACACCACTTTTGGGGGCTTTACCAATGTTATGCAGAGAGTGGGGATAGGGGCTAAACGGATCCTCCAGTGGGTCATAGGGTCGAATCCCCATAAGATCAGGAGATGGCTGTCTGGAATCAAATCCTAAAACAGAGAGATATAGACTATAAAAATAAATAATAGAGTATAGAATCATTAGAGGGGAAAAACGACAAGATTATAAACCTCTTCCGTCGGTGTGTCCGCTGCCGTCTCCCCTCCCCTGGGGTCTGGTCCCGGGGGACACACTGGAGCCGCGGTAAATCATGCCCGATGCCAGCAACTCACTCTGGGAGCATGCCAGGTAGGAGTGCATGCTAGCAGGGAAGGAGAGCAGGTCCTGCTCCCCGCTGAAGGAGTAGGCCGAGGCCAGGGGCTGGAGGAGCTGCGGCGGGCGGTCTTGATGGGCCTTCCCCGGGTAGGACAGGGAGGGTGGGAGCTCCCCTTGCAGCTGCTGCTGCTGCTGTTGCTGCTGCTGCTGCCGATGCCGCTCTACCTCGGCAAACAGGGAGTCCCGCTGACGCTTGGACATCCGGCCAAACTTGACCGCTGAGGAGGACAGACAATTGAAATCACCATCCCAGGTCACTTTATGAGTCTCCTTTTATATTGTTCTGTATATAGAGCCAGCTATTAAGCTAGTATGTGCACTTATGAATCTACTGTCTTCGTGTTGTTTCACGTTGCCCCCTGGTCTGTGAGAAACGACATTTGGTTCAGTTGTATGCGAGGAATTGTATAGAAATGAATAATAAAGTGCAGGTCTGCCAAGGTCTGTCGGTATTCTCACCATCGCGACTCATCCCCTGCGCCAGGCATTTCTGCAGGCGGCAGTGTTGGCAGCGGTTACGACTCGTCCGGTCGATTTGGCAGTTACTCTGCCTGGAGCACGAGTAGGACACGGTGGGCAGCTGGCTACGCCGGAAGAATCCCTGAAATGCAGGTGAGGGATGGGTGATAATGACTTGAATTATAAGTTTGTGTGTGTCTGTGTGTGTGTGTGTGTGTGTGTGTTCTCACCTTGCAGCCCTCACATGTGATCACTCCGTAGTGCACTCCAGATGACTTATCACCGCATATCTTACAAGGGATAACTTCAATCTGAGCTGAACAAACACAGCGGTGCAAACCCACACGTTAATACAATTCACATTCAAACATGTAGGCAAGTCAATCATAATACAAAAGCAATGTTAAGGTTCCTTTTTAAGCAATACAATAGAACACCATTCATTTGTCACCATTTATCTAGAACAATATTGTCAGAGACATCGACCCATGTATGAGAGTTACAACTGTGAGAAAATACTATTCTGCTTAGCAATATTTGCTGTAATTCCCCTTAAGATCAACCTCAACCTTAATGAGCCAAAAGGTATTTTCCTTTGATACGCATCGTGCCTTAATAATAAAGATCAAACATTGAATACGGAGTGGATTGTGACTACCAAGGATGTGGAATATTTGCAAATGGAGAGAGGACGACAATGTGAAGGTGTCAACCTCAGCCTCTTTCAAGTGGTTAACTGGCTTCTCTTGCATTATGACTGCGCCCTTTTTCATGTCTTGTCTTTATTTTCACATTCCTCTCTCTATCTCGCTCATAAACGACAGAGCTGCCAGTAATAAGCTCTTTTCTTCTTCACTGCCAGTAATGGCCATCCCCCTTTTCGCCAACCCCCAAGGACTGTATTCTCTCTTTTCAGTTCACGCCCCTCTGCTCGGCAACCCAAGTGGTTCGACCCTCGTGGCAGTACCAGGGGTCACCAATATTTATATTAGAAAGTATTTGACGGGTAGCCTACATAAATGTACAAAAATGACATACTGCCTGTTTCCTTTACTTTCATTTGCTTCCATGTTTGCTATAAGCATAGACACATATGGAAGCAAAAGAAAGTAAAGGAAACAGGCAGTATGTCAGCACAATATAATGCTTCAAAACACCATTGGCACCTGGAGTGGGATATTATTATGGTTGATATTTACTGGATATGGCTCTCTCAAACGTGTATTCTTATAGTGCATTGTAGGCTATTATGTATAATTATATTATTATAGGGGGACTATTGGAAACTCGTGGACTTTGGGTGTGAGTGTAATGGAAGGCCGGGTGTGCACCATTTTAAGCAAATCATATCAACTTCCTAACTGCTCTAACAGCACCTAAAATCTCAGACTAGTCTCACAAAACACAAAATTTCTTTCTGAGGTAGACACATCAGGAAATAAATATGCATTACATAACATACAGTATGGAAGATGATTGGCAGGGCAGTCCATTTATAATTTATAATAACTATGTAAACAAAGCAGCAGTTGTTATGGGTTGCTCTTCCACTGACTTTTCAGACCTTTGACGTGCCAAAGAAAATAGGTGGGAAACACTAGGGGATTCTTATATTATGGGAGGTATTAATTCTTAGGTAGAGGAATGAGCACTGGTTCTGTTTAACATGACAAAAATGGTGTTGTTTGTTTAAAAAAGATTTCGAGCCTACTACTTGCTTAGCAGTCTCATCCCAGCAGCTGTTACTGGATGTGTGTGTGGGTAAAATAAATAAAGCTTTTAAGATTTTATAATGATTTGTCCAGTAATTGAATTGAATTGCTGAAATGGTATAGCTATAGGGAAGCTTACAGTACTAAAACTTTAACAAACAAACAGCGTTAGAAGGTATTTCTTCAACCAACCCTTTCCTCCATTCCTCTCACTCACGATCCCCTTCGCTAAGCCACTACACCATGCTTGTTTTACGCTGCGTGCTTGTGTGTGATTATGTTTTGTATTTCCCTGCATAACTGTGTCAAAGTTTTCACTGTGTTTGTGTGTCAGTGTGTGCCCTCTTTTTCGGCGCCACAGGGATCTCGTGTAGGCTCCAAAGGAGGGCAGTCGGTTTGTGGTAAGTTACTTGAAAGCCATTTTAAATACATACAATATTAATTATATATAAAATGCATCATTATTCCCTGCTGATAAGATTGAGGTTGGAACTGTGTAAAATTTAAATGATATACTGATAGTGCCAGAAGTGATAGATATGTCTGTTTAAGGATTTTGAGGATGATTTGGTAAATGAGACTATACTATAGAATGTTTCTGCACTACACAACATGGGTCTTCACTGTTAATAGGTTGGTAAGAGTGTTTTGCTGTCAACAGCGGGAAAACATGCAGCATGAAAACTTCGGTGGTCTCTGTTTTTTGCCGTTTCAGTTCTGTTTCTCAACCACAAACAACAGGAAACCCACTCTGACCCACAACCTTTCGCTGATCACACACACACACACACGCCGTGAAATCACATACTACCTGCTGCTGCTAATTCAACAAAATACCTTGCCTTCAATCATACCACCCACAACTGCATACCCATAATGATGTAGCAATATCATTCATAACAAAACCAAGACTTTGGTACTGCACAAAATCTCAATCCATTATCACTTTTATAAAGCTCAACAGCATGCACATAATGTAGTATTTCTTTTGGTGTACATGTCAGTGTTTTGAATTATGACATTTTTCTTTTATGTTAGTGAGAACAGCATCTGTGGGTATATATGGAAAATGAGGTATCAGAAAAGTATCTGAACTGTAGTCTAACTACTCAGAGGAATCATGTGGCTAATCCTTCTGCCCACACTGTTCTCTATAGTGATATTTGTACAGTATTATGGCTGATGTGGAAATAACAGGTATGATTAAGTGTTTTTGTGTGTTTTCATCTATCCTGGTCCTAACTTCTTTTCATCTGTATCTGTCAGCCATTGATGGATGGAAAGTGGAAAGAAAAGGTACAGGCCTAGTAAGTGAGACAGAGACAGAAAGAGGTGAATTAAACTATATATCAAATCTTGAATAAGAATCCAAACACATAGGTGCTGAAAAGAAAAGCATTGAATTGCTCTTTGGTATGTTAAAACAGAAAGAAGAAAGTCATTTCCACAAACTTCATCTCAAAATCATCAAAGAAATGTGAACGTTGTACCAGTGCGCATTTGTGTGTTGGGTGTTATGTATGAAAAATAATAAAAAAATAAAATAAAAATAAAATAAATGATACGTGTGGTATAGAAGGAGAGGGAAGATGTGGGTGAAAAAAATCAGGAATAGTGAAAATATCAAAAGTAGAGGATGAATGAAAAGGAAGGAAACCCAGTCCACAACATCCATGGCCCCACCACTTCATCATCACCCCAGCCTATACTTTTTGTTCCATTTCCACTCTTAGAGTGCATTAAAAAGAGGTGTATGAGTGTGTGTGCATGTGTGTGTGTGTGTGTGTGTGTGTGTGTGTGTGTGTGTGTGTGTGTGTGTGTGTGTGTGTGT
>JAODLI010000480.1:0-12000 GCA_027575585.1 Percopsis omiscomaycus | reverse complement strand
GTTATCTGCTTGCAAAAACTGGTTAACCAGTTCAACTGTTGACAAATGTACTAATTGTAAGTCGCTTTGGATAAAAGTGTCTTCTAAATGTAAATGTAAAATGTATAATGTAACCAATTGACCAATCCAGCCGTACGTCATTTTCGGGGTGCCCCTGCCCAAATAAGGACTTCTGGGTCTAACCCATCTTCCCTATGTGAAAATGAATGGCTTTTTCAATAGCCACCCCTACCATGGTCTGAGATTAACTTGTGTTGAAAACTTACATGTTTGTCAAAGGCACAGATTTCCACTGGATACTGGTGATTGTCAATTTACGAGATTGTTGGGTATTGATGGTATCTGTTTAACCACATACAAACTTGAGACCAGTCCGTACTTGAAAGTGCTAAATCAATCCAATATGTTTAATAATAACAATACAATAATACCATGTGCGCACACGGGAGAAGACATTAGCTTTGCATTAGCAATGCTCCACTAAACCGCATTCTGAAAAACAATAGGAGACCCAACCTTAAAATAGGTTAATGATTCAAAAATAACCGGTCACAGGTCAGGTGAGCATTCATTGGTTGGAGGTGTGGCTGAATAAGGCTTGTGGGGGGAAAGGACTAGGGTACACCTCTAGGGAGAGACAATTTAATTAAGCTGAATAGACATATATGAATAAAAAATATGAATGAAAGGGAAGCTGCCACACCAAGAGGTTGAGAGTGGGGGTTCAGCCTGTTTTGGGACACAGGAAAACAGACAATAGATTAATACATTTGGGATACAAAGGTATCACATATAGATGCAAGCCTGAAATCTGCTGTCTAAGTGGCTTTGTGCTTCTGTTATGCAAAAACACATACAGTACATTCTTGCCTTTGTCTTGCTATTGAACTCAATTAAATATTAAATAATATCTCAATTCTAATTCCTTCAGTATTAAAGTAAGCATTCTACTACATGCAAGCTATAACTCCAGCGGTACGGAAGTTTGTTTGAGAAGATGGCAACTTCGGAAATACAACTAAATTTTGTTATTTCGTTAAAAACACACAATTTTACCACATGTTCACTGGGTGAAAAAAAGAAAATATAGGAGCATGGACCAGACCGACCGGATTTAGATATGAAGCAGCAGTCAAGTGAACATGGACAAGTTTACACCCGGGGATTTTCCCGCTCATGCTATGACAAACGGAGTTGGTTAACTGGATGTGGTGTAAGTAATTCATTGTATTGCTTTCCCTGTTTGCGTGCGGGAACCGCAACATTGTGGACAATGTGCAGCAGAGGTGAGTTGTTGTAGAACAGTTATGCTACACTGGAGTGTAGTATTTTAATCTCTGGAATCTGTGTAAAAGGTTAGCATGTGAGTAGATTCTATGATTTGCATTATAGTAAAACATTGGGATAATAATATTATATATATATGTGGCATGATGTGGTGAAAAAGTTGCAGGAAGAACATAAAATCCGTAGTAGCATATCTCATGAAACACTGGGTAAGCAGGCATGGAAGAAGGGGTACATGGCTACCTTCCTACCGGCCTTGGAGAATGGGAACAAATGCCATTCTCCAAGGCTGGTAGGAAGGTTCTCCTGACTGGTCATACACAAAGATGCTTCTGGGTTTGACTGGTCGGGTGGACCTCCTCAGTTTCTGATCTACCTCTCTTACAGGCTGAGGAACAGGCACAACCTCCATCTCAGAATCCTGAGGACTTACAATCTCCACAGCAGCATCCCAGTGTTGTTCCGGTCCTTCCACAGCTGGGGATAGATCTACCCTTCTTGGTACAGGCATTGGCGCTGCTGTCACCAAAGGGTCAGATGGTCCTGTCCGCCATACATCCTCAGACTCAGGTGCTCAGCTCAATGGTTTACATTTGGGAGCCACAGCCCTCAGCTCACTGCGTAGCTCGGGTTGAGGTGGGTGGTGTTTGACAGCCCTCCTCTCATACACAGGCAAGGGTCTGAGGTTGTAGGAGCACTCCCCTTCATCATCTGAGGTGCCATCAGACTTGGTTTCTTCTCTGGGTGGCATATGACGTCTCTGTCCTTGGGGTTTCTGCTTCACACCAGTGTTGCGTTCCTCATGGCTGACTGGCAAGTCACTGACAGGCAAGAGGAGGTTGCAGTGGAGCACCCGGAGGGTCTGGTCACCTGTTTCAACTTGGATTCGATATACAGGTCCATCTCCCAGCCTCTCGATGACACGGTGGATCTTCTGTTCCCCGTAAGATCTAAGTTTGCCTGGGCCACCTCTCTCCGACAGGTTCTTGACAAGCACACGATCACCTGGTTGCAGCAAGGCTCCTCTGGCACCTTGGTTGTAGTGCCTTTTCCCTTTCTCTGAAGACTTCTTGCCGTTCTCCGGTATGCATCCTGCATCCGGGAAGCCCAGGTCTGTGCATTGAATATAAGGTCAATGGGCAGCTGTGGATGTCTTCCAAAGAGGAGGAAGAATGGTGAGTAGCCTGTAGACTCATGCTTCATGCAGTTGTAGGCATGGACTATGCTGGGGAGATGGTCTTTCCACTCTACCTTCTTTTCCTTATGGAGCATCCTGAGCATCTGGAGAAGTGTTCTGTTCAGGCGTTTAACAGGGTTCCCCTGCGGATGGTAAGGAGTAGTTCGGGAGTGAGAGATTCCTACCAGCTGCTAAAGTCTCCTGAAAAGGGTGTTCTCGAATTCCCGGCCCTGGTCATGGTGGAGCTTTTGAGGGTACCCGAAGCGTGGGATGAAGTCGTAGAAGATCTTTTCAGCCGCTGTTTTGCCAGACTTGTTTCGAGTTGGGTAGGCCTGAGATAAAACGGGTGAAGTGATCTACTACCACAAGGACATACTCGTAGCCTCCTTTACTGGGTTCAAGGTGAAGGTAATCAACAGAAAGCAGCTCAAAAGGGGCACTAGTGGTGATTGAGCCCATTTGTGCTTTCTCATGGACAGCAGGTCGCTTTTGCTTGATGCATGGGCACTGGCGGATGACTGGGCACTGGCGGATGACGTAGTTTTCAATGTCGCGCTGCATAAAGGACCAGTAGAACCGTTGCCTTGCGAGGTGGATGACTTTATCAGCGTCAACGTGTCCCATGTCATCGTGCAGGTGTTTGAGCACAGTTGCCTTGAATGCTTTGGGAAGGACCATTTATTGATTTTGTCCTGCATGCCTGTACAGAATACTATTATCCAGTTTGAGCCTGTTCCTCTCATGTATAAGCCGTCGTGCTCCTGGTTGTATTGGACTCCGTTCTTTGTCTCTGGGGTTCCATCCGCTCCCTTTCAACCGGATCACCTCGGAAATGGAAATGTGAAGTGCGGCAGCCCAGGACACATCCTCATCTCTCTGAGCTTTATTCCCCTGCCAGATGGAAGAGACAACCTCGGGTGGCATTGTCTCAGTGTACTGGTCGTCTTGAAGTTTCACTGGAAACCTGGACAGGGTATTCACGTCAACATTCACCTTGCCTGGCCTGTACTTGATGTTGAAGTGGAAGTCTGCCAATTCACCAACCCAGCGATGTCCAACAGCGTTCAGCTTGGCAGTGCTCAGAACGTAGGTGAGGGGATCATTATCTGTATACACAGTGAATGTTGTTGCATAATACAGACAATCACGGAATTTATCGCATATGGCCAACTTCAGAGCGAGAAACTCAAGCTTACTGGAATAGAGATGGTAATTCTTTCAGCAGGCGTGAGTGACCTGGACCCATAAGCAATAACCCTGAGTTTGCTGTTCTGTTCCTGGTAGAGCACAGCCCCCAAACCTTCATTGGATGCATCAGTGTGCAGGATGAATGGCAAATCGAAGTCGGGGTAGGCCAAGATGGGGGTTTGATCAGCATGTCCACCAGGTGGAACACAACAGCACTGTGTTCGGGGGCCACTGAACTGGTGTCCTGGATGGTAACTGACCACTGCTCTTACCTTTTTGGGTGGACTTGGCTGTAACAGGACTCTTGTTGGACTTGAACCAAGTAGAGCTCGGACCTCTCCGACGTTCTTTGGCTCTCTCTCCTTCATCTGCAACACAGCTTCCAGGTCTTTTGGATCTATCTGAACACCTTCACTCGTGACCAGGCGTTCAATATATCTCACTTTGAACAGCTCACACTTTTTTGGGCGCAGCTTCACACCATGCTCTCTTAAGTGACACATAACTTGTTTTAATTCCTCAACATGGCCCTGAATAGTCTTGGAAAAGCCGAGCACATCATCCAGGTAAGGAGAACAGCATTCATCTCTTAGACCGGCCAGCACGCCCTTCCACAAAGCATTGATGATAAGCACTGCCCTGGTCAAGTATGGAAAACCATGAGTTGCCTCCTAAATTGTCAAGCAGGTCTTGGATGTGTGTAAGTGGGTAGCGGTCAGGGATGGTTTTGTTGTTTAGCCCCCGAAAGTCAACACAGAGTCGTAGGCTCTGTGTTGACTTTTTTTCTCACACAGACCACAGGAGAAGAGTATGATGAGGTGGATTTTCTGATCCTGAAGCAAGTTCTGAACATAGACTTTTACCTCTTGATACAAGGGCTTTGGGATGGAATTGTAAGACTTTTGGACTGGTGTTTCATCTGTAAGGTTGATTCTAAATTGGAGGTCAGGAATACAACCAATGTCTCAGCATCGTCTTTGGCGAACACATTAGACTGCTCAAACAACATTTCCTTCACTAATCTCTGTTCATCCTCAGCTAGATGTGATACGTCAACAGGAGGGTGCCACTTGTCTTTAGCTTTAGACCTGGAATGTCTGTCTTGCTCTTTGTTCAGGTAAGTCAGTGGATTGGTACTTAACTCAGCCTAAAAGATTTGGACAACGTCATGTAGCATGTGCTCAAGACCCGGGACAGGTGTCACATCAGTCACTTCCTCCAGAGTGCCGAGAGTGATTCTTTGAGTCAAATAAATTGCATGTCGGGTTGCGTTTTGGATGGGAATTTTAACGCATTTTGAGGGCCCACAGGGAATGTCAACTAATGCAGGGAACAGTTCTAGTCATGCTATTTGATTATCTCTGTGATGAATTTGCTACCTAGCAGGGGACAGTGACAAGTCTGACTGACTAGTAGTGGCACTCTAATTGTCACCAACCCATCGCGCTCAATAAAAATCTGCAGGTCAACCTCTGCCCATCCATCAAGAGGAACTTGTGTACCATTTGCTGCTGATATTTCAAAAGACTGATTGGCAAAGAGGGACTGAAGTGGTTGGATTTTGACATGGGGTGCTGCTCTGTCTATCCAGGTTTTGCTGACCATCGTCACTTGAGACGCTGAGTCTAAGAGCATTTCAATTGGTACACAATTGATGTTGCAAGAGACGGTACAACGTTTCCCTATGAGCTGGGCGACACGTTTTTTGTTATCTGCTTGGCATGATATGGGTGGGGGCTTGATCTTAACAGTGGGCTGAATGTTGTTCACAGTCACTGGCTGCCCTGCTCCAGCGACCTCCTCCCGTTGCCCGACGACTTCCTCTGTAAACAGCCAATAGCTCGGTGTCCTGCCTGGCCACAGACAAAACAATGGGGACAGCTCATGGTTCCCCTCACTACGCAGTCGTGGCATCTACCCTTTTTGTCAGCTGACAGTGACTGTGGACGACTAACAGATGTGCTAGGGCGGCCAGACATGTTCTGCAGACCTGTCAACAATGTGAGGACAGTGAGGACACTTGGGCAGTCAGCTCTCTGATAGAGTCACGGTTAGCCTGCGTCAACTTGACTCGGTTTTGTCGTGTTAGTCTGTCCGTCATGGTCACATCAGGCAATGCTTACAATCACAGGTCTAAACTTAGCTACAGCACCCAGGCGTTTTAACCTCCCCTCATTGACTTGGTCGTCTGTTCTAACAGAAAGTCATCGCTGAAGTCAGAAAGAAAAGGTTTGATGTCATGTCTAACATAAGTGTTTCTCTCATTCAGACCTTGGTAGAGTGTGTGTAGGAAAGTACCCTGTACCAGCCTTCTGGCATAGCTAAACTCTACACCCGGTTGCTGGGACTCAAAAATAACTCTCTGCTTTAACCCCATAAGCCTGTAGAGAAACTTCTGTGGGCTCTCCCTGTCATGTTGTCTAGCATTACTGAGCTCTTGAAAGAGCTCTGTTACACCTTTATCCCTGATGTGAGAGTGGAGAAACCTTTTTAACCCCTTCACTGTTAGATCATCATGGTTAGTGAGCATTTCCCTAAATGTTCCTGGCTTAGTTATCTTAAGTACGGCTCTTATAATTTCAGCCTCGCTAAACCCCTCTTGTGAAGCAGCGTCAATCTGCTTACAAAGACCATTCAAGGAAACGTCGGAACCCGTATCAGATATCTGACCATCATGTATTTTACACTCTACGTGGAAGCAGCGCAGTAACATCAGACAGTCTAACTACATGGTCTGTTACAGTTGAGGACCGGCTTGTCCTACCATGGTGGGCATCACAGGTGCCAGTGACGCTCGGCTGGGCTGGTCTCCCTGTAGTAACAGGTGCATGAACGTCTCTGTCCATGAGTGACGGGTGTGTGTGCATGTCCATGGATGACGGGTGGGTGTGAATGTCCAGTGATGAATGTGTGTGGATGTCCCTTATGGAGGTAGGTATGAGGTGGTGTGTAGGCGTGAGTGTGCGGTCCATGTGAACGGTAGAAACACAGACCTCACCAGTCCCGGAGTTTGTCGATGTCAGTTCCTGCAGCAGGTCCTGGAGGGAGAGGAGTTGAGCCATGCCTTCATCTTCCATCGCCCTCAACCTCTCGCTCCTGGTGTAGTCGATGATGAGGTCATAGAGCTCTGGCTCACTGAGGCCCTCAGTGTTTTCACCGCCATCTTCAATTGACATGGCAACCGACTGCAATTGACTGGAACTCAGTGCTGAAAGCTGTTTGATGATCTGGAAGAGCAACATTCGCCGTGGGGTTACTGTAGTCATGGTGACGTCTCACCGGTGACAGTTGCTCTCTGGATGACACTCAACACAGCAGCCTTCCCTGAAGCTTGGACACCTGGTCTCACCGCCGCGGTGACTGCTCACCTCGCTTTTCGATGCTGAATCCCGGACGAAGCCCCCAATTGTTACCGGCCTCAGACCTAGGGGAATCTGGGCAGGTACAAAGCCACAGGCTGGATAGCACTGTGGGTTGTAAAGAAGTGGAGATACAGAAATAACGTCTTTTTTCAAGCGCTAGATATTTATTTCTGAGTGCTCGAACCACCGTCTCCACGGCAACCTCACTACGGTGCAGTAGTGCAACAGCGCCATCTATCGGCATTGGGTGCAATACATAAAATAGGAAGGGGTAATTGTTTTTTTAATTAAACTAATATCTAAGGCCATTTTCTCTACCCATTACACTATCAATGGAGAAGAAGCTGGAGACTAAAATTATTGATTTTTATCAAAAAGTCATTGAAATATTTGCAGGCCAGAAAGAAAGGAGGGCCAAATTTATGTTCAAGTAGTGTTGGTCAACATTAGTGTTGTCTTAATACTGTAGTTTAGATACTTTCTATAAATTCTTACTCAGTTGTAATAATACTAGTAATAATAATAATTTTACTTCATTTTATGTCTAATCAATCTAATCAGAAGTTGAAGTATATACTGTCTATAAATTCTTACTCAGCAGTAGGTAGTAATAATAATAATTTTACTCAGACAATTTCATGTCTGATAAATCTAATCTGAATGTGATGTATCTGCATGTGAAACCTTATATATCAGCTGATCGATTTCTATATACTCAACTGGCAACTCTCAAACAGGGCGCCTTACTTAAATGCTGCTTCATCAATGGAACCCGCTTAGCTGCTACTGCACGCAAACTTATGCTCATGTCGTCGACAGTACTTTCGTATTGGCCAGTACTACTCACCCCGTTTATGACCACGTCTCTTGTTGCTAACGATGACGATCCATGGCAAATCGAAACTATCGATGAGAAAAATGATTTTACTCAATAACTGAAAACTGCCGCAAGTACTTCATATTTTAGACGATTTCCTGCTAGTTGATTACCCAAACGCGAAACCAGACCGATGCATTTTGGGGCTAAAGCGCACTTTCGCCGATTTGAGTGTTCCTCGCTGAGGGAGAAAAAATGTGTCCCTCTTTACGTCCTTGAGTTTTAGGTATCACATTAGATTCCAATCTAATGCAAGCCTTGCTGCCCCTTGAAAAAATTAAAACGCATTAGAGAAGTTATGAAAATGCTCAGATGTCAGTATAACTTTCCAGAGGTGCCTTCCGTTGGTTTTTTTTGGGGGGGGGGGGAGTTACGGTCTGTGGTTTGCTAGCATATGGCGAAACGAGCAGCTATCCTTGCCTGCTGACACCTGGTCGACTGCTATGTTGGATTGATCTCATCGTGATAGCTTGCATTCTGTGGGGTAAACGCTGGTCCAGAAACAAATTCTGTTCTTTGTGATAATGAGGCAACCGTCAATATCATTAATAGGGGCCTTCACAATACCCTTAAACAAATTCGTTAGACGCTTGCTATCAGTTATGGGTAACTTCGAGTTTGAGCTGCTCACAAAGATCTCTTGGCTCTTATTTGTACAGTTAATTCGGCTCATTTGGATCCTCGGCTGGCTCTTAGATTAGCAGGAAGAGACAGGGAGGATGGTTGGTATGTTCTTAGGGGGGATTTTGAGCTGCTCTCCCAGTCTGGGTATGAGATGTCCCCAGAAGCTGCTGCTGTTCCCCGTCTTAACTTTTCATGAAGCCATGAAAAAGACGGAGAACTTAGAACTGAGCCATACAGCCAAATGTAAATTATACAACATGCTAATAAAATTCTATGACTAAAGATTTTCTGTGGTATTTTGACTTAAGTTTTCTTCATATATAAAGCTACAATTCTAAGCATAGAAAACATCCTTTTACTAACACAGACACGTTTTGATTGCAGTTGGAAATGCATATAAACATCATATTCTAGTCTCAGAAAAATTTAATTGCCAACACTTGAGGTCGATGATACATTCTGGCACATGTGATTGATAATGATCTCTATCATTTTGACAGCACAAACACCCTGTCAAGAGAACCAGACAGATCTGAATACAACCCTGAATGACAATGGAGTAGAGACTGCCAAATAGTTTACCTGACCCTGGTAGCATTTTAACCATTACTTGAATAAGTAGGATTCTATGCAGGAAACGAAAAACGCGGGAACATTTTTTCTCTAATGTTCTTTCTTCCTTGATTTTCACCTCTTAATATACATGTACAGTATTATGACCAATCATCAAAGTGAACCATATTACATTTTAAGATCAATATGTTTGTTATATTTGACTAGACGGTATTTCGTAGCCATTTCAGAATCAAAGCTTCCTCCAAATCCAGGTCAATTTCATGATAGATAAATCAGAGGAGTCGGGGTGTTTGATTGAACATCCCAAAGCGTCTTGATCACTCATGGCCTCTGAACCCGATTCTCCACTCCAACTAGTGCCTTTTTCCCCCCCTTCTTGTCAGTTGAATCCCAGTTTACTCCAGGCTGGAAATTACCATCACTGCCTCTGAAGCGTCGAAGATGAAAGCCATATTTTCATCTTTGATGCCCATTGGAATTTTTTTTTTCTTTTCCCAAGCACAATGTATTTCAAAGAGTCTGTGGTCGAAAACTATTTTGGTGTTACTCCGAGATAGCTTCAGGTGAGCTCTAGACACCCACAGTGGGAGTGTTGTGATAGGCATACACAAAAAGCAAAATATAAAAGAAAGAACCTGTGGACAGTGAAAATCAACATTGAAAATATTTCCTACATCTCCATTGAATGCTTGTGTTTGAGATTCAGCCCCAGTCGTCAATAACTGCACGGCAAAAAGAGAAGGTTATAGTCAGACTTGGATTCATAGTTGATGAATTCTCATAACATAATACCGAGTTGGTTCAGCCTTCATGGCCTGCTTTTTGACTCCACCCCCTCCTATCTCTGATTTTATAGTGTAACATCTCTATGATTGTTTTACCTGCAATTAGTATTGGTAATCAGCAGTATAACATGAGAACTATTGGACATGCAGAGGCTTTCTTTGTACTTGATATTAGTGGGGGAAAAAATAAAAGGTCTGCCAAAATAAAATAAAACGTTTTCAAAACATACAGGAAGCAGTTGCGTCTCATGACCAGAGAGGCCGCCATGCTGCCAAGTCATCCCAAGCTGCTTTATTGTAAAAGAAATGTCTAGAAATGTGTTAGTGTGTTTCCAGTTGCTTATAGTTGCTTATACTTGTTTCACTGAGAGAGCCTGTCGATGTTGTCTACCAAGTTAGAGATGCATGGAGATTATTGACTGAAGTTGGCCTTCACATTTCTGGTGCGTGAAATTAAGCATGCCAAGTACTTTAAACACCTTGGGAAGCTCTTCATAAATGACATTTTTTAATCGTTATCTTCATTTCCCTCCTCACTCCTCACAGGTTATTATGCTAACTTGTTAATGTTTAATTTGTGATTGTGCAGCATATTGTACAATCTATTTCTGTATCACCGATACATTTGACTGCTGCACCAGTCAAGAAGTATTGTGCATTTTGAAATATTGTCTGTGTATCTAATTTACAACTTTATATTTCTAATCTGGTTTTAAGATGTAATCATCTTCAATAAAATATGCATACATACACACTGGTTTTATGTTTTTTTATTCTGTTTATTTGTATATTGTATATATGAATATAAATTAATATAAGTTTATGCCATTAAGCTAATTCATGCAGGAAATATACACCTTCTTTTCAGGGGTCACATCTCAAAGTGCTGGAGTAGCACTGAAATAGCAGCTCAGGTTTTACCCTGACAGATCTGACTCACATGTTTCTAAGCACTGTCAGTTGGCCAGTGGTCAACGTGCCTTGTGGGGGCCAGCAGCAAACTAGTCACCATCAAGTGGGCTAAATGGTGTGTCTAAAATTAGATGCAGCATTCAAACAGGGGCCCAATGTTGCAGCGACAGACCAAGAGGCTCTGTTGGAGTGGGTAATGGAAAAAAGGAGAGTGCATGAGGCACTCCGTGTGTGTGTGTGTGTGTGTGTGTGTGTGTGTGTGTGTGTGTGTGTGTGTTCCCACAGGAAGTGTGTTCTTTCTGTTATTATGACACTATGGAAACGTATACACCCATATTAATGCACACTAAAACACAATACACCGCATAAAAACTATCAAGTAAATAAACCTCAAGACAACATTTACATCTAAATTTATAAGCGTATCGAAAAGTGCAACAACATAATCAATGTCAGAGCACATACACTGTTTATACACCTTGTATAATCTTCTATCCAATATATAACGTGAATTTTGGTCTTATCTCTATATCTGTCAATGTCCTTGTGTGCCTGCTATTTGTGTCCGAGTCAGCCAGTATAAACTAGAAGCAATTGGAAATACACTACACCAGAATGAGTCAGAGACAGTGAGTGAAAATGGGTGAGTACAGGTGCAGACCGACAGGAGACACGAAAACACACAAGTGCGTAGAAGCACGAGACTGAGCTCGGCGTTTAATAAATATGTATATACAGACTGCAAACAATGTATATGCAAACAATAACCAACAAAATGGAAGCCCAACCACCCCACACTAATGCCTCGTTCCATTTACCTCGGAAGTCGGATATTGGAATGACGTCACAGCCGAGTTGACCACGTTCCAGTTAACCAAGCTGGACACCTCCAGGAAAGCTTTTATTGTGCTTAGCAATACCAGTTGGCATTACAAACAAGGCATTACACGGTATTTTGCGCATACAAACACCGTAGCGTAGCAACATGTCCATAGAGAGAAGTTGGACAGTACTTTGTGTATGCTACTGATTTAATGAGACACAACTAAGAAAGAAGTGCAATAAAAAGTATATGATTACAGCTTTCACAACTTCTTGGTTCCTCCGACTTTCTGAGTCAGAATTCTGACTTGAGGGGATTTCCAGTTGAAACTTCCGACCTGGAACTCGGAAGTCAGAGAACAACTAGAACGCAGTTGTGGGGCGGGGGGG
>JAODLI010000479.1:0-12001 GCA_027575585.1 Percopsis omiscomaycus | reverse complement strand
CCCCTAAATGCATTGAAGCAACTGCCATGTGAATGGTTGATTAGATAATTGCATTCATGAGAAATTGAACAGGTGTTTCTAATAATCCTTTAGGTGAGTGTTTTCCATAATGACAATCAAAGCAAGAATAGCATGAATTACAGGCAGCACAGTGGTAACAAGTGGAGGGCTGCTGGGACAGGCAGGAACAGCACATCCAATGTTGTGTAACCACTAATGGCCATCTCCACCTCCATCTTATCTCTTCTCTCCAGCTGGACAGCCCACCATTCTGCCCAGTCAAGTGAACAGCCCTAGCAGAAACCTGCCTGCTGGGCCACGTTATTTGGAAGTAATCGCAACCGTTTTAAAACTGTAATGACAATGGATCCTGTCCATTCCTTGAGGTAAATAACTACAGATTTGCACTACAAGCGCTATAAATGCACAATATCCCTATAATAATATACTTCATCTTGATGTATACCTCGGTACACATAATTTAGGATATTAGGAGAAATTACATGGCTTTACTACCAATGTTTTCAGGGGGTGCCAGCTCTGTGTCTTTATGTTGCATCATGAAGTTGTTTTAGAATAACAAACATCAGATTACTAGACCGATTGAAAGTACATAACATGTTAATCGGATAAGTACTGAGTTAGTTCAAACACGCCATGCTAATATAACAACATAACTTTAAAATATTTTACTGCAACGCTAAAAATGTCCTAATCACAGAGAAGTACAGTACAACAAGAAGCAAGGCTTTGGGGAAGTTACCTGCAGGTTATTGAGAGGTTCCATCTTCATGACAGGCCCCACAGTGTTGAGGGGCAGAGAGACCTCAATTGTTTGATTTGGGCTCAGAGGAGTGAGAACCTGGAGAGGACCAGCCGGGGCCAGACCAAAGCTACACAGAAACACACAATCAAACTTTTCTCAGTTTAGTCTCTATTGTCCGGGTTGGAACCCAGGACCTTCTTGCTGAGAGGCAACAGTGCTAACAGTGTTAACCTGTGTGGACAGGGTGTTTAACAGTTGTGTGAAATTAACTATGTTTTCAGGCTATAAAGGAAGAAAGTTTACCTGACTAGTGGTAGCACTTCTAGTTCACTGTAAAATAGGTCTAGATATCAAATCATGCAAAGAAAATCTAGCAATCAATAACCTAATGCTAGCTGATTTTGATTTTATACAGTATGCTAATTTAAGACCATGTCATGTAAAGAAAAGTCACCTGTACAAATCATATGACTTTCCATGATGAATTTGCCAATTGTGTGGAAGGGGTTTTCCCAATGTAAGCCTTAACCAATGTGCACTGACCTGTTTCTGTTGAACTGGATAGCAAAGTCTGTCATGACGCTCATAGCCTTGTTGGTGAGAGTCATCTCCATCTGGATGATGCCAGCACGACGGGCGAAGGTGCCCGAGATCTCCAGACCCTTCGCCTTCATGGCTGGCAGCCACACCTGAGTACAGATTCAATTTGTTTACTGGCATTGCAGGTGTGCAGGCATTTTAAGCCTTTGCGTTATTTGCTACTCTGATGCACCAATTACTGCCACTAGGTTACTAAAAACTCACGGTTTTAGCAGGGATGTAGGCTCCCATGGGCATACCAACTCCCCCACCAAGGTCAAACAGGTCACCTAGACCTCCACCCACAGGGGCGTTGAGTGAGGCAGGCATTACAGTGGGAGGTGCCCCAAAGCCAGCCCCCATCTGTGGACCATATAAGAGAAAGTTCAAAGACCCCGTGTGTTGAGACAGCCAAGTCTAAAATTCCACACTGGACAGGCTGAAGATGACTTACAGCAGGAGTTCCTCCAATGTCTCCACCAAGCTAAGGGAAGAAGAACAGAATTTAGCTTTTATTTTCCCACAAGATAAAAGTCAGGGATGTTTACAGAGGATGGATGTGGACAGAGAGACAAACAGTTTCTAATCCATGATTAATGACAGCTAGGGATTGAGACGGTGGAGGAATAACAGCTAGTAGGAGGTGATAAAGAGTACAGGAGCTACAGCACAAAAACAACCTGATGGAGCATGGGGTGCTTGGGTTGCTGACCAGCTCAGCATCTACTTCCAAAGGTCAATGAGGCCAGCAGCTGAAGAGTGAGGGATTTACTGTATAGCAGTGTGCTGTACCACACTGCATTTAGAAGCATCGCTATCTTAGTTACAATACTCAAAAATACAGTGGAAAAAAACACTGCTGATTGAGAGAAAAACCAAAATGTACAGCTTAGCAAAAAAACAAAAAAGACAAAAACAAACAGACTATAGCAGGAGCTCACAGGAAACAGAAAACCATTAAAATACCATATAAACAGCTATTGTAGTGAACTACAAAATCTATATGGCGGGGCTGGATAGGACGATCTAGAGGTCACATCAGCATACAGGGGGGCCAGATGGGATTCTAGAGTGACTGTTCCCTGGACCCACCTCAGTAGGGCTGTAATCTGGGGGTGATGGGGTTTGGTGTGAGAGCTGAGGTGACTGGGGAGTGTCTGTCCGCAGGGGCTGGTGAAAAGATGAGACACACCAGCAAGCCCAATGATAAGATAGAGAAGGGACGGTCTTTTTGCAAAGATGGAGGGAGGATGAATGCTTGAAAGGGTTGCCCTATCAAATGTATGAACGTGTCGGAGGGGGCGGTAGAGATGCATGTACACAACAGGTGAAGAAAACACATGGCATGACAGTGATGCATTTCATCTCCAAGATTTCGGAGATCTTTCCCTTAATGTAGTTACCGGTTCAGACTCATCGCCCATCTGCAGGTGAAGCATTGAGAAAGAGGAAAACAATAACACACAATAGTCAAAAGAAAATAAAGCAGGGGTATGCTTTGGGGGGGGCGGGGGCAAACACAACCGTAACTGATTTCCTTTGTCCATTACAGCAACTAGTAGAGAAATGGAAGAATCAGCTTGTCAAACACTTTTGTCATATGTCATAACAGCCACTAGAAGGCCGGCAGCTTTGGAAAAAAAAAAAAAAAACATGAAAAAAAAAAATGTATAAAATAAAAAACATACCAGGCTATCCAGTCCTCCCCCGAGGAGGTCCATGGCCCCCAACTGCATGCCCACAGTGGGGGGTGGTGGTCCGGTGGTGGTAGGCGGTGTCAGGTCCAGATTGAGCAGGTCTCCTAGGAGGTCTCCCTGGGATGGGATGACAGCAGGCGGGGCCTCAGTGATCCCTACAGCAGCGGTCGTGTCTGGGCTTTCTGCACTCTCCCCACTAGCAGACAGAACCGTCAGCGAAAAGAAAGGTGAAGAGTTAAAAAAATTAATAAAATTAAGTCCCCCAAGAAGGCTTTATCTTTGTCAGGTGCTCAGCTTAGGGTTGACATTTTTAAATCTACCGATTTATTTTTAATGCTGGGAAGAATTTGATTCAATTAGCCGAGGATCGTGTGAACATTTCCCTAATAAATGAAGCTAAACTATTTCAATAGAATTTCTCTCATATATAAATTAAATGTGAATAAAATTAACTATGTGCAGTTAACGAGAAAATATACTCAGTGTTGGGAGAGAAGGAAAACTGTTGTTTTATGACTAGTATATGAATGCAGTACCTTTAGGACAGACTATTTAAGATCCAAGTCACCTTGAGTAAATCATGCCTTCTGATTGGATAAGTCCAGTGTAGAGAAACGTAAATAAACAAACAGTGAATGATGGTATTGTGCATGACTCACGATCCAGTACGGGCAGGGAGCCTCTTGTGCTGCACCCCGCGGCTGCCCTCCACAAAAGCACTGGGGGGCTTATGGTAGACAGAAGCCAGGGTACCGATGTGGCAGATCAGCTCCTCCAGCAGGGTGGGCTCAATCAGGTCCGTCTCCTCAGAGATCAGGGGCTTCTCGGCCAGAACCACCTCTTTAGCAGCCACAGGGTCCGTGGAGAGCAGGCGCCAGTAGATGTAGCCGCGGTCCCTCAGGTCCGGGTTGTCAGAGTCCTTAAATGGAGATTGAAACGTGTGTTGATAAAACTGACAACTTCCATTCATTCATTGTAAAGCGCTATTTTTTGTGTGCACTGCAAAAATCTTTATATTCATATTTCCAATTCATTTCCTTAGTGTCATACAAACATGGATACTGATACTGGTAAATTGTGGACAGTTTCTTGTCGTGCCTTTAATCCTAGGCTGTGTATTGGCCCTGATATCAGAGGTGTTAGCAGTTAAGGACTTGGCTTTAGAGAAGTGCTAGCGTTTAGATAAAGAATAAAAGGCACTATAAAATTTGTTCTGTTCAAGTTTGGCAACATCTCCATAAATCAAATAAAGCAATACTTCACTTGATATGCACCCAGAAAACCTTTAACACAGGGAACACATGAGAATATAAGAGGCTTTTATAATAGATTCTAGTAATGCAAAAGAAAAAATATAAATTATTTATTAGTTCTTAATCGCAGCATACAGCTTCCTTCAAACCAATCTGATACACAATAATTCCCTTCCCTTATGACACTAACTTAATCCGTTTTATATTAGAACCCTTTTTGCAAGTCTTACAAGGCAATTCTTGATACATAGACCTACAAAAAGCATGCTCTACTTTGGGCTATTTCTGGTCCAACTCTAGACAAGAGAACCTAGTTTTGCAGTAGTAGTCACATTCAATATTGCCCTTGAGCTCATGTTCAAGTTGTATGACAATTGATGTCATTGGAAGCAAGTGAATCTGAATATTAGCTCCAGTATGGCTCCAGTGTAGATACTCAAACATTAGATGAATACAGTTCACACACCTGTCCTTCCACATATCATGCATGGCTAAATGTAAGTTTATTCATATTTATCTCAGTATAGTGAATTGGATAGCTGGCTGGCTGATTACTTAATACTACCATCTACTTTGTATCTGTTATCTTTGCATGAGCTTTCTATCTATTCCACAATCAACTATGCAAAAGAAGCAGCTATAAAATGCCATTATCAGTGATCACAGATAAGTTCATCAATTGTACTGCAGTAAAATTGCTAGACAGTTAACTGATATGAAACCACATATTTGTAGTAGTTGTGATAGGAAAGTTTGCTAACATTGAGGTGTAGCACCTTCTTGACTTTATCCTGGATTGGGGCTGGTAGTAAATTTATATATATATATATATATACACACACACACACACACACACACAATATATTACATATTGATTCTTTATTACTGAATATAATAAACGCAATGTGCACTCGTATGTGAGTAGGTATGTGAGTGTATAGTCTCACCTGTGTTGCCAAGCTGAGTACCTGCTGTACCAGTTCCTGGGTCTCAGTGGGTTTCTTCAGAAACAGCTTGACGATAGCTGTCAATAGCTGTAGCTGCACCTGAACACACACACACACACACACACACACAAAACTCCTCATCAATACTACATTTAGAGGGGAATCACTATACAGGTAATATAAAATTCCCTCCCGGAATTCCCAGAAATGAATGTGTTGCTTACACTGAGCTCTCTAAACAAGCAGGGGTAGGCCTAATCCCAGAACAAACTGTGCCAGATTGCTGAACTGTCTTAAGGCTGGCTGCTCTGCGGAACACATTCGATGAAGTACTCCCTTCAGCCATACAGAGATTTCTATCAGAGATGCACATGCATGCCTATCCCAAACAGACCTGTGTGCTTTCATCATGGAAGCCTTCCAGGAAGCTCTCCAGCAGCTCGTCGGCGTTGTCGATGCGCTCGGCGTACTCCCCTACGATCCAGATCATGGCAGCTCGCGCCTCTGGCTCATCTAAGGAATCCAGGTTCTCGCACAGCGTGGCGATGACGCTCTCGTACCTTCCGACAAGCATAACGCATTGGTTCATAAACATTGAGGACAATCACGAAGCAGAGCAGCATTGCGTGGATGAATTAATGTTATTATTATTATAATTATCACAGGGTATTTTTGTCTGTAATGTTTTACTGTGTTTTTTTCAGGCTTTCTAAAGGATTGTCAGGTGTTGGACCAAGAAATGACGACCCTATTTGATCAAATGTGATGTCCTGAATATCACATTTTTGCTATTGCAGCTGTGTAAGGATTATTTCCACTTAGTTCATAAGAGAAAAGCATTGCTGATGTCTATTGCAATCATTACCAAGATCTCCAGTAGGTTTATGACATTTAAGTGTATGTAAACTCATACACTTAAAATGTAATAATAAATAGATATGGATCCATATCAAATGCCTTTATTTACTTCACTGAGCGGACATTAAAGTCTATTTTTTAAGAATTTCCTTCTACGCACTTGAGCAAATGTTCCTTCATTTCCTCTGTATAAATTAGATGAATATTTTATGCAGATAGTGCTTTTAGTATTTATGAGTCTGACAGCTAAGTGAGGAGAGTCAAGTTTTCCAAATGCGTTTGCTACAATACGAGCCATTGACAATTACAATTTGACATGCACGCATTGAGAGCAGACCCTTGGTATGCAAGAATCCATGCTAAGCTGCTCTCCTGGAGGTTCTGGCCACAACAGCCCAGGTCTCCATAATGTGAGTCTGTTGTTGTTGTTGTTGTGCTCTGTCTGCCAGACATATGGAGCCACTCTGCTGAACCCAGTGGAGACTCCAGCTGCATCTCCACCAAGGGAGGGGGTTAATCGCTGTTCCCCACAAACACTGTGCACATCCATGTGTTCGCTTGCCCAAAAACTCATTTGCATGCCTTTCACCATGAAGGCCACACTTTGTGTCAGAGCAATGAGCTTCGGCTCTACCAGTATCGAGATAGAGAACATAATTTAAGGGCAACCGAAGCGGAACAGCCAAAGCGTGCGAGTCTGTGTGTATTACTGCCTATGCAAATAAATAGTAAAGTGCTATTAAATATTAAAAACACAGTACATGGGGCATTTCAAAGCATATGAAAGTCCATGCATGCATAATGCAGGCTTTAATATAAATGTCAAGATGAATGACATTTTCGATGAATGGCGTTTAAAGTGAGTGTAGAATAATGAGTTTTGATTGATGGATCAATATAGTGTAAATAAATCCAGCTTTCCTAAATCCCCTCTGCTGTAAACCAAGCAGTGGCATTACCCTATGAATTCTGTGTTGAATAAAAATAAGAACAGTGGCAGAGGTGAACATACTTGTTGGGGTACTTGCGGAAGATGTCCTTGATGACAACAATGGCCTCCTGCACCACATAGTTGACCTTGGTCTGGATGAGGTCCAGCAGGGTGCTGACACAGCGCTCCGCCGATTGCTAACACATTAGAAAGAATAGAGAAATGTTAGCATAACGACGTTAGCATGTTAGCATGATGTACACCATATAGGAAAGCTTCCACATTTGGGTTTTTTCCTCCAGCAAACCTACAAGGCAGAGTCTAAACGCCAGTAAAGATAAGCCACCTTCTAAAATCAATCAGTCAGTACACACAGCCCATAACAAGAAGCAAACAGGGGCTATTGACAATATCACAGCACGTCCACCAACCTCCACTTTTATGGCACAGCGGCCAATGGCTCGGACAGCTTTACGTACAAAGTCCACATCCACCTCAGTAGCGTATTCCTTTAGCTCAGCCAGCACCTATAGTAGTTATATAGAAGGTGACAGTGTTACAGGCCCCATATCATCTCAACTGATCCCAACTGTCAACTGGGGCAGACTTTTTCTCCCTTCAAGCCACCCCCGTTATATTTCAAAGTATAAGAAGTTATTTGCAACAGAAATGTGAGGTTCTGGTGGCAATATAATACAGTGCACCTTCAGAGTTAGTTTAACCTAATCCTAATCTGACAGTGTCAAATCGAGTGAGTCACCTGGGCAATGTTGGCTTGAGAAGCCAGTCGAATCATAATGTCCAGCTTCTCCAGCTTGACATAAATTGGGTCATTGTACTTTACAAAGAAAACCTTCATCTCGTGCTTCAGGATCTCTGGGCTATAAAAAATAAATAAAAAAAAGTGATTATCATCATTCATCATTAGAAACATTATTTATTCAGCTAGTATCTACAATAAACATTTCATAGCCAAGAGTGATAAGGCCATGTGTCCATTTATTTTACCGTTTCTGTACAATGAGGTTGATGTTCCTGAGGGCCACGTATTGCAGCTCAGGCTCAGCAGACAGCAGCGTGACCAGGGGCGGGGCCAGCTTCTTCAGCAAGGTGCCATAGTAGTCCAGGTCCTTGGGCAGCATCTCCATAAACTTCATCAGGACTTTTACTGCCGACAGTACTACTGCAGAGTTGGCATGGGACAGTCGAGGGGTCACCCGCTCACAGATACTGGGTGATTAGGGGTAGAAAAGAGGAGGTGATATAAGATGACTGAATAAAAATAAATACTCCAAGACTATCCTGCCCTAGTTGCCTGGAAATGTGTGCCAAGAGAAAGCATTGTCTAACCTCTGGGACTCGCGGTCGTCGCGGGGTGTGTAGTTGGCCAGACAGTCCAGAATAAATATCTGGCCCCACTCTGTGCACTCATTTAGGGCAGTAAGCAGCTTGTTGATGGACTGAGGATTCAGGTCCAGGAGGTTACTGTTAGGGTGAGACTCTGCTATCTCAGACAGCGCTGCAACAGCATTAGCCACCACCTAAGGAAGACGAATGCGATTCATATAAGAAAAAAACATTTTCCCTAGCAAATGAGGTGGAATATGTAAAGTAATACAAAAAAGATTCAACTACAACATGCTGGCCTAATGCTGCCTATCCCTGTGCTAGCATGAGGATTAACAGTAAGCCAACAATGTAACCCAGAGTGAGGCTACCTAGCATGCTGCCAGAGGAAGTCGTACCATGGGGTTCGAGTCAGAGATGAGGTCTTTAAGAGTGTCCAGGAAGCCCTGGTCCTCCACCAGCTGAGCGTTGATATCATGGAGCTTAGCCACACACACGGCGGCCGTCTTCCTTACGTAAGGGTCTTCATCTTTCAGGCACTTCCTCAGTGGCTCACAAAGGTATTCCGTTATCTTGTCAACTCGGATACAGCCCATGGTCCGCACAGCCAGTGCACGGATAAGTGGGTTAGGGTCTTCACAATCCTGAGGGGTTTTGGAAGTATTTTAAAAAAATAGCAAACTAAAGTGATTGTTGGACAAATTTAAAATAACTAATTAGCTTAGCTGAATTTTCACGCAACAGAAGTTTTAAGGCCCTTGTCTTAATTTGCTTTTCCTTCAAGTGTTATCTGCATAGTCGGAAAACAGTATTTGGTTGATTTAATTTTTTGTTAAATGCCAATATTCATACATGCTTACTATCCCCCACACGCATGTCCATAATACGTGCAAATGAGTCAAGGACTGCTTCAGTGGAGTTGCTCTTGTCGACACACCACAACATCTTTTAAGTCTCTGTCAATTTGTGTCGGTTGCGTCAGCCCTTTACCTTGACGAAGGTGTTAACTGCCATGATGGCCATGTCAGGCTGACTCTTGGCATAGTTCATCAGGTAGAGGTACACCAGCTTCTTCAGTTCCAGGTTGTCTGTCTGCATGCAGTTCACCACATCTGGGAACAAAGCACTGGAGAGACAGGGTGGTACATGCTCACATTACAAGGAAATGCATTGTATAAAAAAGTTGTGGTGGTCATTGGCATTATTGCTCCAGGCTCACCTGACATCCTTGCCAACTGTCATGGAGGCAATCACCTTCTTTACTGCCTCCTTCTTCTTCTCTTTCTTATCACTGTTTAGTTCTGCCTTGAGCTCAAAGATCTCACCTAAACAAGAATGTGAGAGCAGAGGAAATCAGACACCATACGATCAGGGTGTCACGTTGAGAAAGGAAAGGAGCTGTTTTCATGTAGCGCTCTCTTTTTACACTAATGAAAAACTCCACTGGACTTAAGTTTGATAACGGATCATTATATTTTCTTCCAATTTGATCGCTTATCAACTCTGTTGTATCAGAGAAAATGTTCTACATTCTCTGTGAAAGGTACACCATTTTTTCTTCTAGCATTCCAGGGTGTGAGGGGTGATTAATTGATACACTCATTTTTTTTATTGACTAATGATTTTGAGTGCAGCGTTCCTTTAACTAAGATACATTTTTCTAAGTATTTGCCGCCTGAACCTCTAATTAATGGCTCAATTGGGCTAGTGAAGTCTCTGAAACATCTTAAAAAGATGAATTAATGTCCTACTTGGATAATAAAGTTACACTTGAATTTATAGGAACTAATTAACTGCACAAACTACTGTGCACATACACACACTGTATGCATAGTGTAAGAAGGACATTTAAAACAAAAAACTATTTGTAAATAAACATAGAAATTCAACCATATGCACACTGTGCCAATAAAAGAGTCCAGAAATTATATAAGATAGAATGAGGTTGCACGTACTGTAGCTACTGAAGAACCCACAGAGCAGTTTGATATGTGGGAACTAGGTGCAAAAGTCAAACAGAGTCTGGACTCTAATCTAGCCAAGTTCCATTCCATCCCAGTCATGCCTGTCTGAGAGGCTAAAAGTGTATTGAACCCAAACAGTGAACTGTCAATAGGCTTATATTTCAGTCCAACCAGTCAATGGTTGAAAGCCTATAATTACTCCAAATCTCACTCGACATACTACCATTGCCCTGTACACACACGAGAAAAAGGGTACTGACACAATAACATACTCCCAATAGGTCATCCGGTAAAGTATCACCCATTAGCACTACGTTTGCATTTAGCAAGCGGCTATGGGCCATTTTGAGAGGGGGAGAAAAGTGGCACATAGACGAAAATATAAAAGCAGGGGGCATTTGTCAGGAGGACATTTATTTCTCACAGAGGTTATTCTAAGTTGTATAACAATTTATAACAACAGAAGTTGTTTGGTTGCACAGACACGATGATAGCATTCATCGTTGCCCAATTATTTATTCATTGCTCATGTCATCTGGTAATGACTAGACTGTCAAACTGTAGGAGTTTGTGTTCTCTCTCAAATTAGTTATAAATCCACATACCCCAACCAATACGGTCACAACAAAAACACACCAACTTTAGTAATAAACTACAGATTTAATCATAAACACTTATGGCAGCGGTTGGCAACACTAATATATAAGTAAAGAGGCATGAAAAAACTTATGAGAAAGAGAAATGATGTATGAAAAATACATAAGCTATCAGACCTTTCTTTGTAGTGGTGAAGTACTTGGAGTCTGTCATCTTGGATCCAAATTGTCGATTCTCCTGAAAAAGTGAGAGCGGATACGAAAGTAAAATAACAGCTTGTTCTAACTCTTTTCTTGAATGGAAAAAAAATCACAAGACCGGATGAAAGGAAATTCTGGAAGTGCAAATATAAGCAAAAAAAGAAGGAATTCCTGTCTTCTTTGGGACACTGTGCAGTTATCTAGATAATAGAAAAACAATAGGCTCAGGGTAAAAACCCAACACAAGCACTCCCCCTGAAGACATAAATCCTCACAGTCAGCATGTATTTTACCAGGCTAGCTGACAAAATCTCTTGTCTACAGTCGACACCTTTAAATATTATTCCGCAGCCCTCCAGTTCAAAATAAGATAGCTTCCTGTTTGGCAGTTCTCAATCCACCCTCTCCTTCCACCTCCTGTGAAAGAGCATCTACCATTTGAACCATTTGAAACATCATGTTCAGCAAATAAAGAGATCCTGTATAATGTACAAGCTGTCATACATTTTTCCAAAAACCATTTTTCTTGTCTAATTACAGGTTATGGTTATAAAGTGTTGTTGATTTGAGTGAAATGTGGCCTTGTGAAGCCCTTTGTACCTGTGATTAAGAGATGATAGTTACCATACTCGTTTCTCACACATGATTAACTCTTTGTTTAGGACTGAGAATAGTATGATATTAAATACTGTGAACACTACTGTAATACATGCCATCACGTGAAGTTCTTAGGCAGTAAATAACAGTGTGTGATGACAAGGTAGATACACAATGCAAGCCTATAGCCTATAAACAAATACAATTAACAAATGAAACAGATGCCCCCCTAATTAAATCTGCTGTGTATAATTATTGAAGCTTC
>JAODLI010000478.1:0-12002 GCA_027575585.1 Percopsis omiscomaycus | reverse complement strand
TTACATTTTTGATATTTATATTATTATATTTACAAGAATATGCAGTGGTCTCTTAATTTTTTCCATGGCTGTGTGTGTGTGTGTGTGCATATATACACACATATATACATTTTTTGTTTTGTTTGTTTGGTTTATTGTATTATTGTTTATTGCTCCTTTTTTTTCCTTTAAGAGCACCAATGTCAGTACTATTGTAATCCCCATCTAATGGCCAGTGAATGTTGCACAGTCTTGCGTGTGTGCCTGACGTTATTGCTAGCACGTTGCTGGTTATGAGGCACGGGACTTACCGTCCTCCATGCAAGGGTTATCATGATGAGGAGCTCGCAGCTCTCCAGGTGTTTGACGATCTCTTTACTCAGGCTGGGCTCCGCCTTGATAAAGCTCTCGATGACTTTGTAGAAGTCGAAGGCGGTGAGGCTGAAGACATCCAGGATCCAAGGGAAGCACAGGTCTGTTTCAGCTGGGTCGGCGCCATTTCCTCGGCTGAGTCCTCCGGTCTTCAGGAAACTCCCTGTTCCCGACAGGCAAACAAGAGATGTTGACTACTAGAAATGCGTGTGTGTGTAATCAAAGCATTTAATGTGATTGATGTGTGTGTGTGTGTAGTTTGTTATTTGTGGCGGTACACGTAAACACAGCCAATGGGGAGACCCACCTCCATAGGTTGCCATGACAACTTCCAAACCGCAGGCCAGGAGTGAGGTATGGAATGTTGAGTTGTTGAGGAGTTTACTGCAATAGAAAAATCACATGACTCACCACATAGAAAACACCGCATCACCACATTTTAGTGCATGCACACATTCATTTGTTTAGAGGAACACAAATGACCATTTTGTTTTGTTTTAAAAAGAGGCACTAATTCATTCACCTTTCACACAACATACCTGAAATTTTGTACAGATAGCCTCTTCTCCTCCTGTTAATTTGGTCAAAGGTATTTAATGCAAGGAAATGTATTTTAACTTAATTTGAAATATTAAGTGTGATAATAAATAAATAAATAAATAATAATAAATAAACTTGCCGATTTGAGAATTGACTCCATGACTCTGTAATACATTTGAACACCAAGGGTAAACCTCTGGAAGACAAAACAAAATGCATGGCGTCAGTTCCCTAGAGGTGAGAATGTGCGGCACATTTTGTAGCGGTCACAGCATCAAGATATTTCTTAGAATTTGTTAGTACCTGTTTACCGATAGCCTTAAAGCTTGGGCCAAGCACCTGGCAGAACTTCTGGCCAAACAACTGTCCCAACCGCTCCACACGCTGCAGTATCTCCTCGGTAGGGTCCACAGTGCAGTTCTGATCAAAGGAGAGAGAGAGAAAAAGGAGAGAAATTAGGAACTACTTCAGTCAAAAGGTAGGGGAGTATCTAGCAAGGCTGATGGAAACCTACTTTGAAATATGTGGCGAGGATAACAGAAGGCTGGTCCCCATTTGAAGTCAGATCAAGCCTCAGCTGCTGGATGGAGGTCATGGCAGCTCTGAGAAAACAAACCCAAAGATCACGTGGTCATTTTCACACCCAAATAAAAAGATTCGCTTTGCATAACAATCTGTGAAATTAAAGTGCAAACTCTTAATGTTGCCAACTGCATAAGCAATTCATTTCAGTGAAATAAAGAAGCTTGGCTTAACCTGCTCCTCTGCCTTTAAAGTAACAATCTCATCAGACTAGGGTGAATGCCTTATCATGGAGCCACGTGAGAACATGTAAGCTGGACTCTCCCTAGTGGTGTTTTCCACAGTCATGTGAATGACTACGTATAGACCAAAGTCGATACACCTTTATGACTGCACTCAGTTTGAAATATGTAATGACGACGAGTAGATTAGATCATAATCTGGACAGATTCCAGAGCATTTTTATAATCAGACAGCACTAGCCTAAAGGTTGCGCACGCATGCTGGGGACTGGAATGGTGAGGTTCCAACAACCAATCATGTGAATGACAAAGGTGACAGTTGGTTAAAAACAGCAAGGGTTCCAATTGTCGGTTCTGGTTGGATTAGTTTCCTGTTTATTTCTGCCACATAAGACTCATATGCACGTGTTAAGAGTTTCCATTTACAGCATTTAGCAGTCTTATAATAACTATGTAGAGTAACGTACAGAGTTTCCGTAGAGCTACTGAGAGTGAGTGTGCTCTTTTCTAACTACCCTCTGTTTACAAATGAGTATGTATATTCTGTCAGTCTCCACCGGGAAAAGTGGAATATACATCTCTCTACAGATGTGGCTTGGGGTCAGGAGTGTTTAGAAAATACTGCACGAGAGGAAAGCAAGAATGGAAGGGAGGGCAGAAAGATGAGAGAGCCTCACCTGACTGGAGTCTGTGGTGGGATGAGGACCGGGTCTTCCTCGGGTACATTTTTCTTTGGTGTTCTCTCCACCTGTGTTCTGAACGTAGGGAGAGCGATTATTCAGCGCTACTCTGGACAAGCTTCAATGAATTAACCATGTAAAAGAACACCAAGGAAATAGTTACCGTACATTTCTATTTTAGGAGGGACTAGGGTCTCGTCTCCATCCAGGAACAGCCGACCATCAAAGTCTCTGCTCTGGAGGTAGTCGTCTTCATACTGCTTGCTGAGCTCTTTTGCCTGTGGGAAGACAAAAGGGGTTGTGCTCCGCTCACAGGAAGTTTTTCCTTTATATCTTGTGTTATTTGTCAGAGACATAGCTGGGGAAACACATACGCACTAGGGACTGTTGCGCTCTTCAACAGCCTAGATACCCATTATTGGGATCGTTTGTTGTTGAAATAAATACATTGACATTCAATATGTACTATACTTACACATTAGTCTTTTGCAATGTTGTGCAGGTGGCCATTCCACAACAGTCTATAATGATTTTGTCCTGAAATTACTAAATCCTACTCACACCGAATGTGAATACATGTAACAGTAGGACAGCTAATCCAAATAACTATATTAATAATACATTTATATGATTTTTCACTTATCTTTCCTGGCAAAATAAAAGGTTGGTTAAATTAAAAATTATCACAGGAAATATAATTACCATGACATTTGAGTGTTTAGAGGGTTTTTATGATAGACTGACCCTGTTTGCCTGTAAGATCAATCAAAACCGTGAACAAATAATTACAGTAGCAGGCATGAGAATAATCTACTACTGGTTACTTAGAAACTATGGAAATGAAACAGTTCTAAAATATGACCTTATCCTTCAGATTATTATGTCAGTTCAAAGCAAACAATAGCCTGTCTCATCTGTTTTCATACCAGCCACAGCAATTTACTACCCAGACCTCCAGACCTGTAGACTCAAGAGTATTTTTCCCTGAGAGCACATATGGAAAACAATTATATAGGCTGCCCTAAAAAAACATGTAACAGATGCTGGACACACAAAGCTTCCATACTGTGGAAGCCCCAACAAACCCATTACTAATGTAAACAGTAATGCTGGGAGCTCATAGAGTCTGGACTACTGATGCAGGTGGCTTATAGCCACAACCACATGAAATAGTCACTACAGACAATAACTAGCAAGCAACCTCCCTACCTGAGGAAGATCTGGGGATCTGGAGAGCTCCATTGATTCCAGGAAAGCAGAGAAACTGGTCTGGTACACATTCTTTACCTGGAAAAAAAGGGAAATAAACCCCCATTGAGTACAGTGACACAGATTTAGGATGAGAACGCCCCGCAGCACAATATTTACTGTATGGTGTCGTATGTGTGGTGTGAAAAGTGACGTGGAACCGACCTCCTCTATGTTGCACTCGTTCTCCATGCACAAGGCCTCCAGAAGCTGGACGTTCAACTCTGGCTCCGGAGGCCGCGGTTTAGCTTTGCTTTGGTTACGACGGGACGTTCTGGTCGCGGGGCTCTGAACTTTGCTGATGGACGATTCTGAGAACAGGTTTGTGTAAAGGGTCAGCACAAACAAATGGTTTGAAAACAAAACACAGCCACAATCTTTTGCCATTTACACTTGGAAAATGTCATGCTTTTTCCCCCCCCCCATCACCTTATGCTAATTTTGACAGGGCATGAATATATTTGTTACCGTTCCTTATGATGTTTGCCAATAGTGCCCAGCTAATGTTTCTAATTCACTGCTGAAAGGGGACACTACTGGATTTGTGTCTGCACTAACCCATGTGGTTGAAACTAGCTTTACAAAATGCTGTGTTGTTTTGAAACAACCACAGGGGATGCCACTGTGCAGAGTAGTTGGCACTCTTCTCTACCCATCCCCCTACATCCAAATGCCCTTTTGTGGACAGTTGTGGTTCCAAACATAAACAGTATGCTGGGGAAGAAATTTGGGGTTGTGGGGGCACTAAAGTGTAATCAAAAGAGTCTGACGTTAACAAAACTATTTACAACAAATGTTTTAACAATGTCCAAATAGCTATAAAAACACACAATAAATGGAGTGAATTTCTATACTTTTCCCCCACACCTGTGTAAGAACATAGGGACACTGACAAGTACCGAGCAAGGATTTATTTAAATAAAAACAAAAAAACAACAACATCCTAGTAGAGAGTGAGTGATGCGCCAGCCTTACGGTAGAGAGGAAGCACCAGTTGTGCTGGGCAGCGCTTAATAAAGAACTCCAACACACAGAGCAGCAGTTGGAAGGATATGACCAGGTCATCCTCCATCTGCAGAGACCTTCCTGCAGGCAACAGAGAGACAGAACACGTCATCCAGTGACGCTGACAGTGGACACAGAGAAAACTGGACAGAGCGGAACGAAGCGGAAACTGTTCCATGACAAACTCAATACAGTTTGTCGTTTGGTAATCTGTAATGAATGGTAACCCACCTTTTGCTAAGAGAAACATTGTCCAACATCTCCGCAGGATCTCGTTCTCCCTTTAATATGAGATATTCCATAATTAAGAGAGATTGCTTAATCGATATGTTTGTAGCCATTATGCATTTGTTGGATGCATTTGCTCACTTACTTGTCACAAGCAAAAATGGTCTTGCATGTCCTGAAGAGAAGAGACAGAGATTGGAATAGTTTCACTTAATAATTCCTTTAGAAAATACAGGAATCACGTGTATTGCTCCCAACACAATTAAACTTGGGAAACTGAACTGGCTTTCAGATTCAGGAGAAACTGGCATTTATACAAAATAATTAAAGCTACTTTTTAGTTCTTCCGCAGACTACCAAGCTGTATACAGGCATAGAGTTAGACAATTCTTTTGATGAGATGTTTTATTCATTTTACTAATGACTTTAATTTTCTGACTTGTGTATGGATTTAATGCTCTTATCACAACAGGAAGAAGCACACCATAAATGCATACTTTTAAATGAAATTGATCAAAGACCTCATTGCACTGTGTTGTAACCAAGTCATCACTCACTTCTCAAAGCGCTGGTAGAGGGCCAGGGACACATCGTACTTCTTCTCTAGTCGTGTCATAACTGAATTGACACGGGTGCTTATTGTGTCAAGGTTTACATCCAACTTCCTCACCAGAGCCAGGAAGTGTTTTACACTACAAAAGAATGCATGCATCTGTAAGAGGGCTAAAATGGTCTCACATGCTGCCATTTGTTTTGATATGCAGCTATCCATATTACACTTTAATGACCAGAATCCCTGTATGGATTACTAATAGTACACACACCTAGAATAAACTAATCAATACTGAAGCATACTTACTTCAAACCCACTGCTTTCTGAACCTGGGTTAAGGTAAAGCTGTTAACATCCATGTCTGTCACAGTCACATATAGACAAGCACTCCACAACCTTTTCTGGGTATCCTGAATTGACAAGAAGAATAATATTAAAATCTATAATAAATGAATGAATTTAAAAAAAATTCAAAGCACAACAAAGACAATGTAACGTACAAACATTTACATGTATGCCCAGTTGTTATTGAGAAGACGAAATACAACATCACTCACATACAATGTCACTCAATCACAGGTTTGTTCAAATAATTTCACCTACACAATATGTCTAGTAATGTGTTGTTAGAAATATCACTTTTATCGGTTTTGGTGAACTTGATTTTGGTATTCTTATGTCTGACCAATTGAAAATATAACAAGTTGTGCATCACAATGGATTCAATTTGATCTAGAAAGTGTGCCGAAATACAGAGTGAAGCCAGGACAGATCCTGGGTAGATTCAGCCTTGTATCTGATATGCAGATAGCTTGCGATTGTGAATAGAATCTCAACTTTACTGTCACATTTGTGTCAGTGGATACATACGGGGATTCCATCCATGGATTCTTGAACCGACTTCCATAACAGCCAGGCACGATCACACACTGCGTCTGTCACTTGAAGAGTCTTACACAGGACCACAAATTCAGCATCCTTTTCTCTGTGTCTAGAAAGTGGGGGCACAGGGCATAAAACAAGGTCAATGAGGGTTGTTCAGTTGGGTTTTGGTTAATTTGTGCTATTTAGGCAAGCTAATGGCAGGAGCTGTGAATTGTTTTTTTACAGTACAGTAGCTTGCTGAACATTGCACGAAAGACAATGAGCATCCAGGACTCAGCTTACAATTAGCTTTTAACAGTGTTATTAGCGTGTTATAGCCTCATTAGCCTATAGCCATTATTCATGCTGTATGAAAAGCCTGACATCTCCTGCACCATGTTTTTAATGCGAATGTTTAAGTTAACTATTACCTAGTTAGTTATAGCATGTTGATATCCATCTAATATTTGTGAAATGCGTGTTGGCATTGCAGCAGAGAACGAGCGGGGTAGCTTACTTTCTAAACGATAACTCAGCATTCTCCTTCTTGTCTGGGGCAGCGCCGTTAACACTGGTATTCAGTGCCTTGTTTTGTGTCCCGGAGTGACGCTTTTTAGGTGGCATCCTGAGCGCCTGTTAGCTGACAGTGAAATATTAAAAGATTTTTAAATACAATAATACAACTGTGAAACGACGTTTGCAAAATGTAAATCCCACTTGCCCACTCCACGAGCTTGCGACAATACAACAAACTCTGACTAACTTCCTGTACATCATATGGCGAGGTGCGTTTGTTTTGCGAAATTGAACAACACGTTTTTCATCCTCTAGTTTAATGTCGAATTACTACAATCAAAGGGACATTTATGATCGTAAACAGAGTTATCGCCACCAACCATTAGGTTATTGTATAGTAAAAGCGGCGGGATCTGGATTGCAAATACTGAAAATAATTCCCGTTTGATGGCGATAACACTAACTGGTTGAGATAACTGGTTGTACTCGTACCGCCTTTCGTAACTAAACTTCTTTCAATGTACCAATTTGGTTGAAAGGGTAGTGTAAACCCAGACAAATCGCCCTTTCCATTAATTTAGAATAGCGGTTAATATAGCTATAAAACAAATGTTGCTGTAGATGCGAGTTAACAGGGTCATGTGACATAACATCACAAGGTCTACACTAAACAAACTCACCCATAGGTAAGCGCTAGAACGCGGGAAAATCCTAACGCAACATCCGCCCTAAGCATTTTTCGCGCCATGTCGGTTACTTCGTTCGGAGAAAGAGAAAAGTTGAACAAGTCAAATCAAATTCAAGACGGTCAGAATGATATGCCCGGTAATACAACGGTGCAGTTCAATCTACATTAAGTCAGATTGACTGTCAGGGATCCTAATCTAAACAATTTTATACTAGACACACGTCGTTTGGAGAGGAGCTTCCACATTGAAACATACATTTAGCCACAAACTTGTGATGTGCAAACAATGCCATCCCCCCCTCCCCGTTTGTGCCGTGAAGAGTCGAAGATTCGGGGAATTTGAGCAAAACTGAGTGCACAGTGACATCTCGTGGTTTGCAGAAAATGAAAGCCTCGATGTTCGAGACTGTTTAAGTATTAGCCTATGTCCCGCCGATTTAATTTTCTGTATGCATCATATTCAGTTATATAAGTTTAGAAATAAACATTTATAATTAAATGTATGTAAACATACTATATTAAAATAGTAAAAACCCATGTTCTTCAGGTAAATCCAGAATAACTAGTATATTTTCATATTTTTAAAATAACTCCAAATAGTACGCATCCATATTACGAATGACACATAAATCAACACAGTGGAATAGTATGTCATTTATTTAATTGGGAAATAAGCACCAAACGTTTCGACACCGTCAAGTACCACCTTTCGCCACAAAACACGGCTGCTTCAAGCATAGAGTCTGAGCCTGCCCCCCTGGTAAATACCATAGGTAAATACACTCCCCTCCCACACACAGTTGCGCACAATTAGGGAGTGGTAGAGAACGGTCTGAGCCTATGAGCTCTGTAGGGGGACTGCCAGTCAGCACTCAGGTGCAGCATCGCGCTGTTTCAAAACATAAACATGTTTGTAATGCCTGTTCAACTGCTTATAGAATGGCAATTCCACACACAAATCCAAGGTAGTCCCTTTAAAAATGAACTGCTATGCCTGCATCTCACCAGGGTCTGAAATAAATTATTGTCACACTGTAGGCCTACTGTGAAATTGTAGGAAGGCAGTAAGGAATTCTACCCAGACTGTTTTTTGTAATTTGAGTGATACTCGCTTGTCTTGCAACGATTAGGTAATTTAAGTTATTTGGGAATAAAAAATAAATAAAAATAAAGTTATTAAAATGCATTTACAAATGCAAACTCTAGCAGCTAATAAAAGTTTGCTTTAAATGGGTTAAAACCATCGTTTCTTGCGCGGTAGTGCAGGGTCATCGGTGTCACAGGTTTTGCACATGCCCGAACAGGATTATGGGGGGTTACAATTAGACACTTCTCTCATGTCGACACAATGCTATTAAAACAATAAATTACTATGAGCAGATATTACTTCTGCAGTTAACCATTTCAATTTACTTGAAAAGAACCATCTGCCTACAGTATACTGCATCTACAATAGTATGCCTGAATGATTGCCATTGTCCCCTTATATACATACCATACAATGTAAAAAATAAACGGTATAAAAATACAGTGCAAATAAAATATCTGAGTAGTATAAATAATAAAGCATTAAATCCACACTGCCCAGCAGAACAACATGTGGTCAAGTCTGTTGATAAATGGCCGCCAGTCCAAGCTGGGGTTAAGTAACGGCATAGTGAATCCCTTCGTCTCTTGACAACGTGCTGTCAGGCCTCTGTTCCAGTGTCCCATGTCATAGCAGTGAAGTCCATGTCTGTGAGGTTGACTGTGAATGGACCCTCCACTCTCTCTGGGTCAACCTGCTCCTCTGTGCTTCCACGGTTGTTGACATTGTTGGCCCTCCAGGAGTTTAGAGGTCGAATGGATTTATGAAATCGCTGAAAAACAGATGAAAAGAAGATATCCACAATCACAAAAAAAGTCCCAGTAGCCTGCAGGCTACGCAGACCAACTCGGCATCATTCATCTAAATGAGTACAGAAAAAGTGGTGACATCTCATTAGGAAGCAGTTGTAGTGTGACATGGCCCGCTATCAGGGTTACATTGGTGTGAGATACTGACCTCTTTCAGTGTTCCAGATTCCTTGCTGATGGCCACAATGGCCCAGATAGGGATCTGCAGACAGCAGGCTGCGCCCATGCACACGCCAAGCGCCTTGCCCCAGCGTGGAAACACGTAGGACCCATAGTGGAGGGAAGTGTTGTACATCTCAATGAAGATATAGGTCAGGATGAACTGGAACCAGAGAGAGGAGGGGGGGGGGGGGGGGTCTTGTTTGTGTGAGTGTTCTAAACAAATTCATATAATGGTGACACGACAAACAAACACAGGAATGCAGCAGAGGGCAGCACAGATTGAGTGTCAGTTTCTCTTGAATTATTCATGCTTGTTGGATTGCAGCACAGTGGCTGAATCTAAAGATACATTTAATGCAATGTTTAGTTACTTTGGGCTACCTATAGCTAACAACTGACAATCACACAACTCAGCCACTATACTGTGGTCATTTAAACGTAAACAGGAAATTAAGATTTTTCTTGCCGACCAGCCAACAAATGCCTGATGACATTTTCTTACCACACACAAACAACAACAACGACGACTTACCAGTAAAAGAAAAGGTGTAAAGAATACCCAGCATGCTTTAAAATACATAAGCACTTTGCTGCACCATGGAGGGCAATGACTGATCATATCAACGATGTCTTGACAAAACTGGTTGACTCCTGGGACATTGAAACGCACAGAGACACACTATGAGACATGAGGAACACATCCACTCATAACAAAACACTGGAACAGAAACTGAAACACAGAGCACATCGGCTGCAGCACATGAGGCCAACTGTCAATGTGGTGTGGTGAGGGTTAGAAGATCTGACGTCATCTACCATAGAAGAAGGAGATGCCGAGGCACATGAAGAGGGCGATGATAATGAGGCCAAAACTAGTGCTGAAGGAATCAATGAGAGTGAACCAGTAAATCCCTCCCTACGAAGACACAGACAGCATCACAAATGGGAGTGAGTGTGAACTGGGCAGCAAACGCAGTCGTACATGCAGTCATTAATATGAAATACACTCAACACCATCATAAGATGTATACTCACGTCAGTAATTAACAGGAGACCCATCAGGTAGAATGCAAAACACAGCAGGCCCAAAAACAAAGTCTTCAGCTTCATATTCGCTCGGAGCTGTGGAAACTCATCCAGCACTGCCGTGGTGATTCCCTCCATGTTTCCGAACTGTCAAGAGTGTTTGACGTGTGAGAAGAGGGTCTAGGAAGGCGTGCGTTTGTTTTTTTTTTGTATCAGCAATACATCCTCTTACCAGTGTGTCGACCCCCAACATGAAGAGCATGAGGAAGAACAGAATGGACCAGAAAACTGAGCCCGGCAGCAGAGCAAGGGCTTCTGGGTAGGCAACAAAGGCCAACCCAGGACCTAGATCCAGGAAACAATTAATATACATTTTTAAACCAAAAAAAAAAAAAAAAAGGCATACAGCAACTACTTACAAATTAAACAAAAAAATAAGATAATTAAGAAAGGACACAAGCAGACATAGGCCATATTTAGGCTGTGTTCAGCACACAATTAACGTTTAGTTACGTTCAATGAGCTGAAACAGGAGGTGAATGTCTACTTTCAAAAGGAGAAGGAGTTGAGCTGGATTGTAGAATGGCGTAAATCATAAGAAAGCGGTTATATGGACGGCCACCAAATTCAGCGAAATTAAAATGCCACATAGGAAATGTTTGAGGAAACCTGTCTTTCCGCTCCAACAGTTCTGACACGTTTGTTCAAGTGAACAAAATACAATGGGTAGTATGCGGTTGCACAGAATTCCTAGAAAGCACTTTGCTCCTTATGCGTGTATCCAGTCAGTTCATACTGTATATCCGGTGTTTGTAAATGAGCCCAATGGACCTACCTGTGTCTGCTACTTCTCCAACAGGCACGCCTTTCCTCCAGGCCATGTGACCCAGAATGGAGAATATAGCAAAGCCTGAGAAGAAACTGGTGCCACAGTTCCCTATGGTGATAATCAGAGTGTCCCTGAAACACAGCAGCACAACCATAAAGCCTGCCGTTCTCAACAGGTTAGTAGCAACAGAACCAAATGTTAAACGTGGAGCGCAGACGGACCTGATGACGTTGTTGTCAAACTTATTATAGGAGGCCATAGAGAGCAGTCCACCCACTCCTATACCTAATGAATAGAAGATCTGGGAGGCGGCATCGTTCCACACCTGCATGGTAAAGGGTAAGTTATGATGCATAGTCTTTAAACAAAAACATATCTAGCATTGTTGTAACTCTACCACAAGGTGTTTCAACTCCAGCCTTTGGGGTGGAGCTGCCTGCTGGTTTATTCTCTAATTACGGAGGGATTAGGATCAGTGACACAATGGGCATACAGTTAAAAAAAGAAAAAAAAGAAAAAAGGTGCAGTTAGTCTGGTGAGATCATCCTGATTTTGCAAGCTACGCTTGCAGTTTGCTTTGCATATCAGTCTGGTAACTCTCAATTGAAAACTGTTTGAGAATGGTGCAAGAAAGTGCAAAGACTACATCCCC
>JAODLI010000477.1:0-12003 GCA_027575585.1 Percopsis omiscomaycus | reverse complement strand
CCCCCCCCCCCAGGAATCATCAACCTGAGCATGAATCCTCATAATTCTCCAGAGAGCCTTGCTGGCCTTTTGCAGCTGTACAAAACAACAAAAAGCACACAGCCATTTGCAGTCAACAACAGTGCAAAGATTGAGATGGATGTTCATGGCAAATTGCTTGTGCTGTACAAGGCCTTCAGTTATGGGGGGGGGGGGCAAGAAAAGACAAAGCCCTGCAGGGAACAAAGCCCAGCAGGGAAGTCGTGTTGCGTCATCAGAAGTGAGGTATGCACAGTAACTACTCACCTCATCATGTACATTATATTTAACTGGCTGAGCAGTCGGCTCGTTCTCCTGCACAGCCTCCGCAGCCGAACAAGCTGAAGCACCACAATGAGATCATTTGGGCCGGGGCTGCCAACTAAAAAGTCTGCCCAGAACAGTGGTTCTCAAACTGTGAATCAGGATACCTCAATATACTCTCAATATACAGTACTCGACTGACTAGAGTTCAAAGCTATCTAAATTCAACGCAAACAGTTGTGTTTTGTCTCGTTAGCCAAAGAAGGTGTACTCTGTCTTCTGGCGTTATATTTTTCCCTTTTAATCTAATAAAATATCGCAAAACCCCAAAAAATAACCTGTCATATTGCATTATAACAGAATAAATTATCTTTTCAGAGTGATATACACACACAGAGTAACACGCAATTAGAAAGTGACCTATTCCTGTCTGGGGCCAAGAGTAGTAGATAAGCGTAATAGGAGAAACATTAAAATGTGGAAAGCTAAAATAAAAACATCTCCGTCCTTATCCTCTTCACTTGACCCCAGACCTTCTCTGTCTCTGCCCAGCAGACTGCTTTGCATGAATGGGAGGATGGTCGCAATGATGATGATGATGGGGCTGCAACAGCAGTGCTACACTTTCATGTTTGGCTCTACATTTCCCCCTCCAGCTAGGACTTTCATTTTTGCCTCTAAAAACAAATGCAAGCGAGATGCTAATGTGCCTGTGAGTTAATGCAAATTTCAATTACTCCCTCTCATCACGCAGATGCAAGTTTAAAAAGAAAAAAAGAACGTTACTATGGAAAGAAAAACACACACACAAAACCAACTGACAATTATTGGGGTTACCAGGCGATACACTCTTAGTAGCTTGGGAACAGACAAGTTCTCCGTAAACCTGTAGGGTGTACTCTCTCTCCCAAAGCGAGTGAGAGTATGCCCTAGAGTATTAGCTAAGAGGTAAACACCATCTGCCAATACAGAATTATTTTCCAAACAGACAGACATCTACCCAAATAATGTACACAAACACACACACGAAATAGAGCCTGAGAGAAAGCTTTATTTACATGTTAAACACTTCAATTTCTCAATTTGAATCCCAGCTCCAATTTCCTGGCTGTGTTACGTGTGAGTGAGTGAGTGAGTGAGTGAGTGAGTGAGTGAGTGAGTGAGTGAGTGAGAGAGAGGTTTTTCAGTCCAATTATCGTGTCATTCAAAGAAGCCACACCTAACTACTGTAGCTACACAATCAATTTATCTAATGGATTTTGCCTTTTAGCAGACAGTTAACAAATTGTGTCGCTTTACCAGCTCGACCACTGTGAAAACAACACAGTGTCTATCTCGCAGTCAAAGTCTTTGTTACAGAAAAAGTCTTGACTAGCTGTGTTTTGGCAAGCCTGTGTTTGAGCAAAATACTACTGGTTGCGTGAGGAGATATGGGAATGGAAGAGAAACTCAAATTGAAGCTAAAATATGGTTCTATCACTTCTATGATGTTATCCCACCCCAGACAGCAATGCATTAGATAATACTGCCATCTAGTGTAGGACACTGGAGACAGTTGGAGACGGGGGGGGGGGGGGAATCAGGTGACGCAGTACTAATTTGGTGTCAAATGAAACTGTTTAATTCGGCATGTATCTGATGCACCAACCAACACTTACTTTAGTGAGAAATCTTAGTTTCTGAAACGGTTCTGTCTTCTTATTCTGTCTTCTCCCGCTGGCAAAGCTAACCAACAGAGGCTGGCAACGTGAGTTGAGGCTACAAAATGCAACGCTTGTATGTAAAAAAATACAGTTTATCTTTATGGATTATATTGATGCCGAATTGACCAGAAGACTGTCGACATATGACACCCTTTTATCTTGTGTTTATTGAGTTATGTGTTTTTAATATTTTCCCCAGAGAGCGCAGGGAGCTTCAGTTGAATTCAACTCAATGGGACATTTTAACGGTTTGTCACCACTATGGAAACACTAGGTAACTGCTAAAGTATGATAAAGTTGTCTGACATTGACTGCTGTTGTGTGTGATTCATGGTTTAACCATGTGTGTTTGTATTGATTACTGACGCTGGCTGATCAGGCTAATTATCAGCTAATTGTACTCGGTTTCTAACGGTAACAGTAGGCCAATGCAGTAAATGGTTGCCATTTTTGTGACCAAGAAGTTGTCTGTAGAAATACAGACATTTTTTCCCGGTGGAGGAACCCCAGCCCACCTGCCAATTATGCATCTTTCCAAGTTTGTTCTGCAATTTTAAAACATAACCAGGTGCGCATGCTACTGTCCTTTTTAATTACATCACATCATTACATTATATCATTGCCTGCCAACATAAAACTGTCAATGTGGAAAACAACATTTCTATTAACCTCATTCAACCTGAAAGGAAGAACTGATTGCCTGGGCTAACTGATCCGGGATCACAACTACTTAAGGTCTCCTGCTGTGTTCATAGAATGCACAGGGAAGAGAGAAAGACGCTGGTGGTTGTGAAGACACGTTAACAGTTGCCTGTCAAATAATCATGTTTGCGTGATGTCTCGTATCACATTGGAATTGGTGTTCATGTCTGTCGTCTTTCACAATCTTTATAGGAACTATGGAATACATAAATGGACGTAGGCCTGGACAGTGTACATACGCACAGAGAGTCTATCGACAAAGGACCACTTTTCTTGATCCGTCAGCAGAAGAATGCAGGATGAAGCTGCACCTCTCCCGGACAGAGAGCACGCTGCTGTTAAAGGGAATGAGAGGAGCTGATTTGATTGGCCGATTACTGCCACATGTCCCGAAATTAGCAAAAAAAGTATTGGCCACACCTTAGATCGACTTGCGCCGTGCGCCTCCGCTTTGCCCGGGATACTAGGGCCCTTACTGTTGTTCAGTTCCTTCTCCTGCCAGCAGAGATCAGACTGAGATCACCCACTGAGGGAACACACACACACACACACACACCCCTACATGCTAGCCGATAGCGGCTAGCTAGATTACTGTTTACGCAGGTCACTGTGTTGCTGCTTGATGCAAATCAACCTGACACATGCACGCACACATACACACGTGCCATTTCTCCCTCACACCGGTGGGTCTGCACTTGGTACTGCGAGTACTGCCTCTCCGTGTGGAAGCTAACCCTGTGTGTGTGTGGCTCATAGCTGCAGAAGCCTGAGTCATGGTCAGTGTGCTCCATGAGGCTCCGGAGGTTCCTACAATATGCGGTGGTCACATGACTGAAGAGCAGTCAAAGGAAGTGGACAGACACGACAGACACACAGTAATACACTGGAATGAGCTGCAGACCAAAGACAAGTCCCCTGTAGAAATTGTGTTTTCTTTGTCTCCACAGAGACTGATCCGAGGACCTGGAGCCGGTGTGTGCATATGTATATCATGTACTCACCTGTCCTGTGAGTGAAGGCGCAGACTGCCCCAGAGACTGGTTCCTCATGCGAACCAGGCTGTTGGCCTCTCCCGTGGAAGAGGCCCCTGCCACCGTGGGCCCTCCGTGACTACCAGGGGGCCCCTGCCAAGCCAGGTGGCTGACTCCGCCATGCAGGCTGCTGGAGAGAGGCAACAGCTGCTTACCTGGAGAAGCCGGGGGGGAATAAAGGAGTCATCATCGGGGTCTCTCTCTCTCTCTCTCTCTCTCTCTCTCTCTCTCTCTCTCTCACACACACAAACACTTTGAATGGACCCCACGACCCATGCTTTCAGCAGCACTGCAGTCATCCATTAGTTCACATTATTAGATCTCTTTTTGGCCTCTCGTGCAATAATCCAACTCATCTCGTGCCTGGTATACAGCGAAGGCTAAATGACAAAACGGTGCGACTGTGACATACTAGTGTTTCTCTTGAGGACGCGCATACGGATGGTGCTACACGTGTGTGTGTGTGCGTGCGTTACCAGTCATGGCCATGCTGCTGCGCCGGGCACGGCTCTCATCCTGACTCAGCTGCCGGTGCAGTTTGGATTTAGTGGCCGCTGTGGCCGCAGGGGACAGGTCAGGGTTGCTCAGCTTCCTGAAGAGGAGGGGAGGGGGGGCTGCAAACTCCTTCTGGATGAGAGGAGGGATGGGAATGGCGGAGGAATGGAACCGTGGAGAGAGGGATGGAGAGGAAAAAGGAAAGGCCATTGATAGGGAACAAATTCATCTGGTATATCTCTGTTAAAGTGATTTATACTGATTGACATTTTCACTGCTGCAGGTATTACTTGATGCTAATCAAGTTTAATGGAAAAAGCATTGATACTAAATACCACACACACACAAAAGAGTCAAGTAAAAGATGACTAACTACTCAGAGTTACTTTTAGATATTACAGAGCCATTATGTAGCCGACAGTGACGCAGTTTAGAAGGCACAGCTCCGGGTGACGGGTCGTGTGTGTATGCAATGCGTACATGATACAGGATTTTACTCAATGTTTATTGGATACATTAACAAAAGGCATGAAATGACATTGTGGACGGTTTGTCAGAATTATCCTCCATTGCTATACTAATCTAATTCACAGTGTAACACAATACACCACAATTAAAAGCTAACATACACACACAAACTTCAGGGGCTGCGTTCCGAACAATTTGGAAACATCTGCAATTGCCATAGCAACAAGGACAGCATGAGTTCATATCCTCTCCCTTGTCGGCGAACCCAACCCCTTGACGAGTTTTCCAGGAACATCTGGAAGAACCGTTACACCGTACACAACGGCGTACACACAATGAGCAGCCTAAATGGAGCACATTTCCTCACACACACACACAGCTGCCCCCAGCATCTGCATGTGCTTAAGTGAAAGCTTCCGTTACTGTCAGCCACATAAACAGCCCTGCTCACCTAAAGGAAACCTGAAGCACAGCAATAAACATGCACACAAACGCACCCAGACAGATGCCAGTATACTCGTATGCACCTTGCCTCTACTAACAAATGGGAGGAGCGGAGCATGATCCATTTGCTGAGCTCCTAATAGCCTGCATCCCCACGATAGAACGTGAAAATAATGTGCGTGTGCCAGGCTGCAATCTTGGACTGTTAGAGCTGAACCCCCTCCCCCACGTTATAAAACTAGGTTCATACCCAGTTACAATAGAGTCCTTCAACATGGTTTTACTTATGTTTCAGAGGTCTATTGAAGTGACGCACTGCACCTCTTAATAAAATAGAGGAATTAGCCATTACAGGCTAGAGCACAGTTACTGTGTTGGGGTGATTGTGGTGCAACCGTCTGGTGGTTTCACTGCCCCCCCCCCGTCGTCAGCTAGATGGCAGAGTATGCTGAATGCTTGATTTAAAAAAACAACAACCTACTGTATTAGTCATTTGCAGTTTTGCAGAACTGCACAGTTAAAAGTTCTTAAAGCTTGCCTTAACCTCTGTGTCTGTGAGCCAAAGAGAAACACAGAAACCAGGCTGCTACAGAAGGCTGCACAGCATAACAGTGACACAGTCAAGTAAACCATCTCTCTGCAGCTGCGGGAACATTGAGGAGTCACTTATTTAAACCGACATTATATTCACATGATTACACCTATTGCACACGTCAGCTCCAGAAAAACATACACACACACACACACACAGTTCTTTACCTGCCTAGAGCACTAAGAAAGCGGGAGAAATCTGCGTCAATCAGATTATGTATCTTAAGTCAACCACACAAATCACAATACAAACACATTGCTGTCAACAGGACTGTAAGGTTACGGAGCCAGGTAAAGACATGTCTACTCACACACATGCCCACACAAACTCAGTCTTAGTTTAAAGGAAAGCAGTCTACAGTCACAGCCAGGCCGCACCACTACCGTGTAGCAGTGCAGGAGAAACAGGGTGCAAGTTGTATTTTACTCAGCATTTCGGGGCACAATAGGCTATAACCTAATGCTTTGATCATTTTTTTATATTTACTTGGTTCTGACAATAATGTTAATAGATCCAAAAGTTCTACTGCTTTGGATAAAAACATTGGCCGTTGTATACAGGGAATTGTATTGAAAAGAATGATTATTAAGAGTCTCTCTCTCCCTCTCTTTCTCTCTAAAACAAAGCGAAATCACATGACAATACTATTGTGCCCTGGACACTTATTTCAAAAGGGGGGGACCGGGTACGTAGAGATGTAAGTTTCACTGTTTTTGTGTTTACTAAGAAATATAGGCCTAAGTTGTCCCTCCGTGCAAGATAGAAAAGGTTAGATTCACAGCTGCTGCACAATGCCGGCAAAAGAGATAGGGGAGCGGGGGTGATTTTGGCAGCGAAGTGGAGTAGGATTCTGACCAAGCTCACTACGGTTTTAATTGGTTACTTTTAAAATGAGTTTGACCTCATCGTCTGTCCGCCTGCCTTCACCTGTCTAAACGGAGCAGAGTGTCTCCGTACACAACAAGAGTGGAAATGACAGGGAGGAGCTGCGTATGGTCAGGTGTTTAGCAACCTGAAGACGCGCAGGTCAGTGACGTATGGGGTTTCCCCCGGGGTAACCGCTTCTGCATGGACGTGGGTATTTTTAAAAGACAGCAGTATGGCCAGAAATTATGTTTTTACCCATGCTAATGTTAATGTGGCCCCTATCTTCCTCTCTCTCTCCCTCCCTCTCTCTCTCTCACAAACAGCAGCAGCAGTACCTCAGTCGATGCTTATAGCGCTCGTTTATTTTTTTTAAAAGCTTGATAGAAAACACTAAGAATAAGAGTAATTTTTCAGTCAAAACAATGAAACATCAAGTAAGGTGAACAATATCCTTTATGGGGTCAAAAATGCCATGGTAAACCACACAACCTAACGCCATGCCATTTCATTGGTTTAACCATGTGTTGTGAAGAACCCACCAAGCAGAGTAATCGGTCCCCAGCTGTGACTACTGATGTCTTCCAGCCTTAAGGCAGGGTTTACTGAACTGGGTTTAATAAACATTTAAATCAAATAAAAAAGAAGTGGGTATTGGCATCCATCCTGGCCTAAGCTTGTCAGGGAGTCTGACAAAACAGAAAGCAAGAGATTTAGGACTCAATTTTCTACAGCTTATATGTACCTGCAAAACAAAAGTAACATAAATCACTGACGGCCAAAACACATGATGCCTGGATAAACAGCCCATTAGCACCAGATGGGAAGTGAAACCAACATTTCACAACAACCTACGTTCCCTTTTTCAATTTCCCATTTCCTTTGGCAACCCTTCTTTTGCAGCATTCTATTCACGCTGTGTTAGGCTCCTGTGGAGGGCCCAGCCTGTATAATGTAATACACACCTCAACAATCCATCAAACCTGTCACCACATGGAGGGATCACACTCTCCCCAACATAAGCTTATCGCTGGGTGAATATGAGGATAACGGCAAACAGCGACAAGGCTTGAGCCACTATGATTTTGCTTACAGCATCTTATCATGTATAGCTTATCATCTATACCAGTTACATTGGACTCCCAGCCGGAAGGTCGTGAGTAACATGCCTAACCCCTATCTGCTCCTTGTAATAGCATCATATAATTGTAAGTCGCTTTGGATAAAAGCGTCTGCTAAATGACCTTATTGTAATTGTAACTTCCACAAGCCATCTCTAATGACATCCTAACATTCCTTACCTCTCTAATCAACTCTTCTCTCTCACTGCCAAGTCAAAAAAAAACTGTAATCGGAATCATCCAAGACAAACACAATTGCGGCATCCCTATATAAAAGCGTCTAAATGCTGTAAAGGTGCGTCAGTGTTCATAGGTAAATGGCATTACTGTGCTTTTTACTACCCTGTCGACCTGTTTGACTAGCCTGTTACATTATGAGGAGACTTGTATGCATCTCTGTTCAGGATTGCATTGCATCATGTACTTTCCTTATCTTTCAGTGGGACTTTGTGTGTGTGTGTGTGTGTGTGTGTGTGTGTGTGTGCGCGCGTGCGTGCGTGCGAGCGAGTGAGTCTGTCTGGCTGATAAACTGATGTTCTGATGTGTTTCAGCTGTGGAATACTTAGTATGACTTAAGCAAGGTGTCCTCAGAGCAAGACACAGAAAGAGAAATGGCATAAGGGGTATTAAGTAAAAAAGACCAGGGAGAAACGTAGTGTGACATATGCATGTGTGGGACGAAGGGAGGCAAAGGGAGAAAAAGAGGGAGGGTGAAATAACCAAGGACAAATGCTAGCTAACCTCAGCTATGGGGCTCACGCCTGTGAGCTCGTGGTTTATGTAAAAGTGTTTGTCTACACGCAAAGCAACCATTTCCAAAACAATCTGCCCAGGCTTTGATTCATTAAAAAATGATTGGTTAGAGCGAAATGGGTCCCAAGACTATGGAATGGGGATAGGCTTTGATGAGGCCCAGTGAATGTTTGGATGAAAGAATAAACACATGTAAAGAGAATAAGGCTCAGCCCAATTTACTGTTTAATGTTGAATAATGGCAGCCAACGTGTCTCAGGTATTTTAAGTAGACAAGATGTATGTATTATGTTCCTGCACTAAAAAAGTCTGTAATAGTGGTTGGAGAAATGTACCAGTTCTGATTCAAGAGACTGTCAGAGCAGCGGTGGTGTCCACTTGTGACACCAACCGGTGAACTATAGCAATGTACCAGTGAAGTCCACAACCCTGTCACTGAGCAGCTTTAGTCAGTTGGTGTGTGTTTACCTCTTCTATGCCTATTTAGAAAAATACGAGAGTTGGGTGTGAAGAGTAGGGGGTGGGTTAGGTAGGGTTAGGGTAATGTGTGCTCTACAGTGGATCAGGGTTAAATGGTCGGTAATCCGTTTACTGGCGTACGGATTAAAAAGGCACAGCCCCCACTACATATGGCAATGGATGTCCTGCTAAGCTCACAAATACAGTGTAAACGGCTTAGTGCTCTAAGCATGTAAAAAGTATTTCTTTTCAGCGAATCTCTTAATTACACCAATATTGTGCATGGAAACCAATAGAAAAAGTATTTATAAAAGATTTATGAAAGCCGATTGTATATTCGCAGTCTGAACAATCAGGAAATAACCTAGTTTAGTGAAACTCATGGAGTGTCAAGTTGTAGTCTTGGTTAATGTTCAAGGCATAAACAAATATTTTGTTTCAGCTAATCTGTTAATTATACTAATATTGTGCTTGTGACAGTTTGTGCATGTAGAAGACGTAGTTATAAATACTGTTAATTCCAAAGCACTCCAAAGCATATGGTCTTGCATACAGAAATACCTGACACGCCCACAAGACTTCCGAGATATACTATGTGGCGATTTTCTAGGTGGAGTTAATTTTGTGGCTCTATGACTTTAAATCGGATGCTCAAACCAGTGATATGTTCTCATTTGTATCTCTTTGCATAACACCTTACAATTAGACAACACCTCCCTCTGGATAACACCTCCCTCTTAAACTAGCTAGCTCCCTGCTAAAACAATGAATATAGTTTTCTATAGTGTTATAAGTAAACAAAACCATGGCTATGGGAGAAGACAGTGCTGCAGTCAATCTTGGATAAACTCCAAAGGGAAGCGTTCAAGCAGAGGCAGGGAACTTCATTGTGCCCTTTCCTTGTATGCCACATAGGCTCGTCCACATTCAAGGGGCTGTGCTTAGCGATAGGTCAATTGGATGGTGCAGTGTGACGGGGCAACGCTATACAGAGAGGTTTAGGGTGTGAAGCCCCAACGCCTGTCCAAAAAACAAAAACCTAGCTTGGCACCATGCCCCGAATAAGCCCCGGGCAGGGCAAGGACGGCAGAGATAAGACATTCTCTGAAACCACAGAGAAGACTCGTAGTCAGGTCAAAGTAAAAGAGAAGGAGGGAAAGAAAGAACCAAAGAGCAAACAGGATACGAGAGAGAACTAGATAGATGTGGTGCCTTTGGGGAGTGTATGGTGTTCTCTCTTCTAATGACCACCCGTTAAGTGACCTTTACTAGCCTGGCCAGTCTCACCCCCATGGCACTGTGGGTAAATGAACTACAGAGATTTCACAGTCCAACTAACACAATGGCAGCTCCCGTACATCATCATTAAAAGGGCAAGCTTGGTTCTCGAGTGTGGCCAGTGTTGCTGGGTAGTTGGAAGCGAAAAGAATGGGAGGTGAAAATGGTCTCAAATGTCGTACTGTAAAATGTAACGGCTCTCTTTTCTTCTCTTGGTCATCCAACTGTTCTCAGTAAGGAGTCTTCCTAGTTGTTATTGCTAGCCTACTAAAATTCAAAGCAAAACTCTATCCTGGAGAACCTAGAGAAAGTGGTTGGCTGGGAATCAAGCATTCGAAGTGTTATAGCAGTGGTTCTCCAACAGGGGAAAAATCCAGTAGGTCTAGGGCTAGGCGTAAGGCTGGACTATGCATCGAATCCATGCAAGCCACTAACAAGGCATGCTGGGTTTGTCCTTAAAATGTTTGTTGTTTTACTTTTGTTTGGACTTAAAGTTTTTTTTAAGTACAAACTCGCAGAGTACTTCCGATGACCCATTGTGGTTAGCACAGTTGTTGTATTTAGTTAATGTCTTTGATCGACTGAACACGCTGAACACATCAATGCAAGGGAAGGATGTAAGCATCTTTCTTCTTGGGGACAAAGTTACTGCATTTGTTCTCAAAATAAATCTAGCACGATTGAGTAATAAACAAAAATTAAGACATGTTCCTTTCCTTCTCTGATTGCATACAAGAGGTAATGATTGTCAATCTGTCTCCTCTGGTGCACACTATCTCTGAGCACATCGCTGGCCTGAAGCAGCAATTTAGTCACTATTTTACGATGGCTTCAGTTCATTTGCTTGGGTGAGAGATCCTTTCCTTGTTCAGTTATTCCCAAATAAACAAATGGACTGGGTTAAACAGGGGGCTGGCAGTGCGAAGTCTGCATTGACAGAAGCCTCTCAAATGCAGTTTGTGGCGCCCTCATTGCCGCCGCTGGTAACATCCGTCTCAATTATAAAAACACCTGGGTTAATGCAATGATACTCCTCTCATGCGCGTGCACAGCCAAGGACCAAGCAACCGCGAGTCGGCAAACCCAACTCCCACACATGCCCTCAAGAAACCCAGCCAATGGAAAATTAAATCCTACAACTCATCCTAACACTAGTATAAACATCATTAGCGGAGATACTTCCATATTATGTTATAATATAAAATATATATTATATGACTTGTTTCATGATATAAAATCGATATTCAAATTAGAAAAAAAACTGTAAATGGGTTAGATGGGAGAAATATGGGATTGTGCATGTTCTTAAATTATTATAATATTATCATATAGAACAGTGTGGCGTGGAGTCCAGATTTAAAAGGCTTTTCATATCGCTGTGGCACTCTACCTCAGCGATAATGTTCGCTTAACGTATGGCTTTGAGCCCAGCAGGGGATATAGGATGGAAATGTGGGGATGAGTGTGTATGTGAATTTGTGTCAGTGTGTGACACAAAGACCACATCAAAGATGCGTTGCAGGTTTATGTGGTACAAGCAGATTTAGGACAGGCTAGCCAGCTACAGGACCCAGAAACAGGACAGTTCAGCGGCTTGTGAAATAGAAAAGAAATAACACTAGATGCAGTGTCACCTGACAAAAGACAGATGCACACCCCACCACAGATATACAATCTACACATTATACTGTGTAGATGTGTATTACACATTATAAATCGATTTCCAGATATACTCACTCACTCTCACTCATCGTCATCCGCTTTTCCGAAATCGGGTCGCGGGGGCAGCAGCTCCAGCAGGGGACCCCAAA
>JAODLI010000476.1:0-12003 GCA_027575585.1 Percopsis omiscomaycus | reverse complement strand
ACAAATGTACTAATTGTAAGTCGCTTTGGATAAAAGCGTCTGCTAAATGCTGTAAATATAAATGTAAAATGTAAATGAATGTGTCAAACGCTTTATAATAAAGGTTAATGAAACTACAGTCAGCTTATAAAAAGATGGAAAACTAATTTCTCAAGGAACTCTATACAGTAAATCCTTACCCGGAAGGTTAACCTTCTAGTCCTAATCATATCTTATCCTAACCATACCTAGATGAGCAGTTTCATGCGCAACCCTGACCAAAACCAACCAAACAAAATGCTAATTCTAAAATGTTACGTCTGACTGAACACTGAGTTACTAAACCGCTTCCTTGCCAGAGAGAACTGAGAACCATGATTGGTGAATTAAATTCACTCATCGTTATCCTGTCTCATTTTCTTTATAGGCCAATAATGCAAGACTACACATGCCTGTATTAAAAACAGACCATACTCTATTATGCTGTTACATAAACAGCTGATTGTGTATGTGTGTGCACGCTCAATTGAATGTGCATGTTTTTTAATGGATTTACTAACACACCTGCCTGTCTGCGCCTGTGATTGTCCGAGGGTTTTAGGTCTTTCCGTTTAAGAGAACAGTAAACACTTCCATGCAGGAAATCTGACCTCTGAATGGTGAATAAAGACAAAAGACGAGCTTAATGTTTTCAGGACACCAGAGAGATGGAGTTAATCCAACTTTGAAGGATTTCTCCTGAATTTTCCATAAGAAAGGGAGAGAAATTATATTACTGTGAACATTACAAAAAACTGTAAATGTTTTAGTTTCTAGTCCTCTATCTGTATTTTACATTTCTTGGCTTTGTCCTGTCTTGATAAAGCATACAAAAGACTTCACTTTAAACAGCAACACACAATATATAGATTGCTATTAAACATCACCATTTACAGTATCATCACGTGTATTTGTAACATCAAACAATATGGAGCATTGAAAACTTCAGTACACAGGCCAGGAACTTTAATTACATCGGTTCCATTTAAAGACATAGGGCATCTTAAAACATGGCAAACAGCTGACCCACAGACAGGCCACTGATGTGTCCCGGCACATGAATGAGTCATGACCTTTAACTCCCAGAACTCGACACATTCCACAAGCCCAGAAAGAGGAGCAGAATATGTTACACACACCTATGACAATAACAGGTGAGATCCCATGTTGGAAGGCTAATTCCTAAACAGGGAAGTCAGTGATACTGCAATGTCACTGTGTAGAATGACAGGCTCACAGGTAAAAATGAATAGAGCGACCTACTTTTTCCAACTGTCCTTTGTCTACAATAATATCATTCTGTTACACCTATGCCAGCTGGCTTGTATCACATTTCTATACCATTGCTCTTTTTACAAGGCTTTATTTCTCTGGCATCCATCTATTTAATACGCAGCGGGACGTGAGAAAGGTTTGAGATCCAGCTACAGCAAAAAGGAGCCTTGTGGCTTGCTGTGGCGCTGACAGTTCTGATACAGTGAACAGACAACAGAGCTAGGACAGGCTTCAATGTAGGCAGCACTCGCACAAAAACACCTTCAGAGAGTGGTAGACAAACTGTTCTAAATATGGGCCTGTAAAATGTATCTGTGAAATAATATAATGCAAAAGTAACAAATATCTAAGTTTAATCCAATACAGTATATGCCTAAATTCAATATCATTGGAAGTAATCCTGTTTATATCATAGTGGAAATGTTAATTTCTGTTCAATTAGGTACAGTACATTGCACACACTCAGACCCAGTTGGCTTTCATACTGAGCCAAACCAACATGTATGTGCTAAAATATGCTTAAATTAGATAATTGTATTTTCACCTCTGCCTGACATTGGGAAACATAAGTCAAGGGATCAACCACAAAGGAACCAACAATTTTCACTCGAGTGGTAAGAATAAATTGTCTGTGTTTTCAAGGCATAATTAACTTCCAAATAGGAGTCATAATACAGTATGGTGATTTCCTCATTTGTATATACCTGTACTGTAAATACTTTAGAAATCCAGGTGCCCCCCTAAAAAAGACAACCTTTGAGAATTTAATGTCTGGGGGAATGGTTATCAAATGCCCTTAAATAGGCTTTGAAACAGGTATTTACAATTCGTCTGCCAAATGGCAATGAGTAGGCCAATGACATTCTGATGTAACTATTCAAACTAAAATGTGATATGATCGTTACCAGGTCAATAAGTGTGTGGCTGAGAGGTGCTTGTTAATTCTGTTACAATATCACAATGGACTGCAATGGTGGAGGAGTTTATACAGTATACATTAACCTTTTTAATCCATCAAATTAGTCTCAAAGTCCCTCAAAAAATATTTGACTATATAGTAATTATCACTAAGATAATACAGTATGTTGCATTAGTAGTGTATGTTATACTGTTTAGTTGAATAGCCTTCTAGAATACTCTTTGCACCCTTTTCAAATCTGATGATCAATTGTTAATTCCCTGAGATGTGTACAGAATATTAATGCTAGGTTTTTTACAGAGTTTCAAGCACAGGGGCGCAGACTGCATCATCAGATGTGAGGCTCTAGGCAGAGTGTTTCACACTTGGGTGAGCGTGGGCGTGCTTCATCCTTTCCATATTTGTCTTTACACACCTCGAGGCCCACATGAACTTCTCTTAGTTCGTTTAAGCCACTATTGACGGAGAAAACGAAGCTAATGCAAAATCTTACCAGCGTAATGTGAGTACACGTGCTGCCGCATAAAATATTACAAATCAATTAATTATTATATTGTTACTTAACACATTATATATTGTTAATGAAAACAACAGTTATTATTAACTGTTGATCAACAAATGTAACAGAGGGCTATTGATTGTCTTCTACAGTTAATAACCCTTTTAGTATTTAAGAGTTTGAACATACCTAGTTATGAAAGCTTGCCACTGTTCTCTGGTTATGTCCAACTGTCAGGTATCAAAAGACCAGTCTTTTCCTTGTAAAGTGCCTTCATACTGTATTCAGCCAGAACAAAGCAGAGAAAAAGCTGCAACAACATGCGGTGTCCTATGGAACAGGTGTAGACTGGGAGGCAGCGTGGAGGAAAAGAGAGGAGGGCCAAAGTTATTTTGGGGAGGAGGCAAAGCAAACAGTAGGCCTACTTTAGTTGGGGAAAATCGGCTCTGGGTAGGGCAAGACATTCATTCACAATCTATTCTCTCCCTCTCTATTCATTTAATTAAAACAAGGTTCTCCCTCTTGTCTGCTCTCTTTCTTTAAATGCGTGTAGCTGTCTAGCTGTCGAAAAACGTGGTATCACTAGAGGGCAGTAGAAATACATACTCTAAACATGTATGTGGCTAGAATTCCAAATGGAAGCATTTATTTAGAGGGCCATATGCTGAATCATTCATGTGTAGTATATAATTAGTTATTGAGTCTGTAGGAAAGTAGACATTGAAATGTATCATACTACTGTTTAACCTGAAAATTACTATAATACTACACACTACAATCTACTCAAATATAAGGTATTCCTTAGGTGTTCTGACCAAAATTGTAAAAACTTACATACTGACTTTGAATGATTCCTGGAATATGAGAGGATAAAAGAGAAGAGCTCAACCCAACTTCTCTGCAACACTAGATTCAAAATAAATATGGCCTGGTTAAAAAGAACCCTTTTAGATCACACTGACCTTCATAAGATAGGATCAGCTGGTGACAGACGTTGTCAGAGCTAACCTCGTTTGAATATATATAGATGTGAGCTATCTCATCATCGGCACAGCCCTTTTCCCACTGCGCCCACTGGGCCCATCTTCCACCCAGAACACAAAAAGTAGCTCTGAATTTGGGTCAAACAGCCCTCAGGAGTTACAAGGCCGACGTTTGTTTATGACGGCAGCATCATTTTATAGATAAAAATCCTTAATTTACCTGTAGTGTAGATCCCGTCTAGAATAATTGCCCAACTGTACATATACACACTGTACACTTATTAGAATATTAAATATTGAAGTAGTATAATTGTTTCTAGCTACATGTTTGTCTTGTTATGTTTGTTTCACAGTAGTGTGGCAGTATTTGTAAAAAATAACCTTTATATTTATCTATCCATTTTTATACCTCGAAACAATCTATTTTTTTGACTACGATGATGTGTTTGTTTAACAGTGCTGCAGCATTTTTATGTTCGTTATGGTTGAGGTTTTAATTCCTCAGTGTGTTCGAATGCAATTCATCCCACCAATTAAAACCTAGACTCACAAACAGATTGCACAAACAGATTGCACAAACAGATTGCATTGTTTATATACTGAGAAACCTTTTATGATGTATTGACTTGTATTGATGTATTGACTACTCCTGGCTTACTTGATCTCGGTCCCTGAGCTTTCCTCCACTTAAACAGGCCTGTATACAGACCTTCCTCCTTTTAGGTAATTCCCAGCATGGCTGTACCTACTTCCGTACACATCCCTAGAATTTTGTTCATGGGAATCCTGCTGTATATTGATCAGGTTGAGATGTAGGCCAGTTAATTCTGCATTAACCCCTTACTCTTAAAGCCTGTAATTAGAATAAATAGGGCAACAAAACCCATGTGCTTTATACAATTACAATCATTTAGCAGACGCTTTTATCCAAAGAAACTTATAATTACATGGTGCTATTACATGGAGTAGATAGGGATTAGGCATCTTGCTCAAGGATGCTTACAGGTAGGCCAACTCTGGGGCTCAAACCCACGACGTGGCGACTGGGAGTCCAACACCTAGACCACTAGGCTACCCTGCCCCCCATCCTACTAGCTTTACCTTTGGTGGGGGAAAGCCCCTTATAGCAACACTTAACTGCTGAATCCAAGCCAGATACTTTTCATACTAATGGAAAATTGGCACAGCTACAGACCTGTCTGGCTGTGGCTGTGTATCCCCCTTTTCTGCTTGTTCAGGAGTTTAGACTAAGGCATTTTTTATTTTGACTGGAAGTATATAGTTTGAATTCTGAAAACAATGGGGCTGCACATGAGCAAAACAAGTTCCAACTACATTTGGATCTATACTATTCTGGTCTGTGACTGTACCTTAATTCTGCTTTAACCATACAGTATTTAGAGCAAAATGAGCAGAAGATAGCCAGGCATTAAGATGGCTCCAACAAAACAAAACACTAGTGAAGGCACTTGATATGTAAATCAGATTCAAGGCCGACTGATTCAACTCTGTGCGCCACACTAACATATAGTCTTATGAATTAATCTGTTTGGGATGTCTTTCACTTCTTATGATGAGATCTGGGGTGTGGGCTGCATGACTGTCCTTGGGCTAACTTTAGACTTCAAAGACATCTTTCACCGTGTGGATATAGGTCATTTCTCCCTATCATCACTGAAAGGGTATATAGGAAAAATAAAAAGGCACTGTAGTGGCAAAGCAATTAAAGTGGATGCATTGTATGAAATCTGGTGGATTTAGGACAAACTGAATGTATCTTGCTTTATTCTTTTAGCCAATATAATCACATGTTTTAAGAGAAAATTTGTTTAGGTATTTGCTTATTTTTAACAGTGTTTTATGTGTGTGCATTGTAACCTTATGCAGGTTACAATGTATTCACATGCACACACCACTTACACGAGCGAGGGGTACAGGGACCCATCTTTTCACCACCCTGCTTCCATATTGTAATGCAATGGTATTATGTTTACATGAGATATTATATTATTTGTTAGACATCGCTTCAAAAACCATTTGTGGGTACCAGAATCAAATCCCACACACTTCAATGGATAAACTCTCTAGAGAGTCTAAATTCCCACTGGGTAGCCTCTGATGTGCCACCTTACACATCAGTAAAAGCTTCTCCGCAGGCCCGGTCAATGAAGCCAATCCTGCTGGGCATTGTGGCTCTAGGGAGGACAATATCGAGTAACGGTCGTCTCAATGGAGAACACGTTATCAGTGCCTTTCTCTGGTGGGATTCAGTGTTTCACATGTAGTCAGGGCTTCCGTGTTACAGACGTTCTAATATTCATTCATTTCAGATGTAGATACACACACATACACACAAACACACACACACACACACAATTATGTAGCTTTAAATGTAAATCCCCTCTGTGTTTACGACGTCTTCTTCTCATTCCCTGTCCACCAAACTTCCCTGCCACACACTCGCCCATCTTACCCTGAAGAACCTATTATTATATGTCGTTCTGTGTATATCAGCAAATAACCATAACCACAAAGACCCACTTGGGTGGGAATGCGGGCGATAACAGACCCAGAAAGCCTATTAATCAAAGAATACCCACTCATCTGACTCCCCCCCACAGCCAACAAGAGGCCAGGTCAACGCAATGCAGGTCATGGTAATTGATACTGGAGGATGGAGGACCTTGTAGCAGACCTCTGAATCTTAAAGAGACAGTCTATGACTTTTCAGTCATTATGGTGACACCTACAGTTAAGTGACTAATAAGTGATCTATTTGAAACAAAACAGCATTGGACATCATGGGTTCTGCCTGTCCCCTCTACCTGGTGTACTGCCCCCTGCTGTTTTGAGTCTGGTGCCACAGGTCTAACTAAAAGTTCAGTAAGTCCTTGGGTCTTAAGATTGCAGGAGAGAATGTTTGATTGTTTGTTTGTGTGTGTGTGTGTGTGTGTGTGTGTGTGTGTGTGTGTGTGTGTGTGTGCGTGCGTGCGTGCGTGTGTGTGTGTGTGTGAATATTTAAAATATAGGATTGGTGTAAAACACAGTAGTTTAAACTAAGTGTAAAGTGTAGTTTAAATATAATTTTTATTCAATTCTGGAATTCTTTTGAATAAATTATTTATTTTCATTTTTCACTATCATATACAGTACCCGATCAAATGTTCGGACACACTTTCCCAGCATGGTCCGTAGCATGGTCCGCTTGCGATGGCGTCCGTCCACCAGGACAACCTGCAGTTCACATAGTCCATCTATACTTATTGTCAAAGACGCACAGAGCTCGTCACACAACACACGCTTAACGTGGCATAATGTTCTAAACCAGCGATCAATGATCACCAAATTTCCCTTGGACATTTCTTGTCATAAACATGTCCACCTGTCAAAAAATATAAACCAAAATCCTATCAGTATGGACGTTACATTAAGCGTTCTCCTCTCCAATGTTGCCCATTATAAGGCAAAAGCTCAACGTGATTTAATGTTCCAAGACATCAATCAATGATCACCAAATTTCTCCAAAGTGGCTAAAAATTTGCTTTAATTCGGGGGCAAAGCATATTAGCCTACAACATCACTTGAGTTATATCCAACTTCATCAACAGGCGCATTTGAACGTTAAGCTTTTTCCTTTTAAAGGGCGTCAATGGAGAGGAAAACGTTAAATGTAAGATAACGTCCATAGAATTTTGATTTAGAATTTAGTTTTTATGACAATAGATGTCAACAAGCAATTCATGGAACATGAAGCCACATGAAGCCACGTTAAGCATTAAGTGTTTTAGAATGTCCCTTGTTAAGAGTGTTTTGCCAGTTATCTTTGTTTGTCTTTCACGATAAGTAAGTGTAGTATCCTGGTGCAGACTGCGACTCTGATCATGAATTGCTAGTCGCCAAAACCAAAGTCAAGCTCTGTAGCATCAAAAAGACTGCACCGCCAAAGAAGTTTGATGTCTCAAAGATTCTACATTCATATGCAGTTGAGGTAAAAAACTGGTTTGAGCGACTTGACACCTCAGAGAAGCTGCCTGATGATTTGAGACAGGAGTTTCAATCAATCATCTTCGGAACGGCAACGAATAATATTCCACACAGGAAGCTGGAGAAGAAATGCAAATGGTTAACAGAAGGCACCATCAATCTCGCGGAGCAAAGAAGCGGTGGGCAAACGCGAGGAGACTGCGAGGTAGATAGCAACATTTCAGTGGGCAGCGAGACAGGACAAAGAAACACATTGAAACCAGCAGTGCAAGCTACTGGAAAAGGAGTCCATGAGGAGTCATACCAGGAGCGCGTTTGCACAGGTGAAAAGGATTCAAAGATAAGATTGCAATACACAGACCAAGAAGTCACGACCAAAATCGCCACGACTGAATGGATAACAACAACAACAACAACAACAAGTGTAGTTAATTTCATTTATACAAGTTATACAAGTTATACATTTATATAAGTTCAATGATGGACAATGTGAACTGCAGGTTGTCCTGGTGGAGTGGACGCCATCACAAGCAGACCAGACTACACTGCGTTCGTAGTGCCATCAGCCTTCTTTGCTGTCATTATACCATGCCCCTCTCAGTTGATGCCACGCCAGATCAAGGCAAAAAGTCTGCAGGTGAAAGAATACAATCTGAATCATAATTATTCATATCAAATCAAACATAAAATCTGCAACTGATAAAAGGATTACCTCAAATATGTGAAAAATGAAAATAAATAATTTATTCAAGAGAATTCCAGAATTTAATTAAAATTATATTTGAACTGAAAAAACATTTCCTACACTTAATTTTAGTTTGATAACATTGTTGTATTTTCAAAAGTATTGGCCCAGATTTAGCTCCATAAAATTCCCAATGTTTTTTTCCCAACTGTTTTTTTGTCAAGCATCTAAATCTCATAAATTCTCCTTTACAATCAGGGATGGTGGGCTTCCATTAATTTGTCCCTTATTTGTTTTTTAACCTTGAGGAAAACAGAAACATCAATGGACTCTGGATAGTCTACTATAAAACTTGAAAATGTGAGCCCAGCACTATTCCCTCTGAGTCAATTTACCTAAAAACACCTGCGTGGGTGGGCAGAGAAAAACTGCAGTTTGGGTGATTGGCTCATGGATTTATCTCAGATAGAAATACTCACACATTCACTAACTCACACATACACGCACACACACTCACACTCACACTCACACACACATTTATCAAGCGCTCCCCAAGCTCTCTATCTCTCCCACACATGTTAATGGACACACATTGATTCAAAACATGAAAAATGCTGAAGACCTCTCAGGACTGCACCAGTTGGTTCAGAGGCAGACATATCTGTCTGAAAGGGTTTCACATGCTCGTGAAAAATAAAATTAAAACGCATCCTACGACCCTGTCTATGTCAACAACCAAACATTTAAATTACATGACTGATACAAAACTCTAATCAGTCGTTAAAATTGATTAATCAAAAGAAGTTAAAAACAAGATCTGCTTCCATTTAAGTAACATCAGTGTACCACATGGTAGGGAAAATATTTCATTTTATTTTATGTTAATGAAACATATTTCACTACATATTTACTAGTCAGTTATACAAAGTAGCATATTGTGAATTATATTTAAAAAAAATCATTGATTGTCACACATTATTCAACATGAAGCTTAAAATGCTTAAAATGTTAAAAAAAATGTAAAATGTAGCTACAGTACATATACTTTACATTCAGTATTCTACACATTCACATCCAAGTTACACAGCCTGCAGGTAGAAATATTATTAGCATATTCACAGGAGATTAACACATTCTCATCTGATACTAGCAGCAAGCAACTGCTAAAAAGTTGTCATCACTTAAAAGTACAAGGGTTTGTCTTGGTGACCTAAGTGTGTCCCAGTGTGTACTAATACATAGTAGACATGACCTGTGCATAGCCTAAAATTCTAACTTTTCAAAAATCCATCCAACTGTTCACAGTGTTATTGCTTACTGGTTTTCACATCAGAACCATCGACTACAGATTCAGTATTTTACATTTTATCTTAAAACACTCCAAATTAGCTGCCAGGCTCCTTGAATGGCTGGTCGTCTGACACTTGTTTGATGCTAATCATATAAAAGCATTTCGAGTGATTATTTATTTATCGCCAGGCGCGTCAGCATTCAGACACACGCGATGTCAAATGTTGCTCTCCGCATCATGTTCGTCACTTTAGGCCATGCAATCACCACAATTAGTTAATGGCAGCCACGCTGGACAGAACTGTCCTCGTTGGCTCAAAAAATCCTCCCATTAATCTGCACTTAAACCACGGCTAATCCTGCATTTGCCTGGCAGACAGTTACCAACAATGAGGTTTGTAACTCTTTTTTGAGAGGGGTTAGATAAGAGATGGAAAACATTGTTAGCTTTGCTCTTTCACACACAAGCTATACTTCTGTAGCTGTCCCTGGTGCTGTTTTGCTTGCTTCAGTCATCCTTTTAATTTTCCCGGATGTGAATGCCCATGCTAGCATTAAGGAACCATCTGTGGCTGTGTGCATCGCTGGCCGCTGGCTGCCTGGCTTAAGGCTGTGTGACGTGGCTGGTCCCACAGAACACAACACACCCTGACTCTGGAAGAGTGTGTGTTTCTGGTATGTATGGCACACAGCATGTTTCTGGTATACATACAGTATATACCAGCTCTGGTATATACTGAATATGTAAGTATATACATGTATAAATACACATACATACATACATACATACATACATACATGCATACATATGTACAGATAAGTATATACATGTACATATGGAAGTACAGTATGTGTGTTTGTGTTTCTGGTATATGTTATTTATATGTACAGTATTGACATATGGTATATGTGTTTATGGGTCTCTGAATGTACACCTAGCTTTTCACCCTGGACTTCCAAGTACATCCACATCCCGCTTCTCTATCTCACACGGGTCCACATGGAGTCCTCTGGTCCTCTGGTACCACATGGTAGATAAAAATATCTCTGTTCTCATGGAAATAGCTTGTCCTTTTCACCCCTCGCCTCCCTCCGCCACTCTTCTGTTCCGTTTAAAAAATATTGCCGTCATTCTGTCCGACTCAACCATCCTCCACCAACACTGGTTCGGTTCATTCATTAAAAAGAATCGCGACAATAACATCAGCACTCAGAAAGAAAGGCAGTGCCCTCCATTGACATTACCATTTGTAAACGTCTCTTCCATCTTTATGTGATTCCCTGCCCCCCACCCTCCATCACCAACACATCCCTTAGGGCTGGACGCAGACAGTGTACCACTGCATGCCATGGCCATGTCAGTGGAGCTGTGTGTTATGGATGGGGGTGGGTAGAGGCGTGGCAAGGAAGGAGAGAACCAGGAAGATGTAGATGAGGGGTGGTATATAGAAAGATGGAGGTCAGAATATGGACAAGGAATGACAGCACACACTTAATTGCACAATTAAGGCAGCTACAAATTTATAGATACAGCCTCATTTTAATCATACCATATGTTATTCAACGGCACTTTAATCCACAAAGTACATTAATCATATATAAATGTACTGTAATGCCAATAATAATCAGATATGAATTCTATTACTAAAATAAATAAATAAAAAATATTCATAATATTCTCCATGATCCTCATCTACCATTCCTCTACCGCTGCCGCTTTAGAGGGAGATGAAGAGCGATACATGTTTAATTAGGTTAATATGTGCCTGTGACATTACAGGATTCTTAAAGGAGCTTGCTCTCCTGGGCTAAATATAGGCTTTCCTGACGCTGTCCTCAATAGTGTTTTAGCTACACACATGTATACCCACAAACACACAAACATCTTCTGCTGTGTGAGCAGAGTAGAATAGCCAGTTTATCAGAAAAGAATGTGAGTGAATGAGAGAAATGAACGGGCATCGCTGATTGAGAGGTGGCCCATTTTTCTGACATGTCTTATGGTAACATCTATAGCCTGATAGATAGAATAAAAAACCCAGAAAGTCAGACACAGACAGGTCTTGTGATAAACTCCTATATTTATAGTCTCTCTCTCCTGGGCTAACATACGGTATATAATTGGTGTGACCTCTAGCAGCCTCAACCAGATCAATTATATGTGTTTTTTGTTTCAGCGCCTTCTTGTTACGGCCTGACTGAGACAAAGGTCAGTGAGACAGTTGATTGTGGAGCTACGCAGGCCTACTTTTCACTGGGTGGGTGACGGTTGTTTTTGTGGTAGAGCTGTACCGGTAGGTGAAGATGAAAACAAGCCTTTACTGTGTGATTGGTCATTTCTGTTGTTTTA
>JAODLI010000475.1:0-12004 GCA_027575585.1 Percopsis omiscomaycus | reverse complement strand
AACAGTCATTAATTGCTAGCAGCCTAAATTCTGGCAAAGTGCTTCATGTTCTAAGAGCTGATCTAACAGAGTAGAAAGGAGGAAGAGTAATGACCAACTGACCGGTAGGTGGCTGGGAGGGGCGTGAATGCTCGTCCCTACCTGGTGGGGGTCCGAGACCGGTTGGCTGCCCACGCCCTGGGGCATGGGGGAGACACAGTGGGAGGGCAGAGGATCCTGCTGGGCGTGCCCGTGCTGCTGTTGCATCATGGGAGTGGCGTTGTTCTGCTGTTGCTGCTGCTGTTGTTGTTGCTGCTGCTGCTGTTGTTGCTGCTGCTGCTGCTGCTGTTGCTGTTGACGACGGGCGGAGAAGTTGGAGCGACGACCAGCCGGCTGGAGGAGGAAGGAATGGAGGGAAAGAAAGGAAGCAAAGGAGGGCAGGAATGGGAGTGAGATTTTTAGTTTTTCAAAACTTGAAAAACTCAACTGAGGTTTCCGCACTCTGATGCTAGCTTTTATGGAGCGGCATAGCTCATTTGAGTTCATTTGAGCGGAGCTTTCCCCAAACTTGGGCCACTTGTTTGGGTACAAGAGGGCACATTCGTATTCAAACCAATTAGATTCCACCAATTAGTCGCCCCCCCTCTCTGTGGTTGAAAGCGCTGATCAGCATGGTCAGCCAGCGTTCTGATGGGCTGGTATGGAATGACAACACACTGCGACGGAACAAGAGACGGGCGAGAGACAGAGAGACAGAGAGAGAGAGAGAGGAATGAATGGCGATGGCTGGACGTTTTATTTGACCGCGACACATGCTCTTCAAGTCTGGCAGACAAGCTACTTATGCTGAGGACTGAAACCTTGCTAGTCTAGCATTCTCTAAATAAGAATGTGAGCATGAGAGGTGGAGTGGACAGGTTGTATGTGCGTGCACACACACACACGCACCACACACACAGAGCAATATTTATCTACCTAGTAACATGCCAAGCCCTGTCTAACACTGCCGACAACATCCACCTATCTCATATCTCAGGCCCTTACGCTGATTTGAGGTTACCCTTCAGACAAATGTCCTGACTTGCCTTAACATCCAGGCTAGCAGCTGCAGCATCTCAGATCCACAAGTAATCCCAGTGTTTACTGGAATGGACAACTCCATTAAGCAATGCAACAATGGTGGCACATATAAGTAAACAATGTTTGTTTTAGTGCAACATTGAAGCAAACTAAATAATATCAGCCTTCCAATACCAAAATATCAATGCCAGAAAATACATATTCTGGAATTTTGTGGTGAAAATTCAGTAGTGTTATGTCCTTAAAAATCGACAACCCAAAAAAAAAAAAAAAAAAAAAAAAATCTAAACCACGAAGGCTTAGAAACGATGCCCTAGTATGACACACTGTCTCAGAGCGTGGGTACGTTTGTTTGTTTAACAGAACCTGCATAATATTTAAGTCACGGTAACCTATAGCTAGCGTCTCCTTTAAAGTCCTGCATGTTGGCCCTGCCTTGCAGCTAACACCACATCTGCCCAAACCCTAGTCCCTAGCCCAGCAAACACGCACAGACGGACGCACAGACGGACACAGGGACAGACAGACGGACGCTACACAGCCATGCTCGCACCAACCTGGTTTTTGGCAGCGGCACTGCAGCGGTGCTGGGCCAGGTCCAGCATGGTTCGGTAGCGCTTAAAGCAGGACGGGCAGTTGAACCGGTTCTTATGAACCCGCAAACAGGCGTGCGCGCACACACATAAACACACACACACACACACACACATACATTTGAATTACTAACTGGTGAGGAATTACCACCTCTTTAAATTTGGTCCCCTACCCTAAGCCCTGACCCTTGCCCTACACCTAGCCTAGCCCTATTCTAGACTAACGCTAAAACACAGTTTCACCCTTACGATCAGCGCGTGGACCTTCCTAGAGGGGCTAGTAATGTTGTGTTGCATGCACAATGCTGATAACCCATACGCATTAAACCTCAACATCACAGTTTACCAGGCACCTGTGATATTATATCACCCAATACATCCGTTGAACACAGAATAGCCTCCAACTGATGTTGGTTTCTTGCCCAAATTGCTGGTAAAGAAGATTTAGCAGCCAAAGACTAAATTTAGCAGCGTTTGGCTGGAGTATGGTCTTAGTCACAGTACCTACACGTTATAACGCATACACTTGTTATGACGTGGGCACACACACACACACAATGGCAAAAGGCAACTGTGCTCTCTCTCTCTCTCACACACACACACACACACACACACACACACACTCTAGGTCAACGCAACTAGCTTGGTATAACGGCATAGCAATTTTTCAGCACAATTATTCATTTGGGAAAATGGCAAAATTTTCTAATATGTAAACAATCATCCTATCTTACATAATTTCACCCAAGCTGTGAAACATTTGAGTCTTCCCCAAGACTGTAAATAATAATAATCAATTGAAGCACTTCGAGGAGTGGAAGCAATAGCATTTCCCAGAGTAAAGACATTTCTGCATTTCGTGTCGCACAAAGCTACCTCCACCCCTCGGACGGAGGACAGGAATTGTAGGCGTACTGGTAGCGTATTGGAACGTCAGCTTTTTTGCAAGAAGCATAGTGACGAGGCAATAGAACTTTTCAGGCTCTATGACGGAAACGGATCAGTCAAACGCTAAAAATGTCAGATCGTCCCATTTTCTAGGGTCAGATACATATCTGAATGACAAACGGCTGGATACCGAATGGGGAAATCTGAGAAAACTCCTCATAGTGTGCCTTTGACAAGCTACACGTCAATTCCGTTATCTTCTCCAGACATTACTGCGCTGCTATGGTGCCCCCCCCGGTGTCTTACACCGTCACCCTGCTGAGACACATATGAACACACTGACCCGTGGCCCAACCTGGCTGGAGGCCGCGCTGCAGCGGTGCTGGGCCAGCTCCAGCATGGTGCGGTAGCTCTTGCTGCAGGAGGGGCAGTCGAAGCGGTTGGGCCCGTCGTCGTGGATCTTCTGGTGGTTGCGGAGGTAGCGGGCCAGGCGGAAGGCCTTGCCGCACAAGTCGCACATGTAGCGCTTCTGGCCGTGGATGCGCATGTGGTTGCGCAGGGACATGTAGTTGGTGTAGGGCTTGCTGCAGAAGTCGCACCTGGAGGAGAGAAAGGGGCTGTCATTCAGTGGGGTCATTTAGCGGACGCCTTTATCCAGAGCGACAGTTACAAGTAAAGTATAGTTACAAGTACAGTTACAAGTATTAAAAAGGAGCAGATGGGGGTTAGGCGTCTCGGTGATGACCAAGTATGGGGGTGTGCTCAAGGACGCTCTGAGGCGGCACTGGTTGCTGATGCACAGACACCAGCTGCTAGGAAGAAATTGCAACGGGTGACCTTGCAGTCACAGGCCGGACGCTGTGAGCATGTAATGACGCGCCAGTCAGGATCGCTGCAGACCAGAGGCTTCCATCTGGTCCCTCGTTGTGGCTGCAGGAGAACGGACTGACCTGCCCGTGTCTTAAATTGATTCCCCAACCCAAAATAAAACAGCAAATTAAGTCCATGTAATGACGGGTGCCTGCTGAATTTATTTACGCACCATATCCTAAACACACTAGAACCGTGGTTTGCCACATCATTCAACTTTGTGTTTTTCATTATGAAATCAGTGTATATGCCTCGTTTATGTCCTTCCGTGACTGTTCCTAAATTGCCAGTGTCTTCAATACAATAGTATTATAAAAGAATAACCATGGGCGGTCCTAGTATTTCAGTGGGCTATACGAGTTTTATAAGCAGTTCACCTGACTGCAGATCATTTTTTGCGAGTTGTACAGCGCTGAGCAAACTACACAACAGCCGGAGCAAGACGAACGCCCGGGGACGCTTTGGAACTTGGAGTGGAACGAGTCTGGCGAGGGTTCAGACGCCGAGGTTGACAAGTGACCAAACAACCGACCGAGCACCGCACGGAGGCCGTGGGCCCGACACAGCACGCAAAAGCAAACGGGCGGTATGGACAGTTTTCATTCCTTGGTGGACATGGACATGCTGACACACCTCAGAGACTATACTGCATGTGAGAACCGCATTAAGGCCAAGGTAACTCTGGAACCCACCAGGACAGCCGAGTGTGTCGCAGCCGCCCTCCTTATCTCAAGTGCTGTGTGGGTGTGTGCGTGTGTGTAACTTTGCATTTCTCAGTGAAATGACACGTACCAATCCCCGCAAGCTTTGTAGTGACAAAGGCTTAGCGGGCCGCTAGTGAGAACAAATGGAGGTATACGTCGCTTGGTGTGCAACTCTATAGAAAAAGTCCCTGCGGTTGTAGTGTTAAGCTTCAGGTTCGCAAAACAAACAAAAAGGTGACTAGCTTGCGAGTGCTTCAAATAATCAATCAATGAATCCTTTGTAAGAAACACTTCATATTAATATAATAAATAAAGGAATAGCGAACATAACCTACGCGTGCTAATAATCAGCCTCATTGACTCTGAAGTCAAAACTAGTTAGCAAAGTCTTTCTTAAGAACACAAACCTTTAGGTCGAGAAAGACTTGAATCGTGCAAAACAAACAACCAACAGCGCAATCGCCGCGAGTTCCAACCTGAAATCTCCGGTCCGGTGGGTGAGCTTGTGGTTGAGCAGGGAGCTGGCGTGTTTGTAGGCGCAGTTACAGAGGTCGCAGGCGTAGGGCCTCTCGTCTGACTCCATGTCGGCCGCCGCCGCTGCCGCCGCCGCCGCTGCGGCCGCCGCCGCTCGAGAGTCCATGGACAGACTGGAGGTGAGCGAGGACGACGACGTCGGGAGCTGGTCGCACCAACTGATGGTGGAACTGGGCTGGAGGAAGGCGGAGCAGAGGGAGGAAGTAAGCAGCCGTACAAACGCACCCTAGACATTGTAAGACCGATACGTGAGAAGCAAGGGCAACAGGCTGGGGTTTTATGTCTTGGTTCGTGAGAATATGTTGAGAACAAACCCGTTGATGTTTCAGTTATTGTACAGCCTCTCTAAACTTAAAATATACAATATCCTGGAAATCTATTTTTTAACATGGAACTGGAACAGTACTTTGGGTTTGCTTATAGCTCATCTACTGTATTTTTACATGCTTCTGATAGTAATTACTAAGTACCAAAGGCACTTGTTGCCACATACTTCTGTGACACTTCATTGCGGCTGTTCATTCTGTGAAAGCATGTCAGTAGTAATAAGCACCCAGAAAAGTAATATTTATTTAATATTTATTTAACAGATATTTTTGCCCAATAGTGCGGCATGGCTAGGCAACAAGAAAAACACAAAGGAAAATTAGATTTATCAAGTGACCACCCCATTCCCCTCCCCCTGTGTCTACTCTGTGTAAACAAAAATATCCTGTTTTAGCTCTTCTTTTACACTATGTAATGACCTGATCTTTGCAACTGAAATTGAAGCACTTATTGATAAGCAATTGTTCCATTTGATTATGCATTTATTTTTTGCAATGTAATTTGAGGTACAGGTTCTGGTGACTGCCAAACTGTTCTAATAGACTGCTTGTACTTTTGATAACTGATGTATGGCTGTTTCAGCTACCAGTGACAATTATACTTAAAGCAAGTCAAGATTGGATAGGAGCGTCTGCTAAAATCACTTAAATGTTAAGTAAGAAGGGACATTATTTTGGAGATATGGCATCGTAAATGTCAATTCAGGGTGGATGAAAATAAAGTAATTGCAGTTAAACGACAGATAAAAATAAGTATTCCTGCATCAACCAAAGTTATTAGTGCTGAGACATTCAGCCACAGAGACTAATACGGCCCTCATGTCAAACAAGACAGGATTTTGCCTTTATATAAAATTACCTCTAAACCCCCTATATGACAATATACATTTGAGTTTCAAGTGCGTTTTTGTTTGGGGAGAGAGGCCAACGTTTGGAGAAAAAAATATTTAAAAAGGCGCCTGTGTTCTCTAAGTGCAGTTTAATATTTCTAGCAGGGTGATGATGAATGAACCACAGAGTGAAGCGTCACAAAGGGGTCTTTCAAAGTCCTCCTACGGGGCGTCTTCCGCTCCCGTTTCCGGTGGGACAACTCGTCTTGTTTACTTTGCGCTGTGCGATAACAATATCACGGTCCCACACCGTTAACAATAACGTCTACTATTCCTAGTACAGCATATCCCACGGTTGTCAAGCAATGATGCATTTATTCTGTTGCCACCCGTAGCTGAACCAATAAAAATACATCGCTGTCCTGTTGTGAGAAAGCTCTCCCCGGTTTGCCTTAAAGCCTGAGCTAACAAACATGAACAGCTAAAGCTGCTTGCATAGATGAATTGAAAAGTAACCACAGATGACTGGGACCCTCAACCAACTAATTAAATTACTACGATGGGGCTAACCGTGCAGATACAAATACGTATCTACGTCACAATTTCTATTAAATTAACATCGGAAAGCGCAAGAGGTTCTCAAGGCTAACCACAGCTAGCCACTTCTCCGGGCAGCAAAACTAGGCCATGAGTCGCTCAGCATGACGATTGGAGCAGCATTAGCATATTGCTAACAATGTTGTTACATGACCTAACGGGTAGCTACATTTTAGCTGACAGTGATACGTGATATAGGACAACCTCAAGGGGCAGTCTCGTGCGGGAATGAATTTAAACAGGTCGAATGTTTCAATAAATGTCGTTTAGGGCGGCTTTATGTGTTGCTTAGCTCGCTAGCTAATGGCAGTAGCGGCAGGCTTTCTTACTCCGGAGTCATTGGGATCCTTCTTCCAGAACAATTGAGAGCAGTGTCCAAAAGACTCTGCCGATGTCACATAGTTTACTCCATTTCTATCCTGAAAGTCTCCGTGTGTACTCCCAGCATTCGTCCTGGCATACATCGCTGCTTTTCGGCTTGTTTGACTTTTTCCAGATAAAAAGAAATAGGGGCCGCTTTGTAGGGACCTTCTTCCGAAAAGAAAAATATTTCTTCTTTGTATTCAATGTTTTGGCGGCGGACAAATCGACTGGCTTGGCGCATTATCGCCCCATGCTGGACTGGAGTGCAAATCGTGAATCCCAAATCTCAATTTCATTATCCTACTGTATGTTAGCATTTACATTATTGGCTGGACACTGATATAAAACTGACAGTTTGTCAGTCAATGACTATACAGAGGACTGTAAAGTCCTATATATGCATAGTTTTACCTATTAGCTGTGGCATTTGCATTTACCAAGGCATTGACATAACACGTTTTCTAAAATGTAATTTCTTCCATTTCCATGTGTTTCTCATTTGTCAGGGCGGTATCTCTTATTTTGTAGGTAAGGATAGTTTCATTCAAAGATCCCCCTGTCTAATTTGAAGATCAGATTAAAACATTTTCAAGCAACAGATGTGTCAAATAAACCAAACATCGGTCCAGTGCAGAAACTGAGATAAACTCGTGTCCAACTTTCAAATATACTTTTATACTTTTTTTGAATTGTTAATATATATTTTATTTAAATGTATATTTACATTTAAAATACCAATATGACACTTTCTGCAAATTAAAAGTTTCTTGATACAGTGACTATGGAAGACATGGGTAAAACTCCACCATCTAGTGGACAGATAGTAGAACATCAACTTCTCATCACGGACATACACTCAACCCGCATGGCTTGTATTTATTTTCAGATGGAAAAAAAAACTGCCATGGATATTTTGCATATTAAAAAATATGTACCAAGATCGGAATAAATGAAAGCTACGTTTTAAGTAAAGGTTTTTGTACATTTTTGCAGTTTATTTCGGACACATTTGTCACAAACTGTGTTTTTTAAGATTATAAAAAGTAATGTGTGTGTGTAGGTCTATAAGTGAATACAGGCATTCATGAGAGAAATCAGAGCAATGCACAATGCCAGGGCCTTCCAACCATAAATAAATTCCAGGCTGCACCTAACAGATAAGGTAGGATTTAGACTTTGTTTAATAATTGAATGTTGAATCTTAATTAACACAGACATTGGATATTTGGGAAAAGACACCATAAATATATCAGTATGCATACACATATGCAGCCTAATACGGCGTGTTAGGCAGGATCTCACCTGTTGGTCCAGTCCATAAGATGGTCCAGAAATTGCTGGGGAGGGTAATAGTATTTCAAATGTTCTACCACGCTTATTATATCCATTCCAAGTGGTCCCTATATTACTATCACGTAAATCACTATCAGAGTTAAATAGTGCTCTCATAGCCTTCCTATGGTGAAACAAAGGTTCAAGACTAAAACTGGTCCGCTTACAGCTTCCGATGGAGAAGGGTGGCATAGCTGTTTCTATAACGTTAAACGTTAAACTGTTCCAACTGTCATGTCTGTGCAGACATATTCAACACTGGTTTCAAGAAGACCAGAGGCTACATGGCTCGATATTGAATCACATCCGGCATCCCCTATATCTCTGAAAAATGTATCGCAAACAAAATACTCTTAAAGTCTGGAGGCTAATATGAAAATGAAGGGCTTGGATAACACTATCCCTACTGACACCCCTATACCTCCCTGGTCTAGAGCAGAACTCTTTCTTTTATGGTCTGATAAAGGCTTTAAGACACTGGGAGACACTGTAGAAAATCGATTAGTCTTGAGTTTTGATCAGGTACAAGATAAGCATAAAAATCCCAGCCACACAATTTTTCATGTACTTTTAGTTACGCAATGGCATATCCACTCTCAGTCTCAGTCTCAATACTGTGGTGCAATCTCCTCTTTAGAACAAATATTAATTAATAGTGAGGACTCGACCAAATTAGTGACACGATTCTATGTATCACTTTTATGGGAACAGTGAAAGAAAATACAACTAAAATTAAAACACAATGGGAGAATGACCTTGGTGTTGAAATTTAAAAATAGAGGGTGGGATTATATGTAGCTCAACCTATCCATCTGTTTTACCAATAATAGAGGAAAGGAATTAAGATATTTAAATCATAGACACATTTTACCCAGATAGACGAAATACAATGAACCCAGATCTATCAAAGTTTTGTAATAAGGGATATACTTTCACTGTTTTCTAGATTGTATACACATTCACAAATTCTGGAAAGATATTCTTAAATAAATCAGTGACATAATTGGTCAAACAGTGAATATTTCTTATTTTTCATACATTCTTGGAATAGATAATCCCCCAGATACGTAATCCTCCAAATCAAATAAAACTCTTGAAAATCCTCCTCTTCTGTGCTTGGAGATTTTATTAAAGTGGGTATCAGAAAAAAACCCTATATGACACAGTTGATAAGTAGTGTGTTGTGAGTTCATGCTTCTCAAAGTTCTCAGCTTCTATTTGAGAAAGGAACCTTTTCAGTTTTATAAAGTTTGGAGTCCTTTTACAATTTACTTAGCACCTGATTGTTTGCAACCAATAACAGCAGGGCTCCGTGGAATGGTGTGGAGACAGTAAATGTTTTACTGTCAATGTAATGTGTTTGTGCATTCCGGTTATGTATTTTCATTAGCTTTTCCATCTGCCTTGAATTGTAAACCTGTTGATGTTTAATTAATTTGAAAAAATTGATTGTGGCTAGAATATTAGTGAGAACTTCTTATGGCTTAAATGTGGATTCTCAGTGTTTGCCAGTAGAGGTCTTTGGTTGTGGGCAGCTCCCAGGGACCACCAGTAGAAAAACGTTGGTTGTACTTGGCATGTCACAGTGATTATCAGTAGAAGACTGTGGTTGTATCCCAATGACCACCAGTACGATACGGGCTACTCCAGCGGCTACCATTAGGAAATCATTGTTTTACAGAGCAGTTTTTTTGTGTGAATTACTTTTAGTGAATGAGTCTATTAAATGAAATAGGATACTAAGAAATCAATTAGCCTGCACTACTCAATCAGACTAATTATTTTTTATCTTATTCTGTCTAAATGGCTATGATTTATTACCTTAACTAATTATTATCCCATGGGCTACATTTTCCATATTAGCATCAGTTACATTGACTGCATGGCAGTTTCATTCTGTCAAGATTTTGATGGCACTGTGACTGTTCTAGTACCTAAGTGAGTGGCACTCATGCTTCTCAGCTTGGACATACATACATATACTGTCCCGTATGCTTTCAATGCTGTGTATCAAATATTGTTGAATGATATCAAACTTGATGTCATTTTCAATGTTAATAGCTTCATTTTTCACACATTTGTGTACACCAAACACAGGCGACATAATGTTGTTTATTTCTTTTATTTGAAAAAAAAACTTTATTGTAAAAATGCATATTCATTGCTTCTTTTGTAATATACTCCCCACAGACATATTCTACACTTTGTATTCTACTCGGTATTCTCTCTCTCACTCTCTCTCTTTCACCAAATCCTACCATGTTTCTATTTTCATTCCAGCTCAGGTTGATGGATGAGTTCCAACAGGGTTTTGGCTCATTCACTCAGTTCAGATAGTGTTTGAATTCACTAATTTGTAGCGGGATTACTTCCTTGTGCAAAATTCACAGTCACATTTCACACAGAAATAATTTGCCACAGGGACTTGACAAAACAAACCTAATCTTATAGTTCTACCTATACCTGTTGAAATACATTGGCTATACCTGCAACTAATACCATTAGGTGCCGTCAATCAGATGGCTAAAACTAGCCATTGCACACCAGATTGGCGATGTGGTTCCTAGCAATTTGATTGTAGTTCTGTCTAGTCTCCATAAACAAGTCAAAAGTCCCACCAGGGACATGAGATGCAAGGCACTTTACATGTCATCAAGAGGTTTTCAGGATCATCAGATGGCTCTCATTATTCATTCTAATATCTTCTATATATGGAGTCTTTCACACCACTTTCTGATCTGAACGTGAAGTTAGCCAAACCTGAAATGTCAACTCTACCATAGGTTTTACCACACCAGTCATCTCTTCCTCCTCCTGGATGCATTCCGATCCCTCCATATTTGAGAAAGGTGTGCATGCAAACCTAGCCTTACTCCTGCTAAGAATCTGTACGTAATGACAGTAAAATGAATTAATGACTATTGTATCCATTCTAGGTGCTGGGCTAACCTTGAGTGTTCCAGCTGCTCGGCCCAAAAAATATTTGTTCATTGATGATTTCCACTATACTTTCTTTTCAACAAATAGCAAAAACATTAATATCCTTTGGCATTCATCCCCTACCCCAGCTTTTGTAAAACCTCCCTATTCACATTTATTATGCCAAAATACACCACGCTGACTGCTGGGGAGGTTCCAGTCATTGCTTATTAAAGAGTCTGCCTGCGTTGGACTTAAATTCTCTTCTGACCTAGTCATGAAACGGTTGAATCAACTGTCAACTTGATGTATGTGAGCCTAATTAGTGTTCATCTTCATTCCACCTAACCCTTTATCTTTTTCCCCCCAGCATGCTGCCCCCTGGTGCTTGTGTTTGACATTTAGTGAAAGAGGCTTGTGTTTCTTAATATACAAGTTTCTTAGATTGACGTTGTTAGAGGATGATAAAGCTGCTCAACTGCTGACTACTTGGAGCTAAGCATCCCCCGTCCCCCGCTCCCAGCCCTCCACCTCACAGCCATTCAGTCAATGTCTGGTAGCTAGCCTAAACGGAGGCAGATGGATTGGCGGCTGCATATTGCATAGGCGGAGTCTCAGTCCAGCATCTAACAACACAAAGCAGAAAAGTTCAAATAAAGCGTGGTTATGGGTGACACAGTGCTGTAGGTAGCTCAAGTAATGCTGTTTGCACTGAAGATGACAGGGATTTACAAAACGTTATATGTTTGCATTGGAAGGGACATCACTCTAAATGGTAGGTATATGGGAATTATTTGATATGGTTATGGTAAATAAACACAGCCAGCAGGGGGCACTGCTAGTCAAATTCCTCCTCAATGATCCAACTATCTCTTTTCCCTTCAATGACCTGCTTTATTTCGGTCTCATAACAGTGGTACTGCCCTCAACCCCCCTTAAAACACCACACATGTGCATACCCATATATATAAAATAAACATATACGTACA
>JAODLI010000474.1:0-12004 GCA_027575585.1 Percopsis omiscomaycus | reverse complement strand
AGAAGGCATTGAGTAAACCACAGGTTGGGACATTCACAGAGAAAGAACAGCCGCGGTGGCCTTTTGTTAAAGAGGAAATGGAGAAGAATAACTCAGTCTAAAGCCATTCGATTTCCACTTTGTAGCTGCACTACAACTCAAAGACACTGAGCTGAAAACAGAGAGACAAGATGGCGGAGAACAGTGCTTTATGCCGTGCATTCTATCAGGGCACACACACTGAATTCATATTCAGTGTGTGTGTGTGTGTGTGTGTGTGTGTGTCACAGTCAGCATGACACATGGCAATAGGTAAAAAGAGATGACGACTGTTAGAAAAATGCCAGCTGTGTCTCCTCCTGGTCTTTGTTGGCCATTGTGGCTTAAAGGATAACTAACTTTATTATTTTTAACACTGGAGATCTCTCAAAATCTAATCAAACTGATATTTTTATTGTTCTCGGATCTCCACTGTCGAGAATCCATTGAATATAATGGAAACAAATGGAGTTACTCTTTAACAAACAGGTCCGCACAAAAAGGATTTTGAACTCACCCAGAACATGCCCTCTAGAAATCTGTAAGGCTCGTTTTGCAATGCCACGTGTGTCCAAATAGATGTCATTTGAAATCATTTCATGCAAGACGTGGCTGTATTTTCCCAGTTTTAGCAAAGTAATCCACTTTAAAGTTTCATGTTTTGCAGGCATGCGTCCATTATGTTATGCACCTCTACACTGTATTGGGATGTGCGCATGTCTGCGCTTTGACAACAAGAGAAATTGATCACTGGCAAAACTCGCATTAAAAACGAATTAAATAGGCATGACTTGCGATATTTTTTAATTGTGGCACTGCAAAACGAGTGTTATGCTTTGGGTGAGATATTTTTGTATGGTCCTGACTCAATTTTGGCTATAACGTTTTGGGAAAGGAAAAAAATACCTAAAAACCTGAGTTATCCTATTTAATGTGCAGTTACTTTGTATTTTGTACACACACATGGTGATGTATCTGCACCCCATTGCCTTCAGAGACTTTCACACTTAAACTCCAACATAACTCTAGGCTATAACTCACCACACAAATTCCTTGTATGTGTGCAACTGTACATGTGTAAAGGGATTTTAATACTTTCATTTGTATCCATTTCTTCCCCTTCTAATTTTCGTTCCCTCTTTCCTGTCTCTCAACTTTGTCCCTCCTTTCTTTGTCCCTTGCTTTAATTTTTCTTCCTCACTTCTGTAATAGACAAGACAGAAACACACACAAACACATTTATACTTTTCTGTGCCAAATGCCCCTCGCACCCTACACCCACTCATCCGCTGACATTCATCTGCCTGGCCCCACATCTCGGTCTGGCACTGAATGCTTGATCTGCAGTGTGGCCCTTGGGGAGCCGCGGAGCCTACAGCGGCGTAAACAGAGTGTTTCGTACCTCAGTGAGCACAGCCAGAGAGGAGAAGGCTTTGTTTACATGTGTCCAGCCAACAGTTCAGTGAGGATTATATGTAACTGTAGCTGGCTAAACCCACATAGAGAAAGAAAAAATGCTGAAATTCCTCAGCAAATGGATTGTTACTCGCACAGAGAGCGAGAACAAGATGCGATGTTTTGTTTACGTCCGTCCAGCCAGCAGTTCAGCGGGGGCTCGTCCGCCAAACGTATCATGCCTGTTGCAGGCTGAGCCCCACATTCGCGCGTCAAACGGGGAGGACGCCAGGCAACACATCCATTGCTTCTGGTTAGGACGGCGAGGAGGACATTCGACTGGGAGACATTAGCGCAAATGCTAAAACTCCTTCAGTGCGTAAAGAGGAGTGCGATAGGGTAGCAAGAAAACGAGAGGGAACGAGGGAGGGAGAGAAATCAATCACGCAACTGTTCAACACATCCCATCCCCAGTGCCGCTAAGAGACATCCTGACATTCTCCAGCTTTACTTTCTTAGTCAGGCGATGCGTGGGCGAGCTGTTGGAAAGGGGGGTTATGGTGCGTGTGGGTTGGAAGTGAAGGGGGTCTTTTTTCTTTAGGAGGTGAAGACACGAGGAAGGGCTGGCTGGGAGGCGTCTCAGAAGAATCCAGAGGGGGTTGCCTAAGGAAAGTGCCTAAGGCCACTGGTCTGAGGTCAGCTTTTTCTATTTTGTTCCCCCGACTTGGTTTTCTTTTGCGGTTCCAGAGCTTGTAGGTGATCAGCGCCTCAGGTATGCAGCTCTGGCATGTAGTGTCAGGGGCACAGTAACATCCCGATACACTGCTCGTGTTTGCTTGCGTAGTCCCAAGCCAGCTCTTGGTAGGAGAACAGTTGGAGGTTGAGAAACAAATATACAATATCACACACACACACACACACACACAGAGGTGCATAGCCTGGCAAAGATAATATGGTTGGTGAGTTTGTGTGTGTGCGTGCCTCTCTTAAAGAAAGAAAGCACAAACTGAAAGAGAGCCAAGACACATTTAAGCTATACCCAACATTCCCATATTAAAAATGAGTTACAAATAAACAACTGCTAGTTAATGACGCAGACATACATAACTGGTATTGATTCATGTGACTGATGTAAGCATCCATATAGGTTATGTTTTCCAAAATGACCGAGTGTGTTGAAGAACTATTTTCATTCAGCATACACTATCTAATTACCATCCACTGACAACAGGCAAAAAAACATGAGCATATTATTCAAATGTTAGTTAAGCACTTGAGAGAAATATGGTTTCATGAACAGGAAGCTAAAGTGTGCTTCAAATAATTGGCGTCTCTTTAAAATACACAGCCCACTTCCACCTCACGCGCTACAAAACATATTAGGAATGCAATGGATGTTTCCATAACACACTGCTTTCCTCTTGACAATGACAAACGCTTCATCAGTGCGTGCGTGGGTGGACACAGGGCGGGGCAGCATTAGACCATCTGTAGAAACTCATTTACATTAACGTCTAAATGAGTGACTGATGTGGCTATGTACACACCAGAATATAATAGCTAAGCAAGATGGAAAATGTTACCAGTTATTATCAAAGCCGTGTAATTGGCCAGGGACAGCGGAACTCATTCATTCAGCTCTACAAGGCCTTCTTCGCTCAAAGGCAACGCCAGTCCAAAAACCGTGATTTACAGAAACTAGGTGTTTCAAATGAGTGCAAGGGCGCTTTGCAGTGCTCGTAGGCCTCAAAGCGCCCCGATCAAGTGTAACGGATGGGTTGGAATCTAATTTGCGGAGAGGGGAGGAAGGCTTTTAGTCCGTGGCTCTGCCCGGTGAGGTTTAATGGAAAGCTCTGCTTTTTTTTTTTCCTTTAAAAAAAAAAAAAGGAGCGGCTATCATTGGTCACTTTCAAGACATTAACTCAATCCATTATTGGCAGAAACCTCGCTTGAGATTTAAATAATGTATGCCATTGGGGAATCAAGAGGTTTTAAAAAAAAAAAATAGACCAGCTCGACCAAATTTGGTCCCAATTTCAAACTGTTACATAAATACAGAAATCACCGATTCCATGGCTTGGAATTAAGTTGTGTATAAATAATTTCATGGTGCGCCTTTGCAAAGGTTAATGAAATGCAAGCCTTTCCAAAAGTATTTCTTACCATCTTACCAGAGCTCAAAAGCACATGGGTTGTCTCTCCTTCAGTTGCTTGTAAAAAATAAAGGATAAAGGAGCAAGTCTACATTTCGCCAAAGAAGTTAATTATAAATCCATCCTTATGTCAATAGGGTTTATAAATAGGGACATTCGTTGACTAATTCGCCAAGCAAATGAACACACACACACACACACTCAATGAACCTTGTGAGCTTTTACTGTACATTACAGCATTTAGCAGACGCTATTATCCAAAGCGACTTACAATTAGTACATTTGTTGCAAGCAAATAACATTCTTCTAGAATAAGCATCATGTCACTAGGTTACATCACTTTTCATCATTAATTGCTAGCAGCTCAAATTCGGGCAAAGTGCTTAAAATTCTTAATATAAAAGTGCTTAAAATAAGCTGATCTAACAGAGTAGAAAGGAAGAAAATTATTATACTTTTTTTTGTACTTGTACAAGAGGAAGAATTTTCAATCACAACCAGAAAAAACAGCACTTCTTTTAAAAGGTACACTCTTTGAATGTATAATAGCGCCCGCAGGACCTAAAATGTCTGCCCCAAATCATTGTTTATATTTGAAATATTATTTTTTGAAAACCGCAGACGCACATGGCTGAAGTTACAGCTGGAGAGGAGTGCCAGCCACACACCACTCTCTGCCACGGCAGTGAGGTTAAACCATGTTATCTTGCTATTTTAGAGATAATGGTGATTTATTCACTTGTGCACTCAGCTGAACACAAGCAGTGTTCCTCATTTAAAAGGTGCACTTCAGGAAGGCAGGAAGTGGGGGAGATGGGATGAAAGGGGGATAAGACTGATCTTATCTCGCCCTCCCCTTAGACAGATGGGTGAGCCCGCTGATTCATAACGTGGGGGAGAGGTGATGTCATTAGCTGGGGTCATGGGGTCAGAAAAACTAGCTATGTCCAGAGAGAGAGAGAGAGAGAGAGAGAGAGAGAGAGAGAGAGAGAGAGAGAGAGAGAGAAAATGTAGGCGAGCTGTTTCAAAACACAATCACCACATAGGCCTGCACTCATGGGCCAAATCAAGTCATTTTGCATTGGGGCTTCTAAGCCACACGTGTCTTGATGAATTTGACACTCCAAGGGCAAGTCCACTTAATTGCCCTGGGTAGAATGAGAACTGAATGTGCGACCAACGCTCGACCCATGTTTTGAAATGGGTGGAGTTCAGTGCTTTCCCAGGTTGGTGCAGTGCTTCGCGGGGAATGTGCAGGTTCTGAGGATGGAAACAGACAGGTTACGGCGTGGGTATACACAAGATGAACTTATATTTGAGCCTACGCAGACGTATTATCGTTGCATTGACAGTTATTGAATAAACATTACATTCGTTGTTTCTAATTACGGTACTAATTACACAGCATTAAAAGGGTCGCTGGTTACCCATAGCTCTTGAATTTGACAACAACAAGGAAGCAAGCAATCCATTTTCAGAAAGCTAACACGCTTACGAAAGCTGTATCCCAAACACAGCCAGTTGCAAAGAAAGCCAGGCTCATTTTAATGTCTGCCAGTGATGTGAATTCACAGCTTGGAGCAAGCCAGGCTTGACTGAGGCCGTGCGTGTCTCACAGCTTGCCGCGTGCACATGCACGCACAGTCATCAGTCTGGCGTTAGGCAACATCAGCTGTCCACCAGGCCAGCTCCACTGGCGACCTTATCTCATAAAACCAGTCAACTCTGAGGCTGTTTATTCTATTAGTCAATCTCTGGTCAGGAGAGAGGATCAGTGTACACACACACACACAGTACAAATTATTGAGTTGACTTGACTTGAAGATTCAAATCAAAATATCCATTTTCAATACTAGCCAGACGGTAGCTCTTCGGCCTATATGAAGAGAAAGGTACACAGAATGCTGACACATGCTGCATCTGCGTGCTCGTACGAGCATCTCAACAGACAGACGGAACAAAAGCTCATGTCCCAATCATATGTCTCACTTCACAAGGGTGAGGTCGTAGCTCTGTTCTCCGCTGACTTCCATAACGCCACATCCCATTTTACACTCCATTACACCCAAGTTCAGCACTTACGCTTCCACTCACCGGCATACACAGTGCCAACCTATCACAGCTCCCGCACGGAGGCTTGTCTGCCTCCAGACAATTGAAATAGATGATCATTTTCCCTGCTGCACATATTTCTCACTTCACCTGCTTCGGAGCAGGCCCACCGTAACCCCTTTTCCACCAGTAGGTTCAGGAATCACAACAGACACTATGCAGAATGGTGACTACACGGTTCCTGAACCGTTCAGTGTTCAAACGGGCGTGGCAAGCAACTGAAAATGACAGTAGGTCTGCTGGTGAACTGTCTTCAGGAATCACAGGAACTACATCGTTTCAGGATAGGAACTAAAAATCTTCCCGGGTTTCTCAGGTGGAAAAGCAAACATTTCCAGCGTTCTAGGAACATTTCCTCCGGCGGAAAGAGGGCCAGCGTCACAATGGACAGTTCCCACGCGTGTCCAGATGAACAGAGAGCTCCAACACATTCTCTTGTGATGCTGAACTTCATTCGTGTTCTGTTCAGGCACCTGAGGAGACAGCTGTTCGCTTGGCAAGCGCCGGGCCCTCACAGCGCGTGGGCCGTTTAGGTCCAGCGTTAGCCAGGCATAGCGCGGCCCGGTCCACTCCTCACAGAGGTGTGGGTGCGTGTGTGTGAGCGGGCTCCGCTGAGAGTGTTCCGGAGGACATGAATGTGTGCTCTCACACCCACACACACACCTCCACACGGACAGACACTCACGCATCACTCCACCGCACATAGCAGTATGTGAGGGAGCGGGAAGAGAGGATAGGAGAGGAGGAGAGCTGAAAGAAGAGAGGAGAATAAAGAGAGGAAAGTAAGAGGAGGAGAGAAGGAGAGAGGATATGAAAGGAGGAAAGCTCAAAGAGGAGAGGAGAAAAGAGAGGAGAGATGAAAATAAAGTAGTAGAAATATATATAGGTAACCATATCAGTATCATCCGATTTTTTTTATTGACTTGAGAAAGTCTTGGCCGATGAATTAAAACGATTTTTTTGACATTTCTCAGGTGGGTTGCATTTGGGTGCTCGTGTCCGACGCTGAAATGCTCTGTAACAGCTTGGCTGGCTAGCATGTCAGCGGCCTGGTTGTTTCACTAGGTGTCAAAACAAGACACCAGAATTGTAGCATGCCACGTCTGAAAAAGCGAAGTGATGTGAGGAAGTAATCGAGAATATCCGTTACTAGTTACTACCATGCCAAAAACAGAAGCATCTCTTGATAACACCAGCCTAGACTAGCTAACCTCTCTCCTTCTGCTAATTTATATGCCCTGCTTAAGCTGTGAATATTATTTTTATTAGTCATAATACATTGTCAGGATATTTTACTGTTAAAATTGACTTTTCAAAATTCAAAATTACCTGTGAAGCTACAAATCATACAGTTTTTGTTATCGTGACCCTGTCTTCTAGAAGAAACCTTGGGTTAAAACTATGTTTTATTGAGTTCTCCAAGTGTTTGGAAATATTCACTTTGTTTTCCTGTCACTTTCGATAAAACTAAAGTGACAATACTGATCATATCTGTATAAATTTGCATTGGCCCAAATGCTCCTCTGTGCTTTGCTCGAAAGAAGAGAAGGTGGGCGAGTTGATGTGAGAGAGAGAGAGAGAGAGAGAGGAAAGGAGAAACAGGAAAGTGAAAGAGAGGTGAGACCAAGAGAAGTCGAGAGCCAAGAGAAAGAATGGGGGAAAACAGAGCACAGAAAAGCCCATAAACATCTCTCTAATCTATGCAGAAAAGCAGGAACCCAATCAAAACCCACACAGAGCAGAATAGCAGCGTATGGTTTTCCCATTAATGCCTATTAGAGAAGCAGTTGAATATCTCCTGTCAGACGAACCGTCCCTCCCTCTGCTCAAACTCCACGTCCAGCTGCTGGCCGGAGCCACCGGTGGGCCGTGGCCCGTCCTCCCACATCACACGGCAAGGCAGAAGAGGGAGCTCTCAGGGTGGGTCTGTCAGAGAGCAGCCCATAATCAACCTCCTGTCTGGCCAAGCCAGCTCTGAGGGAACTGCTCTCTCTCTCTCTCACACTGCAGAAGACATTAGAGGAGAGAGACTAGAGAGAGAGACTAGAGACTAGAGAGAGAGACTAGAGACTAGAGAGAGACTAGAGAGAGAGTAGAGAGAGAGACTAGAGAATAGAGAGAGACTAGAGAGAGAGACTAGAGACTAGAGAGACTAGAGAGAGAGAGACTAGAGAATAGAGAGAGACTAGAGAGAGAGACTTGAGACTAGAGAGAGAGACTAGAGACTAGAGGGAGAGACTGTGGTTGAGCAAGAGTAAGCCAGACGAGGCAAATAGGTCATGTTTCCTGGCCAACAGACAAAAAACACCAAAAAGCATTTGTGTGTGTGTGTGTGTGTGTGTGAGTGAGAGAGGAGAGGGGTTGGGGAGGTTAGACATCATGTGCTACCCCCCCACCCGCACAATCCTCCTGTCAAGCCAGTGTGACCAAACACAGAGACGTTACTACACACACACACACACACACACACACTCACTCACTGGACAAAGGTAAGCCCAGCTAAGGTTAAAGGTGCAGTGCTCAATTTGCGTCCGAAACCAGTGTTTTGAAACTCTTGACAGAACAGAACCTGGGTACCAGGGCTCAAGCTGTAAGACATTGAGGAGTGTAACTGGCAAATTATTTCAGGGAATTTCCCAGCGTGAAGCTCTCTGGCCTCCCTTAACCTCTTGGAGAGAGAGAGAGAGGGAGAGAGAAACAGGTGGTGCCAAGCGCTGCTTCACAACTGAGCATAACTTTCTCGATTTTCTCTGATAAAGTTAATGGTTTCTAAAATGGCTTTTCACACTCCTTGCAGGCTGTCTGCACCACGGATGGCAAGTGGCGTTTTTATTGTCCCTGCTGACGAAGCACAAAAGAAACACAAAGTTTGCTTTGTCGCCAGGGAAACTTAAGGTTTTATTTTTTTTTAATGGAGGTATTTTCATTAAGAACACATACAGTTTTATTACAATATCCAGAGGTGGTGGGCAAAAGAGAAAGCATTTCGAAAACAAGTATGATACTATCACTCACATCACATCTGCTTTATATAATATGTTATGTAAGCAGTCAAACCTGGCATAGTATTTCTGAGGTGTTGGCCTTGTGCAACACAATGCAACAAAAACGCAAGAAATGCGATAAATTTACTTTAAAATAAACTTTTCCAGGGAGTAACGGACTATAACTAATTCCAAATCAGCCACGTTCAGGGACCAGACAGGACCAATAGGCAGAGGAAATTATAACTTTGCCCTCCATTTTTGACACAGTTGATTCCTTCTGCACATCAACCTTTTATCTTTCTCTTTCAAGCATTTCCATTCCATCACAAATAGCAGTCAAAAAACTAAGCCCAACTGAAAACCATTCAAGCCTGACAAATCATTCAAGTCTTTCATATAGTTTAAAAGGCTTGGCTTCATGCTTTAAACAGAGAAGGGACGCATGTAATGTTTGTGATTAATTCTCCCTCCAACCCATGGTCTCTGTATCTCTCATTAAGTCTTGAATCATCAAACCAACTCAGCCACCCAACCAAACAGACTGTTTGGCTGCAACACCCTTCTCAATACACCTTACGATTTAAGGAACTTGATTTATTTTGCAGTGCAGGAGTTGGAGGTCTCCTATACGGAGCTATGGGAGATGGTTCCTTATCACAACCGCGTTGAGCTTCCGAAGCCATGCAGGCAGGGGTTAGCATTTCCTGTGAGCCCCCTGCAACGAAAGACCTCTGTACCCTCATTCATAATGGAGGGCGGGTTCCACAGCTCCAGAGTTCAATACCTCGCTCTGCAGGAAGTATAGGCAAAACAACAAAATACACTGACCTGAGCGGCTTGTGTCCTTTGGCGCTGCGGGAGTGTATATACAGTGTGTGTGTGTGTGTGTGTGTGTGTCGTGTATACACACACACACAAAACATATAAAGACACTCACATCCACAGCAAATGCTTATGTACAGAAGTATATGCTCAAAATAAACAATATAACACACAGATAAACACACAAGTACAGTGATTGTCTTTGTGACTATTGGAATGCGTTATACATACATACATGCACTGTACTTTAAAATACTCACACATACAAACCCACACACGACAGTTTGATGCACAGTGGCGATTTTATTTCATTTATTTCAATGTACGTGGCGTACTTCACTGTACACTTTGAACGTATTCATTTAAATTTCTCTGTGCTAGGTTGAAGTTGAGGAGAGCAATGCGGAAAATCTACTGTAGAGATGTTTGGGTTATGAACGATTCGTTCAAAAGGAACAAATCAAAAGGTAATTAAATGATTTGTTCAACGCCGTGCACCGATTCGTTATTTTTTAATATCTCTCACTTGTTAACGTTTGACTGCATTAAGTCTGCTATGGCTTTACTTGTTTTAAAAGAAAAGCTTCCGTTTCTAACATGAGCAAATATTATTTTGGAGGCGGGCTGTGGGCATATTTAGGGCCATGTCATTGGTTGGGAGATGTAGCCTATGTTTCGTTCAATGAACGAGTGACTCATTCATTGAACGAGAACGGGGCATCTCGGTCGCGAGTGACCCGTGACATTTTGGGAAACGGAATATGTCACTTTCATTGAACGGAGCGAAATGATTTGAACCTTTAAAAATAATCTGCTGAGGTTAACAAACAATATATACTCAAAAGAACCAATCATAAAGCAGTTGTCAGTTGGCCCGCCCTAACAGGTGCAACAACACTGAAGAGTCCGGGAGGTGTCAATCAAGCGGGGTCTTTACTCCATGCCCACATTGTCCTGAGAATAGGTCTAACCAGTGTTCTAACAGTGATCACCAGATGTAGTTGGAGGCTTTAACAATACGCTCATCTTTGATATCATATAAGCAAGTTACTAGCTCATGTGCAATCTTTATGGGTGGAACACTGCTACGTATATTTGGCATGTACATGGTCCGCTGTGGTAGATGTCCCACTATTATTTAATCAGTATTTACATTTTATTAAACCTCTCTTTAGCCATTAGAAAACACACTGAGATGCAGCATCATTTTCAAGACAGGGATCTGGCCAAAAACAGCAGCAGAACAGAAGTGCAGCTCATTAATAAACACAACAAGAGCCCCAAGACAAGTCACTTAAGCCCGTGTACTGTGTACTGTGTGTGACAGAGGAGGGAATCTCCCAGCCTCATTAGAAACCACTCACCCCTTGTCACTCCAGTGGGAAGCCCATCCCCCTCTCTGAGGCCACTTACCATGTCTTCCCTCACACACACACAAACACACACACACACAGGAGGAGCGTCTCATTACAGGGCAGGGGTGAACCGTTGAACCCCGCCGCCCTCCCCCCGCCGCCCCAGGATGACCCACTCCAGACACCTGGCCCTAGAAATCACCGATGGGCCCATTAGAACTTCATTAATCAGCAACTGCTATCCTGTGTGTGTGTGTGTGTGTGTGTGTGTGCGCGCGCGCGCATTTGGCCTCCTTTGTGCTCTCACGTTACACCCCTGTGCACGCACACACAGTTGGCCCATGTGCGCAAACACAGCACGCACTGACACAGACACACTCCATGCAGTAGCATTGCAAGTGGCTTTGGTTAAAAAGCTAAATGGCCTATTTGTATTTGTAAGTGCTTCTCATTGCGTCATGTAGGAGCTGATGGGTGAATGGAATGCCCTACTGTTGGTCTGACATAGCGCTCTATGCTGGAGACAGTGTCAGGAGGTCTCTAGTTGCCATTCAGACCATTAGGATCAATTGACACACGGCTGCAGGTCAGTAGGATGAGAGAAACGTGCACACACACACACACAAACAAACAGCAGTTCACATGACGTTTGTTTATTGCTCTGAATGAAAGGCGGCCCAATGTCCCATCTGGGTCCCCCAACACAGTCCTGCACTACAGCGGTAACCCAACACACATCTCATTTGCCAATTTCCATTTTGTTTGTGCCTCCCAAATTAAAAAAGTAGTCTTGGGGAGTCCGAGGGGAATGGGAATTAATTTGAGTGTTTGCTTGACTAAAGCGATATCGGCAGGATTTGGTCGCGGGGAGAAAAAGGAAAAAGGCTTTTCAATTATTCATGACTGTAACCGACTCTCTGAAGGAGAGACGGGCCCATCTGATCCGTGGCATTAGCCGGGGTCTCGGAGGAGCGGGGAGCGGGGAGCGGCCATTAGCAGTCAGCTGACACACCGACTGTGGCGCGTGTGCAGCGCGGCACTGGGCGTGGCACAGGAAGAGGCCTGCCGTGTATCACAGGGGCGTCCTGACACAGGTGTCTTGATTACAGCAGCTTAGAACAGTCAGGATAAATGTGTGACTCAAAGTGACTAATTCAGTGTA
>JAODLI010000473.1:0-12005 GCA_027575585.1 Percopsis omiscomaycus | reverse complement strand
TTAACTTAGTTGTTACGAAGGATTAACCGCTACGGTGAAAAGTGAGTTTAGCTAGCCAGTGAGCGGAAGTGCTTGACGGGAAGTCTCGCACAAAAATCCGTCAACTGGCTGCGTTCGTATTTCCATTAAAAATAAGGTGAATATCATTGAGGCACCACACACAAGTTTTTTCTCTCAAATTCCTTCCTTCGAAAATTGTCTTCATGTTAGCGCTGGCATTGCTATCCATTTGTCTTATTTATGACTGACTTTATAAATGCTGAAATTAGGGATGTCCGATCAACTTTATTGGTATCCGTTCAATATTTATAGCTGCCGATTCCGATTCTGAGATCAACTTTCTTACTGTATAGCAAACTCTGTTGTGAATTAAAATAGTTAAGTTAATAAATAATATAAGTCATTGATAAGTGATTAGAAATGATAAGAGTAAGATATATTAGTTAACAGAAATTTGTATGTGTGATTGACATAGATATTTACATGTTAATGTACTGTTCATATATTATTTAATGATTTGAACCTTTATTATGAAGTAATGGATTCTGGAACGTTTAATGCTTCTGTGTCAACGCTTCCGTTACAAACCTGTAGGTGGTCGCAAACCTTGTTATGAAGTTCTGGTGTAGCCGTGTCTGAAATGTAGTGTCTCTGTTATTCGGTGTGTTGGTGCTTTCTTCGTCTGAGTACGTTTTGCTTTGCAGGTAGCTGTTTTAAGGTTTCAATTTAAAGAATTTCCACACGGCTGACATGCCGATTGTTTGTAGTTATGGTACTCAGGCCTACTGTAGCGTGTGACGGAAAGTTATAATCTGCGCATTGGCATCGGGCCATGGTTGCCGATACCAATCAGTTAAAAAATGCCTGGATCGGTAACGATGCCAATCTTTGATATCAGATCAGGACATCTGTTATCGGCCTATATTCTGAATATGAATATGTTTCAAAATATTTATAATTTGAAAAAAAAATCCTATGACGTATGTGAATATTTCTGAAAATATTTATATTGTATATATACAGTACACATATACTGTAATTGTATGAATTATTTATTTTCATAATTAATAAACCTCAGAGCACCACCCTGTCTTTAAGACACAGGGATCCTTCTTACAGCTTATGGAAACTGTGTTGGTCATAAACGTAAGATAATAATACTATATTTGATAGAATAAAATGTATTTATTTATTAATTTACTATAAATCTTCTAATTGAATCTGAATGGTAAGACTTGACACAGAGGGGTGATTCGTTGAGAAATAATGCTTTATACAATAACAATTTTAATAGACATACACAAACAAACACGTACTAAGATCTACTTTGAGTACTATATGGATGGGTAACACAGTAACACATCAACACGTGATCAGATTTGGTTTGAGTTTAGCCAGAATTAATACTTGACTAATGAATTATCGAATTTGTCTAAACCTGCTATACTTATGGGAGTAGATGAAAAAGAGGTAAAGAAATAGCACGATAGAATCTGGATTCCTTTGCCAAGCTTAAGGATTGCACCAGCCAATTGTACAGAATTTGTGAATTCCTGCGGTTTGGAGATGTGTCATCCTGGAGATGCGGAAAGAGTTTGAATACGTCAGATTTTTCACAGCTGCAGCAGGCTTGGCTTCTCACCAGCTGCAGGACCCGGAGCATCGCGGCAGCGTCACGGAAGTGACGGCATCCACCCCACCTTTTAGCCTTGGACCTGTTACTATGGCAACAGCTTGTGACGGCTCGTGTTCGAGCAGACACGATGCTGTCCGACGAACCGGCATTAAAACACATAAGGAAATTTACTCTAAAATGGGCATCCGACCTCTTGACACAAACGTCAGCTCGGGAACTCCCAAATAGTGACTTGCCCAACACACTCTGCCCTTCACGGTGACCCCTAGTGAGACAAGCTGGGAGGGATTCCACCCTCCCTCTCGTGTCAGGAGGATATGGAGAATAAGACTCTTTTGCTAAACCAAATCAAATATTCTTCAGCTATGTGATTGGATTTATTTCAATGTAATAATGTGTAACACTGCCAATAAACTGGAACAGAAGACATCATGTGATGTCTATCTTTTTTACAGGAGCTGCTGAAAGTAAGGTCAACAGAAATTAATTTAGATATATAGAAATATTGGTGATAGACTAATCATGTTTGATGTCTATGGATTGCGCAAATTGTGACCAAACAGGAAATGTGAATTTCATATTTCTACCGCTAAAATTTTGTTGTTTTTTTTAAACCTCACTGTCCCCTGCAGAAAGTGTCGAGTCAAGTTGAGTTGAGTGATGACCCTCTCACAGACACACACTAGCCTTCCACACATAGGCACGAAGACACAAGCTACCTCTCAAGGAGTTAGGAAAAAGTTAATAGACAAAATGCTGTGTAGAGGAATATATTTTTACTAAACAATATCTGGAACCGCGACCCGATTTCGGAAAAGCGGATGACGATGAGTGAGAGTGAGTGTAAACAATATCTGCCATACACACACCAAGGTATCGTGTTCACTTGAATCATTCCCTTAGGAATGAGATATGTCTTCTTTTATTTGCCTATTAATTGATGTAAGGTTTTGATCATTTTCTTTCAGTTTGGAACTAGTGATGTGTGGAATGTGGAATTTACGACTACCATGAAAACAGGTCCCTTTAGAGGACCTACCCAAAATATATAACATTCAATAACTTGTTATGTTTCGATTTCATAGCCTTAGCAGATTCATTTTCAGAACCATAACACAATTATCTCTCTGTAGATTCTAAACATGACATGCTTAGGATGTGTCTTCCTGTTCTGTTTAGTAATGTATTGTATGTTGAAGTGGGGTCATGTCACACATAATTTCAAAGCCATGGTCCTGAGGATAAAGTCACAACATTTCTTTCTGTCCAGTAAAATAATCTAACTTCATTATTCTGATTTTCATCAAAATCATAGTTTTCACAGTCTTTGTGACAATTGTATGGCTCCTTGTCAGACTGAGGGATCATGGGGTGTTGGGTTGCCTGGCAACCTCACCAGACTGAGGGGTCAGTTGTGATCTGAAATTTTGTTAACATTTTCTGCAAAGCAACACTCCATGTTAGCTTTTTGAGAGAGAGAAGGGGGGGTCACCCATCCTTCTTCTGTGGCTGCACCCCAAATCACTACACATCCCCAGCTGAAATGGTTCAGGGCAAGTAGTATACAGTGTAGTTTGGGGCTGGATAAAACTTCATATTAATTTTACTGGACAATGTCAAAAGACTGGAGGATGCATTAGGTTTCTTTGTTTTGATGATTTCACTACCGTTAACAGAAGTCTGAGCATTTCATGGCTCTACTATAACTTTCATTGGATTTGAAACTACTGAGCCAAATCAATAAAAAGACCATGACATTTTGTTAGCTCCTCTGCCTTGATGAAATACAATTATCGTAACATGACTAGCAAGCACATATAAACTGCCTTAATTTCTGTTGTGCGGAGGCGACACTTTATTACGGTGGGACCGGAGGAATTCAACACCTGTGATTCATTAGTGTTCGTAACCACAACAATTCAGAATTTATCAGGCTAAGAAAAGTCCATTCCTCTCAGAAATTAAACTTGAAAAGTACTTTAAGTAGAAAGCCACGAGTAAGTAGTTACTAGAAAATAGGTGTGGAACGTCTGTTGTCGTTCTCAGCAAATAAAAATGCAGTTAGATACAATATGTGTGGCCTAAATGATAAACCTTTATTTAATATGATTTTAAATCACATTAGGCTCAACGTGGAGAAGCCAAATGTTCAAAACACGAGAATATTTACTACTTCTAAAAAGGCAAGATAATTAAAAATTAAAACATTTACATATTCAGAATTTGATGAACATGTAAATAAAAATCTATTATCTTTAATATTTAAGTATTGGCTGTTAATTCTTCCATTAATTTCAGGGATTATATTTGCATCGGAATTCCTTAGTATGTATCCGTAATATCGCTAACTGTATTTAGACACAGCCCATAGTGGTACTCGCTTTGACTGACTCGCTTTCTTGTAGGAAATTAGTAGCTTTTCTTTTCAGTTATTTGAAGTAAGGAATAGGCTTGTTACTCACAAAAACAAATTCACCTACACACACAGACACAACCTTATACTCAAACATACACAAGTAATGATGGACATAGACACAGTACACACAAATCATCTCACCTAGTCGAAGCCATACACATCTGCGGAATGGTGTCAAAGGTCCATTGATTTGGAACAGCTGTTCATTTGTCTTTTCTGTCGTCGTTTCCATCTCGATTGTTTCACATCTGCTTCTACACTGAGGCTGTCTACACAGCAAGTATTCTCCATCTTAAAGGGCATACCAACCCTAAATCATTATCGTTATTAAAATGTTGTTTCCCCATCATTTATAATGATGCACAACCGCACTGCTTTAGTATTGAAAAAAGTACAACTCCGCTCTTCTCACTAGGGTTAAAAACAGTCCAATAGGCAATAAAGGAAGGTGATCATGATTAATCTAGTTTTTAAAATAGGAAATGCAGTATACATTGTTGGACAAATCTTTATATGTTCTAACAAAAAAAATGGTCAGAAATCATGCTTCCTGTCGCGGTTTATTTACTTAAATTTGCTCTCTGCAAAGCCATTCCCATAGCAGGATACACTAAAAACAGAAAGTAATAAAACCTGAAAGCAATTAAACCCAATAACGCATGATTTTTGACCATCTCTTTTTGATTCAGTATCATTTCAAAACAAGCAAAAATGTTCAATTTTTTTCTACATTTTTCAAATATTTACACAAAGATCCTGGGTTAAATTCCCATTTCAGTCTGCGAAATCTTGTGTTCCTCTGGACCTTTTGGGTTCCTACAGTAACTTTACCACCACTGATGTGCAAATTAGACTGTTTGGAGACTCTAAACTGCCCCTCCCCAGAACCTGAACATTTGAGAGAATGGCTTCTGGAATCCAAATAGCATGGTGTCAAACAGGGTTAAACTGTACCAGTACTGAAACACGGCAAGATAAATGGCATTGCCTTCGAGTCTAGCCGACATTACTGTTTTGTTTTAAATTGCCTGCATTGGCCATATTAAGCCCACTGGAGATAAGCGTGTGTAAATACATGAATGTTAATACATGCACACCTACTTTTGCCTATTTATATATTGTATTTATCCAGAAATCCGCACATACATACAGAAATATTCAGTCAAATGAATAACAAAACTGTATAAATACAAATAAATGTGTGCAGTATTTAGCTATGATGTTTTATAAGAGTGAATAAAGAGTAAAACATAATTATTCAAAATATGATGCGTATGATGATCAATCCCATGGTCTGTCTAGCGCTAAACTTTCTAGAACAATCATCCTTTTTCATGTGTTAGATATACTATCGCCTTTTTCAGTTCACCCAACATGTGCACTAATGCCCATATTCGCTTTTCCAAGTGTGTGTGCATGCAAGAATGCGTCGCACTGGTCTAGACGCACGCAGGTGTGCATTTATGCGTGATTAATGTGACTTGCCCCCGTTTGATTCGAGCTCTTTTTCTAACTGAGAGCCTCCGGGATCAACTGCTAGTCATTCAACACACCACCGCGCCTCTCAAGAGGAGGGTGCAGTCACTCGTACCGCAGGCTCTTTACCTGTGCCCTCTGCAGTTAAATCAGCTATGAATCCTGGGATATGAGAGCGCGCAGTGGAACAGGGTGCGGTGTGAATTTCAGCGCTTTATAGCCGCCACTCCAAATACGACGGGGAGGGCCGCCGGCTCGTGCCTGAGTGGAACCCCTTTTTTATCACTATAAAGATCCCATTTAATTGAATCACCTGGCGAATTTAATAATCCTCGCAAGATAATCTGCTGGTTCTCTGCTCCACTGACGATTTACCCAGCCCCTTGCTTCATTGGCTTTGTCTCAGAGTTTAATTGAGTGCTATACGCACGACTACTGCTGTTTTATTTTTTTTCTATTGTCAAATGCTTTTGTAGGGTACGAGAGTTACGACCAACTGCAGTCTTTGACGGGAATCAGCGGTGCAGAAATGGAGCGTGGTATAGAGAGGGAGAAATTTCATGGAAAAAAGGAAGGGTTTCTCCAAGCCAAGGCCACACAATAGCTAATATTCTAACTATCGCTTGCTTAAAACACACTAAGATGGACGTCACATGACAGTTGAGTGCCCGGGTGTAAATTACACATCCAATGTCTGCCCCCGACTCTGCTGACAGAGTCGTTGGTCTAATGGATTCACTGTATCCCACTTTGTCCCACTAAAGCCAGGATTTTTTTTTTTTTAAATCCTGAAGACTGTCAGCTCTCGATTTTAAATGCTAATTGCTTTCATGGTGGTGTTTTGTGACGTGTTTAACTGTGCCATTTCAACGTATTGTTACAAGATGCTTTTTGGGGGGACGTGAATTGATTTATAGATTAAAAAAATAAATAATGTATTACAGTATTTATTTTGCTACTTTCTAATCTTATTGTATTGTAATGAATAAAATGTGAATATACTGTATATTTCAATGCTGTTTATGGTTTACATACAGTTTTTATGCTATTACAATAATTTGCTGGCACATTTTTGGGCACATGGTTAAAAACGTTTGCCAACCACTGGTTTAAATGGATTTTACTGTAAAAAAAATGTGTGTGTGTTTGGGAGAGACAGAATTTGGGGGTTGCACGTACCTGTGATAGAACATTGGCCTCACCACAAATAATATCACACACACATACACACACTGCTACCTAACGTCTCTAACAGCAGGGTCTGCGGGCCACGACTTTCCATCTTGCCATCCTGATTGTCGTTTCTGGGAATGAGATGTGTGTGTGTGTGTGGGAGGGGGGGACAAAGCTATTTTCACTTGCAGGCCGCCTGTACATTTAGAGAGTTATGTGACGCTCGTCACTGTAGTTTTCTCGGCTGTAAGACGAAGCGCTAATCAAAGGCAGCCTGCCTCCGGGGCAGCTAACCCCGGCATGAACTAAAAGACAGAGCAATATCATTCCATCACTCTATGCGTCACGCTCTCTCTAGCTTTCTCTGTTCCCCCCCATCTTTCCATGCTGCGGGAGAAAGCATTAGTTGTCGTCGTATAGAAATGGGGGGGAAATCGGCTCCTAATAGCCCATTAATAGGCAGTTTCACTCACTCATGCTATCACTCTGTTCAATTTTGAGGAGGGTATTCTCATTTCGTGAAGGGTTAACGCTTAATATTGTCAAAGCTGAGATGTGGGTATATCTTGGGGGTTTTGTTATATTTTGTAAAAAAACATTTACTTTAAAGCGTAACCTAAATTTTGTATGGTAAAGTAATAACTTTCATTTGCCATTATTGTAACTGGTTTCTCATGTCGAAGTGAAACCAACAGTGATTCCTTCGATTTGCTTGGATTTGCCACCAGCGTATCGAGACCACGGAAAAAATTAAGAAACCATTGCATTTTTTTAAATATATAATTTGTGTGTATATATATATATATATATATATATATACAGTATATATATATATATATATTGTATATATATACAGTATATATATATACTGCACTGACTTTGATGACAGACAACTTTACTTAAAGGAAAACTAGCTATATGCTATGTTCCCATTGTCAGAAAACTAAGAGTTGTAATGTTTTCAAACTGATGTTGTTTCATACTCTCCTAGTTACTTGTACTTTGGTTATACTTGTCTTTTGGTGACCTGAACTGTACATGGACTAAACTGTGGGGGCTCAGTAAACACCTGTTACTACCTCTCACTGACGCGTAATCTTAACTGTGTGCCAAGGTGCAATCAATCTTATATTACCTCAAACAGCCTGTGAGATATTTAACAATCTACCATTTCAAGACAAGTAAGGTAGGTGGGTTTGCACATTATTGTCAAAATCCAAATCCAAACAGATATCACATAGCCTCCCGTCAGGGGAAAATAAAGTGTTCAAAGTTCATGACACCCACGTGTATGCAAACACACACACTAGCTGCACAAGTCTGACTGAAAACATTATATTAGTGAAAAAGAATGGAAAAGGAACACAGAGGTACAAATATTACACACAAATATGCTCATGTACAAATACACAAAGGCGAGTGTAGGCTACACAGTTGTACTAGCGTACCGGCGCAGTTTACCCTGTGACGCATTCACCAGTACACACAAATTTTACACAAATGCACGGAGGACACAATTGTATACAAACACACACAGACTCAGAATTGACCCTCGAAGGCACTACTCGGTTTGTGCTCGTATTCACACATGCATGTACACACATCCGTACACACATCCCCGCGCAGATAAACATGCTACTGTGGCAAGCGGTGGGGAGGCAAGAGTGTGATCGCCTGTGTGTGTGTGTGTGTGTGTGTGTGTGTGTGTGTGTGTGTGCGCGTGTGTGTTTGACTGCCCGCACTACGTCTGTTGGCAGCTCAGCCTCTGGTGACCTCACCCCAGCACAACCCCGCCTGGAGGTAATCCATGGAAACACACACTCTCGCTCGCTCAGAGAAGGCTCTCTCTCTCTCTCTCTCTCTCTCTCTCGTGCAGACGAGATTTCCCGCACGCACACTGTCTTACTAACATGAAAATTGCTTTATGTGAAACACACACAAATGTGGTGTGATTATGTTTTCGTTCCATATTTACATGTACCATTTAATTTTCATGTCTTGGTGATAATGGACATTGATATTTCGTAGCTCAAAAATAACCCTACATTTTGTCTTTTTTGTTGTTAATCACAAGGCAGTAAAGGTGGTTAGGGTGGTTTGATCCCCAACATGCCCGGTCTACCTGTAAGCTTCCTTGAACATGGTGCCTCCTTAATACATGTAATTGTAAATCGCTTTGGAAAGAAATAATCTGAAGAGCGTTTTTCACAGGAACCTGGTGCTCCGTGCCTTCGCCCTGGCCAGGCTAGCAGATGAAGTTGTCGAGACCTTGGGAGTGGAGCTAGACAGGGTTCAGATCCAGACTCCCCCTTTCAGTCTATCCAACCTCCAGCCAAAATAACTAATTCATACCCGCATAGAGAACATGGTGCGTGCACACACTAAGCCTCCTGCACAGCCCTCATGCACACCCGTACAGAATACTAAACACGCACCAACACCCATGTGCTCGCACACACACTCAAATACTGCATGTGGACAGTGAGCCAGCCTTTCATGCTGAGGGTGACTTAATGCTATTTCCCATGAGCCTCTGGGGACATGTGGTGAGGCAAGTGGAGTTAGGTGAGAGATTATGGGAAGGGTCACCTAGCTAGCTAGACCAAGATCCTTGAATCATAGAAATAACAAATGCTTCAAATTTGAATTGTATAGATATTGAAAAAGGTATTGTGTGCCTCAAGAACACCATGTAGCTTACATATGAAGTTTCCAATTTATTTCAACCTGTTTGTCTAGACAGAATTAATTGCATGACATAGGCCTATGTTGAGCACATTTAACTTCCTGTGCTAAGTTCTTTGGAAAATCAGGCTTCACTTACACAACACAGGTGCTCTAGTGAATCTGATTATTAATGCAATAAATAAGTTGTCATGTATTTGTTAAACCCTACAAAGGCTCTTTCAGAAGGAATCAGTTGGATTTAACCAAAAAATTGTTGCGCTAAAAGTAGCATACGGCTGGTTTTGATATTGCATTAAGTTAACGAATCCTCAAATGAATACAACATAAATTTAACTGAGGTTGACTAAGGTTAATTATCTGTCTGTTAATCTGTCAAGTCTAATTATATTCTTCTAAATTGTGAGCTAATGTGTGAAACAATTGATGATTTTTTACAAGTGAAGCACTAGTGATTGGTGTAATAATATGGAGCTATAGTTAATAGTCTGGAATTGTACTGTAAAACACAATGGCATTGTCTATTCGTGTAAAGCTTGAGTCGACGTTGAGCAGAGCGCAAGCGCCAGAAACAATGAGACAAAAAAGCTGTGTTCTCAAAGTATATATAATCTCTAAAACATAGTAATAGTCCAAACAACAACTCCAGCGTGGAGAGTGAAACACGAACAATAACCGACAATTGCCTCCACCCACCCTCCCGCTTATAGTGTGGTGATGAGGGAGTGAGATGCCTGTTCGTTGCTGGGGTGCGCTGGGTGTGTGGATAGTCGCCGGCCAGTGTTTAGTACACCGGTGAGCTCGACCGGGAAGGGGGCGCGTCTCCGGTTGTTACAATTTGATATTTACTTTCCAAAAAGTTAATTGAGATGATTTTGTGGTTGTTTTTTATACTGTCTAATGTCAAGTACACACTAGACGACTTAGAAAATACCAATATATTGTACTGGTTCACACACACTCCACATTCGAGCGCAGACAAGACTACAAACCAAAAAAATTACATAATCTGGTTTCCACTTCTTGTTCAGCACCATGAACCAGAAGTGATCTGTACAGAGTTGAAGGTAGCTATTGTATTGCTAGCTAGTGTATTGTGCTCACACAATACACAAGCCTTTGCAGACAATGTTAAACATGCTTGAAAAAGTACGGGAGGGACCGTCCGGGATTGGCATACTGAAGGCGCTCCGCTCTGGAGCTCAAATCTTTGTTGGGGACAGAAAAAACATGTAGTAGTCATATAGTGTGCAGTCGTCTACACTTTTATCTATTTGAAAACTGTGCAGATTCATTTTACGTAATAAAAAATACAGTTATTTTAAGTCCGTACACCAGTCAAACTATTTACATTCACATAAAAAAGGTGCATGTTAATTCTGCACTTTTTTGCTATCATAAGAAATGGAACGTCATTAAAAAGTAATCTAAAATCTCCTATTATTACCTGTGAGAGAGGTTGTTGTTTTGTGAAAGACCTCAAGGAATTTGAATGCAAATGCCTCTGCGATGTACAATAGTGACTATTATAAGTCAAGGTAGATTACTGTACCTGCATTTGTATCCTGAACGTGAGATTCATCATGAGGAGGTGAAGGGTCAAACCCCCTCCTCACCCAACCTCTTCCTTCTTTAAGGATACCCCCTCATCATGTGCCTGTGTTATTCATTACACACATACAATTTGTGTGGGAACACTTCCCCAATCTCAAAACGCCACGGCATTTCAAACTCACTCAATACACTTTCATTTTTATATATGGGATGTTTTCCATTTCTTTCAGACGTCAAATCATTGGGGGTGTTGTCTGTATGGAGGCGAGGAAATGTGGTCCACTTTCTGCACCGTGGTTTGTCATTTGTTCTTTCTTTCCTTCCCTGAATCAATATGTCGCTAATGGTTTTAAAAATCAAACGCTAACCTTTAGCCTTGAAAAGGAACTACTCCTTATATTTGAAAGGGAGATTGATGAGAGAGAGTGAAAGAGCTTTCACAAACAGACATTTGAAAATAATATCCATTTCCCTTTCCACGGTAGAAAGCCAGGGGACTCTTCATTCCTACCTTGCTTTTTTTTGGTTGGGGGGGGGGGGTTAAGAGACATTATAATAGGTGGAATGTGTGGCACTAAAATTCCATTCCAAAATTTTTTGAATAACCAAATTCTTTACCAGTACAATCAAATTGAGTCTAAATCTAATATAATCTGTAAAGGTATTTTCAGATTTAGTTGGTCCACTTTCTGCAACAGTGTATTTTTTACATGGTATATTTTTCATTTAGTCTGGTTTCAGTCACATTAGGTGGTTAACGTGTCAACATTGGGGTTTTTGCTGGTCAGCAGTTTAAATTATATTGGGCCATACATGTATGAATAATTAAGGGCGTGGCTTATGAGTGACAGCTATCCAGGTGGACCGCCGTTGACTTCCCTCAGGAATCGCTAAAACTTGACATCTCGGTCGTTGTGTCACGACCCTGCCTCTTTCCCTGGTCTTTGTCTCTTGTTTTCCCCCTAGTCTGTTTCTATGTGCCCCTAAGGTGTCTGCTTGTTTCCTGGTTTCCCCTTGGCCCCGCCCTTGCTCCGCCCCATCTCCATCTTGGGTCTTTCCCCTCGT
>JAODLI010000472.1:22261-33003 GCA_027575585.1 Percopsis omiscomaycus | reverse complement strand
ACACACACACACACACACACACACACACACACACACACACACACACACACACACACACACACACACACAGAATAACAATGTCTGCTTTTGAGTTACATACTGTATGTGTGTGTGTGTGTGTTTGTGTGTGCTTATGTGGACCTCAAAGCAGGCCTCAGGATTCCATTGCCGATGATAAAGTGAAGTTTCTCCAGGTTGGATGTGGGCCGATCTTCCAGCATGCTGTTACCATGGAGACCATACTCCCCATCATTAAGGCGTTTGGTGACCTGAAATTAAGTGTTCAGAATATGAATGAATGAGTTTTAATACAGGTGATGCAAACGGCATATTCCACTTGGATATTCTGAATACTGTTGTATTTTGAATGTAGCATGCTGATTAAAGTGACAATGACTTTTCCATATAAAACTATATATATGTATAGACAGTGGGATCCAAAAGTCTAAGACAAGTAGTCAAGATACATTTATTTCGATTGTAATACAAATTTCTTTAATTACAAATGATAATATAAGCTTAGCAATTTGAGTGAAAAGTTGAATCTTTGAAAACATGAATTTAGGAATATCTTAGTATTTGGTATGTCCCCCTTTTGCTTTAATGACAGCATGCACTCGAGCATGGCACTCCACAAGTTGTGTGTAAACCTGATGACCCATGTTATCCCCGCATCATTGGACAATGTCCCAAAGAGCTTCTTGTGATGTCATAGAATGCTTGGCTTTCTCAGGCTCAGTCCAAGTTTTTAAATCTTTCTGAACGCTCAAGTTTTCTGATTATTTCCAGGTATATGTGAAAATATAGAGATTTTCAATGTGGTCTCAGACTTTTGGACCCCACTGTATAGAACCCTTGTGTGTTATCTTAAATAAATGTCTATTTTGAATATGTCTATAATATGTCTTAAATAAATGTCTATCATTAAACCTTTCCATCATCAGTTTTAATTCTAGTGTCTAGGTGCGACATTCACAGAAAAATGACTCACTGCTCAAACAGCAGTGGTTGGTCCATCAGAGGCAAAACTACGGTACACATATTGTGTTTATCTGCCCAAACAAATCCATACTCTACTCCCCACCCACCCACACACACACACACACACACCCTCTCTTTTTCTACCTCTTCTGTGATCTTTGACTTCTTCTTCAGGGTTAAAGACACCAGCTTGTGACGGACGCTGTTCTTCTTTTGGCTGTCAGAGTGAGGAGTCTGGAGACAGCACACACACACAAAATGCTTATAGTCAGCGTTATAGTTGTAGTGACATAGGTAGTCTATAGGTCTCAGCCATACAAAAAAAAAGAACTTAAAAATGAAAATAAACATTGTCATGAAGCGATTAACCAGTTAATGACTGGCTCGTGTCCTGACCTCGCCTTCCCCCTGTAGGGCCTGTAGTTCCCTCTTGTAGGTCTTCTTGCCGAGGGTCTCGTAGATCTTAGTCATCACAGGGATCTTCTCACTGCCGTCGCTGATGGCCGTGTGATACTTGGGCTCAGGAAGGTCTCCCATGAACCTTAACACCGTGATCCACACCGCCAGCGCAGCCTGGACACACACCAGTTAACATGTTGGTCATATTTTAACAATAACAATGAAGCTGCCATGTAGAGGAAATAGCTCATGTCATGATGTTGCTCAAGACATTATTAGCCACATAATTTAACACTGAATCCTAGCGTGTATCCTAACGACATACTTGTAAAATATGACAATATAAGTATTATATTAATCCCTTTTGGACATTCTCTTACAAATGCCTACTCACAAAAGACAGAAACCTCCTCAATCCATAATCAAATAGTTGCCATTATATTCATATACGTTATTTATGTGAACATAATGAAAAGGGGGTATTATACAAAGCAGTATCTTGCTGTTTGAGATGTTATTTAAGTGATGTGAAAACATGAGATTGGTACTCTTGACTATTTCTCCAGGTTTTCAAGTCAGAATTTGTACCAGTTTCTATGTCACAACTGGGACACAGACAGTTATCACAAGCGTGTAAGAGGAGCACAGGAAAATGTATTACCTTAACAATTTCCAAACTATATTTAGAAAAACACCTGAATTAGGGCATGTAAAGTCACGTAAATGTAAAGTAATGTACCAGCTGATCTCCTTCGTCTTCATGGAAGAGGAGGGGCTGTTTGAGCGGACGTCTGACGTAGGTGTGTGTGCTCGTGCCCTGGAAGTAGGTGGCAGCAAACTTGGCAAACTTGTATTCGGACAAATCCTCCTCCTCATCATCATCAGGCAGGGGAAGAGCCTCGTCCAAATCCTCCTGCTCCATCTCCACATGGGTCCGCTCCAGGTCCTGAAAGCACACACACATATCTTTATCTTCTGTCCCTATCTCTTTAAAAATGTTAGGACCAACTCTTACATGGTTTAAGCTCTTTGCTTGTACTTAAGCTGTTACAGTACCAATTAATGTTGTGGACTGAATGGTATGTTGATATTTAATGTATGTTGTTAAATGTATAACTAAGTTAGGCCTGATGACATGCTGCTGTCATTATTTTAACAGAATGTTTGCTTACGATGACTGGTGTATGACCTATTCAGCTATTGACAAATGTACTTATTGTAAGTCGCTTTGAAAAAAAGTGTTTGCAAAATGCTGTAAATGTAAACATATAAAAATAGAAACACACACGCATGCATAACTTGCCAAATAGGCGCCATAGTGCCTTGGTATTCTAGAACTGTACAGATAAACTGAATTTGAAATGGGATTAAGGGCCGGTCTCTCCTACCTCAAACCCGGCAGGCGCCTGTCCCTCCTGGCCCGGGAAGGAGCTGGTCGTTCCCAGGAACCCAAACACCTTGTCCACCATGTCGGAGTCGTTGACGGGCTCCTGACGGGCTTTCTCCACCTGCTCCATGATCTCCTTCTTCTTGCGCGCCTCCTCTTTCTCCTTCTTCTCCTGCTCTGCGTCCTCCTTGGCCAGTTGCGCCAGGCGTTCCTGGTGGTTGCGTTCGGCCTCAGCCTTGGCTTTCCTAGCAGACATTTGGTTCCTCAGCTTGGCCTCCTCAGCTAAACGCATCTTCTCCGCCTCCAGCCTCCTGCGGTACTGCACACACACACAAACACACAAAGAGACCAGGCCAAGGGTTGATATAGCTTGTTATAGGTTATAAATAAAAACAGTGAGACATTTGCAGATTTTTTTTTATTAAACTGCAGAGGTTGTGTTTACTTCTTTTCACTTCAGAATTTGTCCACTTATGTACAGTATACAACTGTGTTCTATATTAGTGGTTTTCAGTGTGACCTATAAGTGTGGGTCTGATTCTTGACATAGATAAGTAGATACAATATTTGTATATGTTGTATATGCATATGATTATTATGTATATATAGTCTACCATTATATCATGGTAAGTAAATCTTTTAGATTATTAGTGTATATATTAGATTATTAGATTATTAAATTATTTGTGGGTGGAAATAATACAGGTATGTGTGTATTGTACCTCCATCTTTAGCCTGGCATACAGCTTGCGGGCGATCATGCCCCTGGTATAGGCCTGGATGGTGATGACAGCCCACAAACGGTGCCTGAATGCCCTGCGCACTAGGTAGCCTCGGCAATAGCCCTGGAAGCGCGTGATTCGCTGACGGGCCACGTGGTACGTCACGTACAACTTCCTGGAACGAACCAATGCCTGGAGACGAGAGAAGCCTGCCCTCATCTGGGGGAGGGGACATTACGTTACATATTAGCAAAGTAAATTGTATTGAATTGACCTAAACAAGCTTAACAGAATCTAACTTAAACTGAATAAAATTGAATTACACTGAAATCAAATGAGCTGAGGTAAAATAAAATGAATTCAGCAAAATGTAATGGACCCTTTTTCACAGATCATGTCATAGCAGGGCAAACTGCCATGCCATGCTGTATTTAATTAAATGATTTAAGTAGGCTGATTCATTGACATTTATATCAATAATATTGTTTATACTTGCTAATTGTCACACCCAAAAGTCCCTATTGAATGGCCTGCTGTTGACATAATATTCCTCTGGAAACAAAATGTTAGGGTTATTCATACAACAGCCAATAGAATTCAACATGCATAAATATGAATCTAGCTGTAAAGATCTAAATCCATAACTTAATTGTTTGTGATTTAATATGTGTATATGCCACCAATTGAAGGAGGAGTAAATAACCAAGAAGTGTAAATTAATTTAAAGGACCCAGCCCATCCAAGAGGTCTAACTAGCCAAATGATCTCAAACACCTATCTGTCTTTACATTCCTTTTAACAGAAACTGCAATATTCCATATGCCATAGGGAGCAGGATAGTCTAGTGGTCTAGGTGTTGGACTCCCAGCCAGAAGGTCGTGGGTTTGAGCCCCAGAGTTGGCCTACCTGTAAACAAATCCTTGAGCAAGATGCCTAACCCCTACCTTCTCCATGTAATAGCACCATGTAATTGCAACTCGCTTTGGATAAAAGCGTCTGCTGAATGACCTAACTGATATTCATTTAGTATAGATGTATGTACTCACAGCCCCGAAGTTCTTCCTGCAGTAGTATCCTCTCCATGTCTTCTGAATCAACATGGCCGACTTCCTCATCTTTAGGAAGTTTGATCTAAAGACAGAAGAGAAATTAGAAACTTCTGACAAACAAGGAGTGTGTTTATTTCAGTTTTCTGAGGTTTCATTTTTGTGATACTACACTGCTCGAAAAAATTAAGAAAACACATAATTATCACAGTATAACACTAAGTCAATAAAACTTCAGGGATATCAATCTGTCCAGTTAGGAAGCATAAGCGATTGTGAATCAGTGTGATTTGGTGCAAATTAAAGTGACAACAGGTGCACTGGAGAGGTAAAAGCAAGACAACCCCCAAAAAGGGAATGGTTTTGCAGGTGGTGGCCACAGACAATAGCTTTCTACTTATCCTTCCTGACTGATTCTTCTCTAGTTAAAGGTTTTCTGGAGTAAACTTAGAGAGCAAAATAGTAATGGAGGGGGGACTATTTAAAAGAACCACCTTCATTCAAAGGGCCAATGACGTTGGTGTAAGTGAGTCAGCTGGGTGTTGGTGAGTCAGCTTAGTATCAGCTGACAGACAGCTGACTGACAGCTGTGAAGAAGGACAACCTCCTCAGGCAGGTAAAACTGGCTGCTTGAGAAGTAGCCAATCAGGAGTGGCACTAAGCTTTGCTGCTCATCGAAGAAGTTTCAGTTTTCTGAAAGCTTTGGAAGAGAGCGCTGGCGTGGAGGGACTACACAGTTTATAAATAGATAATATAATATTGTGGCAGTGTTTCTTGCAGTGTGTGCGTGCAACTACCAAACCACAAACACACACCAATCTTCATCTAATAAAACCACTAAAAGGAACATCTTGTCTGCATTCTAATCGATGCCCCCTGGTGGCCACAACTTTTACCAATCAGGCAAAACAGACAGTCCTTCCCAGTCACCAAAACAGACAGCAGTGGGCAGACTACCGTGGCCTGCCTGAGCTAACGCTATGCCTAATATCATCCAGCATGACCGGTTTTGTGGTGGGTCAGTGATGGTCTGAGGAGGCATATCCTTGGAGGGTCGCACAGACCTCCACATGCTAGCCAACGCTAGCCCTGACTGCTGTTAGGTAAATCCTAAAACCCATCGTCAGACCTTACGCTGGTGCAGTGGAGAGTGCAGAGTGTGTGGGCAGTTCCTGGATGACCAAGGCATTGATACCATTGACTGGCCCTCAAATTCCCTAGACCTGAATCCAAATGAGAACCTTTGGGACATAATGTATCGGTGCATATGACACATCCAAGTAACATCACAGACTGTCTAGGCGCTCCCTGCTGCCCTGATCCAGGACACCATCAGCCGTCCTATCAGGAGCATGCCCAGATGTTGTTGGGAGTGCATACAGGCCCATGGGGGCCATACACACTACTCACATCATGTCACATCATGAGTTGCAGTGATGAAATTCATGTAAGTTGGAACAGCCTGTGATTTTAATTGTTCTTCGATTTTCGATGTGCAGTTGAATCCAGCCCTTTAATATACCGGTTATCATTGGTGATTTCAGTGTTCCCTTAATTTATACCGGTGTGATTTCAGTGTTCCCATAATTTTTGTGTGTGTAGTTTTAGGATTTGCAGTTATTTTTAGATGCAATAGTTAATGTAGAAACAGTTAAACATTAATGTAAGTTGTTCTTTGTATTCTTTATGTTTTGATTCACAGCTATAGCCCCCAACAACTGTGGGCCTGTCTTTACATTCACTTAGGAGGAGTAGGAGTGGCCAGTTGTCTCAGTTTCAAACCAAAACAATAAAAAAAAAAATGGATGCTGGTTTCAGCTGCAAGGTGAGTCATTTTACATTTTCAAATGTGACACTCTTCAATAACTAATTCATTTCAACACACTATACTAATGCAATTATGATCCATGTTCAATTTCTTTTTTTACCTGTCTTTGTAACCTCGAACAACCTTCTGGATGAGGATAACCTTGTCAGTGATGGCTTTGTCTCTCTCGATCTCCAGCAGCATGTCATGATGGTCCTACAGGACAGACAAAAGATGTTAATCACTCACACACACCACACACTCACACACACAATTTACTGTCTCAGTAAGGAATACAAATATTGTACATTTTCCTTTTTTCCCCACTTTCATTTCACCTCGAGTGTAGGGTCAGGATCTTCCCATCCTGACCTCCCACTCGTCTATCCACTTCCTGTTGAAGGAGGAAGTGTGTAATCTGCCCCTGGTTTGACCCTTGCCACTTTTACTTCCTGTCCTACTTCCTTTGGTTTAACATCACACAATATAGCCAATTTAGTTTGGATTTAGTAGAAACAGATCATTAATTTTCCAAGTGACAGAAAATGTATTATATTTGAATGTATTTTTATATAAATCTGGTGTTTATGAAATTAGATATTGATTTATCATAGTATTTAACTGTATTTTAATAATAAATGTATAATTTTATTTACGTAAAATAATTGACACCAGTAGATATTTTATTACACCTGGAATATTTTGATGGGTCATTGAAGTAACATTTCATTTCTTTTTGTTCACTGATCCATATTAATTATGGGGGAGAGGGGGGAACTGGCCGACTGGTAGTGCATTTTTAGTATGTTTAGTAGGCCACTCATGTCAGAATACCACAGGCATATCAATGAGCCAGTCAGATGTATGGCTATCTATAAATAAAAGAGGAAATAACGCGATATTAACAAATCCCCAAACAGTGCAAATCCCTCGTTATGAGAGTAGCTACAAACTCCTCCTAAATGACATGTTTAATATTTAGGGGGGGGCCTTCGTGAGCCGGTTAAACAACTTCAGTGTCCAATGAAGTCGAGCTTAGAACAGTTATTGATAAGAGAATTAATGAAATCCTCCATCCACAGAAAAGGGCTAACTAGGCCATGTGGTTTAGGTTCATCCAATGAACTGAGAGACAAAAAGGAACGTGATCTGTCACTGTGACAACCAACCAAATTATCAACGGACATGCCTAGCCAATGACCCTTGACCTCACAACACCATCTGCCCTGGTTACTGGCTGGGAACAAAAACATACGTAGACACACACACACACACACACACACACACACACACACACACACACACACACACAATATCACTATCATTTTAGATTGGAAACATAAACACACCTCTCGTTTCACACACACCTACTTGAACAAACATGCTTTCACACAAATTGGGTAGGAAACCAAAATACAGTCACACACACACACACACACACACACACACACACACACACACACACACACACACACACACACACAGGGTGGGAAACTAAAATAGTCTGACAATTCTGTCAAAGCATGACAGTGACTGCAAACAAGCTCTCACACACATACACGCTAACACACACACATTTACACACACACTGCAGGGCTGACAGGATTGTATCTACAGTATGCAACACTCGCAGTCTAGCCCTCTGTTGTACCACCACGGACAAAGCTACACCTAAGTGCTGCAGACAGTCAATATACACAGTGCAGTTGCGTCTCACTGTCTGAGTAGTAGAAGTGTTCCTGCTGTAAGTGAACAGCAGGCTTACAGATGTTTCCATGATGATTATTTTTCTTCCTGGACAGACCAGACACCATGACAGATAACTTACTTTGAGGAAAATCTTGGTCCTTCCCATCTGCCAGTCGTCATCTCGTCCCAAAACAGCCTCAGCGATCCTCTGGCAGGTCCCCCTTAGGTCCTCCTAACAATAGAATGACAAAATGGCTAAAATGGCCTCCCCATTCATGGGGCCCTTGTTGTATTTAGGACAGTCTAGCGCAAGAGGTCTTCAATGTATTTCAGGCCAAGGCGGATGGAAACACGGTGGAGGGACACTATATAATATAAAATTGTGTGAGATTATGAGATTAGCTGAGATTATGTAGCCTACCTACTGTAGGGTTCAATAACTTTACTGAAATGATTAGTGCCTGTGTTGAAAGTGTAGCGGTAAATCTAGTAAGTAAGAACATGGTATATAGCATTAAATAAACAAATATCGTTTATCTACAATTTGTGTAGTTTGTTTAGCCAATGCATGTAGCAAGGCAGACACACTGTAGGCCTACACAAAGCGACATGGCAGCCACGCCAAAGCGACTTGGCTACAACCAGCTACAAAATCGCAGACCACATCTTAGCGCAGACGCATGCGTTGTGTGGTAGTTTCCGGGCTTTAGGCAAAGGTGCAGTAAGCACATACCTATCCAAAATCTCACACGCTACTTTTATGTATGTGAGCTATTTTCTGAATAATTTAACTAATGACTATGGTCCTTAACCTTTTTAATCACAAAACAAAATATATGCAAGTGTTTCATAGTGGTTTATTATATTAGGCGAATGTGCACTTCCCAAACAAGGACATCATTTTGGACAGTTTCCTCTCGGGAGAAGCTTTTCTGCCGGTCTGGATTTGCACCATTAATTGTGAAATTGGCAGTCCGAGACAGAGAGCGCACCACTGTTAAATGGAATGAGAGGAGCTGATTTAATTGGCCACTCCTACTAATAATTTATTCACTCTAAACCAACCCTTTTGCAACTGAGCCGCAGTTGTGCCCGCTTACCGCCGTCTCGAAATTAGTATTGGCCACACCTAACATCAACTTGCGTCGTGGACTTGCGCCTCTGCTTGCGCCTTGACCGGGAAACTAGGGCCCTATATGTGATACGTTCTGAAGAATGAATATTAGTGAAGGCCAGACATGTTTAGAAATTGTTAGCAATGTAGTTATGTATTTATAATGAGTAGAATAAATGGTATTCATGTAAAATGATGCAACTGAGCATTTTGTGTCTTTCGTGAATAATAATAGGATACTTGGAGGTGTCTTGCAACACAGCATGGACGAGGCTGGGCTTGGGGCTGCCAAAATGGATTTCGCATACATACTGGAAATACATATTTACGCCCCTGGTAGTAGTAGTGGGGCTTCGGCTTCAGTCACTCGTTCATTGAACGAGAACGGGGCATCTCGGTCGTTCAGTGAAATTTCTGGTTTCCCGGTTCTCGTTCAATGGAAGAGTCCCTCGTTCCAAGCCCAGCCAACCTTTAAGCATCTTTGAGCAACCCCTACACCCCTACCGGCTCCTTAATATTGTAGTTGTACTTACTGTAAGTCGCTTTGGATAAAAACATTTGTTTACTGACCTGATTGTAGTGACCTGATTTTGGTCAAGCTAATAAGATATATATATTTTTTATTACTAATAAATAAATAATTAATATAAGATAATAAAACTACAAAAATACTGGTCTAGTCTGTATTCATACCGAGTACAGTACATTTGGAATACCTTTGCTACAGTATACAATATACTTCTGGTTACTCTCTTTGCTACAACTAATGCCTTGAGTAAAATAAACACAAAAAAACAAATTTCCACTAACAACTAATAAAGTTTTATTTGTCTTACCATATCAACTTCACCAGGTGTTGCCAATTGCTATTGGTGAAGTATTCAACACATTATGTGTATTGTGATAACTATATATCATACTCATATATTCAGGTGTCTCTCTCTCTCTCTCTCTCTCTCTCTCTCTCTCTCTCTCTCTCTCTCTCTCTCTCTCTCTCTCTCTCTCCTACCTGTTTGTAGGCTGGCTTAACCCCAGGCATCAGGACTCTGTAGCGGTCGACAAATTCGACGAAGGTATAGCGTATTGGATATCCGGCCCTGCGGATTCTAATGGTCTCCATCATGCCAGAGTACCGCAACTGTCGCACGCACAGCTCCCTGTCAAACAGCTGGCCATTGAGAGAGAGAGAGAGAAGGGAGAGAGAGAGCAAACACAAAGACAGAGTGAGTGATGCGGCTCTAATCTATGTAGCTCTATGCTACCATAGGTTTCTTGTGCTCGTTGGGTTTGATGCAGCTCTGTTCTGTCTAGCTCTATATTCACCATAGGTTTCTTGTGCTTGTTGGGTTTGATGCAGCTTTGTTCTGCCTAGCTCTATACTCACCATAGGTTTCTTGCACTCATTGGGTTTGATGCAGCTCTGTTCTGCCTAGCTCTATACTCACCATAGGTTTCTTGTACTCATTGGGTTTGATGCAGCTCTGTTCTGCCTAGCGCTATACTCAGCATAGGTTTCTTGTACTCATTGGGTTTGATGCAGCTCTGTTCTGCCTAGCTCTATACTCACCATAGGTTTCTTGTACTCATTGGGTTTGAT
>JAODLI010000472.1:0-22161 GCA_027575585.1 Percopsis omiscomaycus | reverse complement strand
GCAGCGCACAAAGAACGGCTGACAGACGCTCAGTGTTCTCATCAGGAGCTCCAGAGAACGTTTAAACTGACTGCTTAGTGTGGGAGAACGCTTCCTGGTCTCCGCCCCCTGCGCACACACATGCACGTGCACACACACACACACACACACACACACACACACACACACACACACAGGAACACATAAAAAAGTCAGCTAACAATGACGATTTTCTTTTCTTTTCCTGAAGAGTTTCCTTTGCTCTTTACCACCCCCCGCTTACACACACACTCTCTGTCACATAAACTGTTGACAGCCTTAAGTTCCTCTTTCGTTAGAAAAGAGATCAGAGAGATCAAGTTAAGGCTACAGATGTTACTCAAGTTTTGCCAACCTAAGGCTTTTATCAAATATAGTAGAGTGAACAACTGTTCCAAAACACTGCCAATGCCTGACCTTTGTCTCTTTCAAAAAATAAAGCAGGGAATGGCATAATGCTGTGTCCCCATTTAAAATGGCTTATTTCACATTTTTGCATTTCTGAAACAAGCTTGGTTGCAGTGCCTTAAAAATACTACTCACAACAGATCCACAGATAAATCTATCAATAATACACTGATAATAAATAAGGGGGAAGGTTCAGCCAGCACAAAAATGTCAACTTGCTTTTATAAAATTGTCCAACATAACTATTATTGTGAAATCAACAAATAAATTAAATAAAAAAATGTTTGATTAAATATTTGATGTTATGAAAATTAAACCAACAAGGTAACACAACCTGGACACATTCACTAGAAAATTAATTTTACAGTCCTACAGGGTTTTAACTTCACATACACCTCATCTACAGTATATACTGAACATAAAATAATAAAAATCTCACTGAAAACATTTTGTAGTTGCTTAAATAGTTGATTTGTAAATGAATAAGATATATGGTATATCTGTGCAACACACGTCAATGTTGTGTTTATGAGTGTAAACAGATGAGTTGGATTGATGACGGTATGGAGTAAAGCCAAATGGACCATAAATGCGTCGCACCAATTCATGATATTTCAAGGAATGTACATTATAATCAATTCCTGGTTCCTGCAATTGCAATGGCCAACTAGTTGCCATGCAATTGTTGTCTAGTGTATCCATAAATACACACATATTAAAAAATACTTTGCACCTCCTAAAGGCAGGACATTTTGTTTACTTAATACACACCTGAGCCCTGCCTATTTGTACTTGTAGTTGGTAATATGTAGAAAATGAGCTACATTATAATAAGGTTTCCAGGACTATCATTTGAAAGGTGCCTTTCAAATGAGAAGAAGGTAGTAATGTATGAGGTGTTAATGGACCGTCTGGCATCCCAGAATGGAAGCGGAAGTCAGGATGATCATTTTGTTTTACCTTAAAGATAGCAGAGGCAGGTAGACCCAGACAGCTGCTGGTAGAATAGCCACACAGAAACTGGCAAAGACACACACACACACACACACACACACACACACACACACACACACACACACATGCACGTATGCACACACGCGCGCACACACACACACACACACACACACACACACACACACACACACACACACACACAGAAGGAAATATAGAGGAGATATTTTAAGGTTAGCTCGGCGTCCCATGCAGGAAGTCATGGAGAGAGACAGGTAGAGTTTGTATGTCTGCGTGTGTAGCGTTGGAGCCTTTCAATCACGTGTACTGTATCTGCATGTGTTACCATAGCAACGTCCGCCTGGAAGATCTGTTTGATGAACTTGTTCCTGGAGGAGTGGACCAGCTGGATGATGTCCCCATGCAGTGTGTCTCTGTTCTTCTCTAGGAAGCCTGGAGACCATAAATACACCACAATACATCAGGGGGAGGCACGGGCCCCATTCCCCATGGAAGCAAACCACCAGGCTACCAGTAAACTAACCCTTCATCAATAACTAGCAACTCATCAGTGAACAATCACATTCCCTCATTCTATTATGGCCCTTACTGTTTTTTCACGGTTGAGAAAATTACTTTGTTACATTGTGAATGTGTATCTTGACGTGTATTTATTTTATTTTTGTTAATATTGTATTTTTATTATTTATTTGATCTTTTTTATATCCATAATGCTTTCTATAATACTGATGTCTTAAAAGCCTAACTAGGGCCACAAGTAGGAAATTAGCAGTCACTACAGTTCTGACTTCTGATTTCTGAACTATGTTTAATTGCATTATCCCTTAATTCAGTAAATAAACAAGTAAGTAAAAATGAACCTCTGGTTTCGTAGTAGACGATCCCTGCAAAGTGCTGGATGCCAAACTGGGTCTCGTAGCTGTTCTTTGGAGGGATGTAGTTGGTGTGGAGTTTATGCTGAAAGTTTAACTTATTCAACATTGTGGTGTCTGTACCCTAAAGGAGGTGAGAGAGGGAGGGGAAGAAGAGGAAATAACAAGTTAATCCCGTTAGTTTCTATGTCTTCAACTATGGTTTCTGGGATACGAACTAGACATGCAGTAGTATTATGTACTACATTTCCTGGTTAACGCAAAAATATTGGCCCTACCTTGGGGAATTTGCTTTCCTCGTCAATGAGGGAGATGATGTTCATGGGTTTGATGGCAATCATGTCCAGGGCGTCCTGGTTGTCGGTGAACTCGATGTGCTGCCAGTTGATGTGCTCCAGGTTATATTCCTCCTGCTCCAGTTTGAAGACATGCCTCACGAAGAACTGCTGCAGGTTCTCGTTGGCGAAGTTGATACACAACTGCTCAAAGCTACACATGGTGATAAATATAGGAATATCATCTGAAGATGGACCAACCACAGTTGGTATATAATATATAACTGATAAAGTATATAATATAACATATATAAAGCGCCTTAGTGTATGTGTGACACCTAGACACCAGATTATAAAAACTATCACAAGGGGGAAAGGAAAGGTTTCCATTCAATGAGCAGTATTGTATTAGCTCAATCAGTATTAGCCGTCAGAATGGCATTTCCTTATATAAAATATTCCACAATGTTTAATTTTAGGACGAGAATTTGGTCATGTAAAGTGAGCAAATATCACTTCCCCAATCAGCGAACAACCCCATCGTCATGGAGCAGGGCACCTAAACTGCTAAAAAAAACAGTGTCCACCAGTAGAAGACTGGGGTTGTACGGGCCTACTGTGTGTGTGTGTGTGTTTATGCGTGCATGCACACGTGGGTGTGTGTCTACCTGTTGATTGTAAAGTTCTCAAAGCCGAAGATGTCCAATAGTCCTATAGAACGTCTGAGAGCTTTGGGCTGGTTGGACGGAGGCTTGTAGATGGCTGCATTTATCTTCTCCACAATCCACACAAACAGCCGCCCATATATACCCTATACACACACACACACACACACACACACACACACACACAAAACAGATTCAGACACACACAAGACATTTACACAAGATACACAAGATACACAAGACACGTAGTAGGCTTATTTCATAAACCTAGTTACTACGTGTAGTTGTGCAGCTTAAAGCAAAGTTTAAAGTAACTGAGTAAGTTATTCTATACATATAAAGTACATGCAGTACTGCATATATCTACATATTATTATATAGTATGTTTCTGAATCTTTGTGAGTGTGTGAGTGTGTGTGTGTGTGCGCTTGTTACCTTGACAAATGCATCTCGTACGTCGTGGGCCTGCTCAATGCTGAGAGGAGTCGAGACAGTTTCTCCTCGTGTAATCAGAGTTCTACTGGTAAGACAGTTCATGAGGTCTTTACTGTCTACCTACACACACACACACACACACACACACACGATAACACGAGTCACATCAAATTACATTTTTTGAGCCATCAATGATGTGTTCCTCTGTCAGACACCAGGGAGTGCTCTTTTGTAACAGATTCAACCTCACCTTATTAAAGGGCACTATTTTACACTATTGATGCAGGGTGGTTTTTTAATATATCAATGCATCTGACATGGAAGGAAATGAAACTTTCAGCGATAAAGTTGGCAGTGTACAATTATTTCAAATGGTCGTACTGTAAAATCAGACCAACCAAATACAATTTGAGACTTTAGCCTCAGTTATACTGTATTACCTATTTATTCATTTTATTTTCAAACTTAACTGTGGGCTCTTCTGGTTGTTTCTGTTTGTGTGTTGGCAATTACTAATTAATTTGTCTAACGCATGAATAGAACACTTGATGCATACAGTATTGCACAACAACTAATGCAGGCTTAACTCTGAGAAACGCAAAAGCTAAGCTAAGCACTTATAAATGACGGTAACTCCAGGATGATTAAGGCATATAAACACACTTAATCATGTCTATATTTAACTGTGTGTGTGTGTGTGTGTGTGTGTGTGTGTGTGTGTGTGTTACCTCCAGGAGTGTAGCCGCAGTAGAAAGGTTGGGGCTGCGGACAACCTCGCAGGCATCCAGGTTGTCGTAAGTACGAGCTGAAAGTCAAAAGGTCAAATGAAGGTCACACGCTGTGGTCATACATTCACACACACACACTACGTCTTGCTTAACATGCTTAATATGTTTACCTTCATATCGGAGGTTCCCCATGTGTAGTATGGAGGCCAGCAGCTTAGAAATCTCCCAGTTTTCTGTGTCTGAGAACATCAGCACCTACAGCACATAGAATAGAGTCTATAAATACTACAAGAACCCGGCTCTCCAAAATACTTCTGTGAAACTTCCTACTCCTGAATACTTATACTTGCAAGTAAACACTTGTTTTAATTCATACATGTGTTAATGCTTACTGTAATCCTACCTGCCCCTATATAATTTGTCAATGCCTTTGGATGGAAATGTCAGCTAACTGACGTGAATGTGAATAAAAAAACAAAACTTTTTTTTTTAATACCTTCATTGCAGAACGGATATTGGAGTATTCCTTCAAGTCATCGCGACCATCACACACAGTACATTTACCCTGCAGCGAGAGAGAACATCTTTAACCCCTTACCAGAACATCTCAGGTTTGACCCATTGCAAAGGTTACCAAGTGTCCATCAGAAGGTTAGTGTTGCTTACTATGGTGAGATAGGTGTAGTCTGTGGCCTTGCCCAAACCTAACTTCTTCTTCTGGTCTGGAGTCATCCCCTTTAACATGCAGTAGAATATGTGATAGTTCCTCTCATCATGAGCCTGCAGAGAAAGGAGAGGTTGGGGAGAGCTAAAGATGTACTGTTTCCATAAAGAAATATGCAAACATTTAGTTATAAGTGTGATGGATACCTGTCGACAGACCCTGGACTTCTCCAGCAGATACTGTTCTATCTTGGCTCCTTCTATTGCCCCTCTCTTGTTAAAGTGGATGTCGATGTATTTCCCAAAGCGAGAGGAGTTGTCGTTACGTATCGTCTTTGCGTTGCCAAAGGCTGCAGAACAACAAAGTACAATGCTATTAGTGCTACTGAGTAGCTGCCTGAATGCATGGTGTCTAAGAGAGACGATTAAAAGGAACATTTGATTTTCTTCACATGGTCTTAAGGGTTCTATTATTTGTGTACGGTGGTTTAACAGTGTGTGCAAAGCCTTTGCACTGCCAGGATTAGGGGTTTTATTCCCTGTTTAGGTCAACACTACAGCAAGGCACTAACATTGCCAGGGTTACACACTAACTCCAAAGCCCACAAACTGTCTTCTCTGTCTATGAATACTGTATATATACAGTATAGGCTAAACCATGAAGGTTTATTGGGTCTCTGGGTGTGCTTATGTGTGTGTGAGTGTCTCACCCTCCAATATGGGGTTAGCCTCTAGGACCTGTTGCTCTATCCAGGAGTGTTGACCGCTGATCGCGGCCAGGAACTGAAGAATTAACTTTGTGCTCTCTGTCTTTCCTGCCCCGGACTCTCCGCTGTCTCACACACACACACACACACACACACACACACACACACACACACACATTAGCAATCTATGTTGTTCAATCTTATAGTGTATATACACTGCACTGTCACAGAACTCACTCATACACGCACACACACACACACACACACACACACACACACACACACACACACACACACACACACACACACACAAACTGCGGTCTCTGTGTGACCTGATAATGCAGCACTGGTCCCTGTTGTTCCTCTGCATATTGAAGTAACAGTTGTCGGCAATGGCGAATATATGAGGCGGCATTTCTCCGATCTTCTTGTTGGTGTACAGACGGATCTGGTCTGCTTTGTAGATAGGCAACACCTGGTAGGGATTCACTGCCACCAAGATAGAGCCCGTGTATGTCTAAGTAGAGAACAGAAGAACGGAGAAGAGAAGAAAAGAAAATTTAAAACAGGATATTTCATTCTTTTTTTTTCTTTAAAAAAAAAGAGACTATAATTATATAATATATATAATATAATATAATATAGATTATGAATTTCAACCATGCAACATTGATGCCCTAAAGTGTGCAAGTATATTCCAGCCAAAAACAATGGCAGCTGATGAGATGACATCATCAAGCATTTATGTAGGTGGGGTGGGGAGAAGGATGAGGCGGACATCCCGTATGGCAGCGTGACAATGGAGACGTATCGGTGACCGTCACAGGAGAGAGAGCTGCCATCTTGGACGTGCAGGAGATGTACAGACTGTTACACCTGGTGACACCAACCCTGGGCAATACATCATCAGTGGTCTGAATAATAGGAAATACTCAAAAATGTCTATTGACAGAAAACTGTAAATATTTTCATTTATATATATTTTAAATTACATATTTCTATATGATATATACCCTACATAATTATTTCAATATTAAACCAATGTAAAAAATTCAGCTTACATGCCTTGCCTCAAAATGTGTGGCTACAAATAAATACTTAATTAGGGAAAAAAAGTATAATTCATTGAAAAAATTGATGTTTTGCCCAGGGCTGACATTTGACCCCAGTCTTGACAGGAAAGGAAGTACTCACCCTGCCTCCACAGTTAGTCTCCAGGAAGACAGGAAGAGGATCAATTGAGAGGACAGACAAGAGCAGCAACACAGATAAACAACAAGATACAGTATACCACAGAGAATGGAGATGTCAAACACTAAGATAACAACAGAAAACTAGGTGTATTGTACAGCTCCCAGTAGAAACAGTAGAAGTTTGTACTCATCCATTCCTCAACCAGTTGAAGAATGCCAGAGGTGGTTAGGACCTACATATATGAGTTTGTCTCTGTAGCGGATCAGCAGGTTCCGCAGGATGCCAGCCTCGTTCAGGTCTCCCAGCCGGATCATGTCCTCCACCCCATGGATGGAGGTGGGATGCATGGGCTTGATGTTGGAGGCATTTTGGGGAGAGATCCAATGTTCCTGCATGAGAAAGAGAGATGAGGATAAGCGAGAAGGAAAAGATGGAAGGAGAATTAATTATAAATAATGTTGTTATAATATAAATAAACTAATATGAAATAATCATTTGGGGATTTACAGATATAAAGGCACTGTATAGTATATCTCATAACATAATGGTTTTGTCACATTTGCTTCCATGCTGTTACTTTCTGTTATGTTGTTACTACGTTGTTATTTATTGGAAGGTAGAAGTCTATGTAGAAGAGTGCAGTGGTCTGGGTGTTCGACTGTTGGCCTACCTGTAAGGATCCTTGAACAAGATGCCAAAGCCCTATATACTACTTGTAATACTTATTGTATTGTACTCGTAAGTTGCTTTAGATAATAGTGTACTCTAATTGACCTCATTGTAAAGTGGAACTACTTTTGTTTGTAATAAAATATTTAAAAAACAGGCCTATTATGAACAGGGTTAATTTCCTTTACTTTGTAAAAATGTAAATATAGAAAATCATATGCTTAGCAATAGAAGCAATAGAACTCGAGAAGGAGTGTTATGGCAAATATTATTGCTTATATAATTTAATATAAACTACGCACAAAAAGTAAGGAACTTTGTGTTTGTTCGATTATTTCTTTGTTGTAGCAATGCTTCTTGGCAATAAATCTTATACTATTGGAAAGCCTGATTATTTCCCTTTTAAATGGTGCCACATTTGTAAGGAACATGCATTTGTGGGATGAGCAGCAGAGTATGTGGGTCGCGCCCATGAAAAACAACTTTTCTTTCTTGACTCTTGTTTGGTGTTGTTTGGTGGATTGGGTGATTGAAGTCTCAATGCAGAGAGATATAGAGATGAAATTCTGCAACCACTGGCAATACCATTTCTCCACAGTCTGGGACCAAACTCTATCCTCCATGAAAATAATGCTCTAATCTACCAAACACAAATGTCCTTACTTTTTGTGCGTAGTTTAGTTGATATAATCTACCTGAATAATATATGTTAATTTTACCTTAAAATTTAATTAATAATTATATTAAGAGACTGTGTCAGTGTTAACTGTAGTCAGTGAACAGACAAATACATATTAAAACATGCAAATTTAATGATATCTGATATCTTCACAACCAGAGTCATGACGTGATCAAAGCCCATCACTTTGGCACATATTGCTTGCTGGTGAATGATGCAGTGGAAATGCAGAACATTTCGAAAATCAGGATCACGTTTGCAGCGCGCAATAAAACCTGAGTGACGGCTGGTCATCGTCTGTTGTCACCGACATCAACTTTTCCAAGGGGAAATCTTTATCTGTGAAATAACCCTTAATCGCGTCGTAGATGTCAACAGCCTATGCTGTTGTCTTCAGAGGCAATAATGTCAGCAGTTCCTCTCTTACGGAAAAGTCACCGAATACCATTCTAATGAACACCATCAGCTGTGCCGTGCTGCTGTTGTCCACTGACTCGTCACACTGGATGCTGAACCAGGTACTCAGGTCTCGGTAAAGCTGTTCAGTCAAATTGTTGGACATCGATGACACTCTTCTGGCAATAGTGTTTGAACTCAGTTGGACGTCTGAGAGAGCAGCGATGATATCTTTGCCGTTTTTCACAAGGTGTTTTCTACTACAGCCATTACCCCTTTCACAACCTCGCCATGTTCCGAAACCATTGTGTTATAGTCAGGCTAATTACTGTAGCACAGAATGAATGAATTAATGGAAAGGGGACTTGGCGCGATGAAGGCTAAAATTTGTAAATTATTACAATATTAAATAAATGCTTCAAATGTCATATAAAATCAGAAAGTGGTTCTAACCAAGTATTACAAATAATAATAATAATAATAATAATATTTAGGATGTTTTTAAAACTTGCAGGTGACTCATCATTGGCTATTTTTAGAACATGCACTGCGGGCGACTCATAGGCTCCCCACGGGCACTGTGTTGGCAAGGCCTGGGCTAGTGTATAATATGTGGTTTGTAATATCTGGTTGTAAAAAGTAAAGTAGGTCTATTTTACACTGTATAATGTACTCTAAGTATGTAGGATGTAAAATTAGTATAGCACATATCGTGGTTAAGAGGGCGATATGAATAATGAGGGCCTGGTCTGTCAACAAGAGCATGTTATAGCAAGCTTTAATACTTACATTTCCTTCATCATCCAACACCTGGATTTGTCCTGAGTCACAGAGTTTAACCACAGCGCCAATTGGAACCTCAAACTCCCGACCAGTCTTAAGGTCCAGCCAGACATAGTCCCCCTGAGAACCACCACACACAGAGCCAGGGTTAGGTTTAGAAGGAACATCAGAAATGAATCGAAAAAGAATTGGAAATTTCAATTAGAACCTCAACATAACAACACACTTAAACAATTAAAACCTAAAAGAGCACGAGAATTAATGTTGGAATCAAAATTAGAAAATTATAGGTTCAGCTATGATATGCTATGATTACCTCTTCTTCATAAATTGTAAATAGTTCATTACTTTCTCCGGATAATCTATCAGAAATACAATCTGTATTCACAGCTGTATCAATCACCTGATATCAGAACCATGTTGATCTGTGCATTATGTAAAGCTAATATCACACACTGCATCTAAAACCCTAGAGCCTCCCAAATCCCCCAAAATGCTTCCCAAGACCTATAAATAGCCCATTTCTAGCCTATTTATAGGTGGCTAAATTTAGCTTTAGCCACCTATTTGTGCCTATAAAATATTATATTTTATAACATATAATATATATTTAGCTTTAGCCAGTCTGTGTCCTTATCACACCAAGGTTTCACTCCTGCATGTTATGAAGTTGACTAAACCTAAACTTAAAGCTAACTGCTTACAGCCTGGTTTAACACATGATCACTTTTTAAAGGGATAGCAGGGGTGGAAAATTAATAGAAAAACAAGTTTTTAACCAAAAAACAATTGTATCAACTATTTCCTATGAACGAGACATAAATAACATAAATATGACAATATATACAGCATATTGCCATAAAAAGCTCTAGTTAATACACTATGATACACATGCCTAACCTAACCCAATCTAACCTAATCTTTTGACTTTTTTGCCACTTTAGCTGAGATTTACATTAAACACACACACACACACACATACACACAAGCAGGTGGCCTATGTAAAACAGGTGTATACATGCTATCCAGACCTACATCTTGATTCATGAAACACATAGAAAACCACATCCACAAACACACGCAAACACACACACACATACAATATAGACAACAAGTCATACAATACAATTGTGATTTCTGAACACACATGTGCGCACGCACACACACACCTTACAGGTGAGAAGGCTATCCTAGACATGCACTTATCGCACCACACAAATACATACACACGCACGTGCACACACAGCATACCGGTAGCAGTGTGGTGTGTTTGACCACTGTGTTTACGTTGCGTAGCAGAGCCCATTTCGCCTGATCTTTCTCGTAAAGATCCACATAATCCCGGCGCTTGTACATCTTCAATGCTCCATCGACGGTCCATACACTCACAAACTAACACCCTTCTACCAAGCTGGGCTAATTGCCCCCCCCACACACGCATGCAGACAGAATATCCAGAGCTCGACGTCTTGTGCTTCAGACTCCCAGCTTACACCTTCTACCTCCAACAAGTTTAAATCACATACACACGTTAAGAAGTCTTATTTAGACTGTATAAATTACAGTCTAACCCTACACAAGTGTGTGTAAACATATGGTCCACAGCAATAGTTGCATTGCCGTTGGGGTGTTCAAATGTTTATCAAATGTTTAATATCCAAACTTGAATCTTGGAAAACCTCGAGTCAGAATCCTTTACATTTGATGTTTGGTGGGTGAAGAATATTCTAGCATCGGTCGTAACCCGACACAGTGAATCCTCAACTGTCCGTACAATATTCATATCCTGTTGAATCCACAGGTTAGAATATACAGCGTGTCCTCTTAATGTAACAGGTTTGAGTCCATCTTCACCTCACTTCACATTTCAGTGCCCCTTAAACACAGAATTAAGTAATAAAGGAATATTTTATCAAATGCATCTGCGATTTGGTGCCTTCACATTCTCTAACTATGCTGTTTCAGTAGTGAGTTTGAATCAAGATTAGCAGCTACAAATATGCTATGCGCTGTTTTATAAACAGAAATTCTAGAAGAATATTCCACAGTGCAAACAGAAAAAAATCAGAAAATTTCAGCTTACAGTAGCTCGATGACAAATTAATTTAAAGTTTCCAGTGAAGAAAATGGTATACTCCATGACCTCACTCACGTACTCTCTCTCTCTCTGTCTCTCTCTCTCTCTCACACACCCACACACACACGCTAATACACTTCATTAACCATTCCCACAACTTGTACAGTTGCCCATAGAAACATGATGTCACTTCCTTACACAGGTGTATCAAGAGGGCAAATTTTCAAGATTAATAATCAATTATATGGTTATATCTCAATTAGAGTCTGCATATCCACATTTTGTACAGTTATTAAGGATAAATCCCTGCTGTAACAATGTTATAATTGAATGATTTATTATTAAGTATACTAATACAGTATTCCACCCACCAGAAAATAGAATTGGCAAAAACTAAATATTCCATGCTGTGAATATTAAAAACTAGACAGATAAAACAGAAGGCAGAAGAAGTCTGGTTTCTGAACAGGAAGACAGATAGACACACACACACACACACACACACACACACACACACACACACACACACACAAACAGGCGAGTCTGTCCTGTGTGACTGATGTATTCATAAACTAGAGCGAGCCACACACATACACACACATATGGGCCTGTAGAAATCTATACAAATACTTGTATTTGTATAGATTTGTGTGTGTGTTTCTTTCTCTCTGTTTATGTATGTGTGTGTGTGTGTGTGTGTGTGTGCGTGCGTGTGTACGTGTCATATATGTCAGTTTAATTAAGAAAATGCCAGTCTGGGAAATAGAGCACACAGTAACTTGAACATTACACCACACAGCTGTCGTACACACACACACACACACACACAGACACACACACACACACACACAGCAGAGGTTATGCAGGGCCAACACCACACTATCAGGAACCACATGTTGAAATATTTATACTGCAGGATCTCTGTGTCTCCCTTTTCTTTCCTCTCTGTTCTTTCTTCAATTCTTTCTTTCCTCCTCTGCCCCTTCATCTATTCTCTTTTCCCCCTTGTTACCTGTTGGTTTCTTCGTTCCTCCATGTACTGTATCCAACCATCTCCCAACTCTCTCTCTCATATTCAGTTACAGGGTCAATTTCCAATATGCATCCAATAATTCAGATCAATATATGACAAGATAAACATGTAGGTCATGCTAGGAACAATTCAAATTCCACCAAAACTGTCTGCTGCTTTCATTTTAGTTCTGCGATCAACTGAGTGCTGTTTACAGGCAAAATCTTTTACCAACTGTCATTTACAAATCAACTGACCAGACAGCACTGTAAAGGGAAACATAATTGGTCGTCAATGACAAACTGACGTCCACAGAGTGCTGGAAAGCCCTCAGCCTCTACCAGACTCAAACTAACAATAGTTAGCAAACTAACAATAGCTCAGTCAACAATATTTAAACATGCAAACGTTTAACCTTCAATACAGGTCTACAAGCTTTTGAAGAAACATTTGAAGAGAAATCTGTTTGATTAGATTTTTCTTCTTTTTTTTTTTAACAAAAAGTTACAATTACAAGTTATGCAATCCATAACAACTTGACAAAAATCATTAATGCAGTGAAATTGTATGTGGAAAAGTAATAGATTGTGAGTGTTTGTGTGTGTGGTTCTTCAGTTCTCAGATGTGAGGAGTTGATCTTGCATGTCTACCAGTTTTGTGTTACAATACCAGTATACTGTTTCACTTACAACACTTGAGTATTGGCCAAGTGGAATGCACAATGGAGTACTATAATCATGGCTATCACTGTAGGATTAATGTAGGATAGAAAAAGTGCAGGTACTGTTGTACTAACAGAGATACAGTACAGGACGGTGGACTGGTTACTATGACAACCACTGTTTTATATGCAAAAATAAGACTTGTCACAGGTTCATCATCTTAGTAAGCTGCTGTGGCATACTCATTTAAAGGATACATATTACTTTATTACTTTATACAGTAATTACTAAAATGATATAATTACTAACTGAATTTGTATAATCATAATCTCGATTTTAATCTCAATCTTAATGTTGACCTTAATTTAGAACTTTTATTCTGGGGCCTGAACAGTTGGTAGGTGGAGGCCAATGGTTGCATATTTAAATTAGGCACTGTCCTGATTGGCCAGTGCTCTTTAGTAGTGAATCCACGTCGGAACTAAGATTTCACTTACCTGGATGGGTGGAGCTCAGTGTTACAGTGTTACATCTGTGATGTAACACTTGGCAATGTGACCGCCAAGCCACAGGCAAACACTTCTTGATTTATACTTTTTAAAGCTTCTTAAAAGGATAGCACAGTTTTAAGAAGCATAACAATCTCCAATTACATAAGGTAACTTTACTGAAATATCATATTATTTTCTAGTATTAATGCTGTACTAACACAGGATCAGGATTGCATTTAAAATATTCATCAAATGACATATGAGTGGGTTAAAATATGGACCGCAGGGGGTCTAAACCTACAGTTTCGCTTACATTGCTATCACTGGTGTTAGAGTGGGTGTTCAGCCAAACATGACAGGACAGGTGACAGCGTGACGTGTTGCTACGTGAGGTAATGTCCCCACAGGCTGAGTTCATATTCAGGTGAATAATTCAACTAGCTTGTGGTTGCTAAAATAGACAGCAAGTCAGGTGTACACTCAGTCTAATGGCAGTGTGTCACTTCTGTGACTCCAGCTTACGTACAACATGGAGGCCAAACACACACACAGACACACACACACACACATTTCAATCTTTACTGTAAATCTACATTCAGAGTTTCATTAATTCTCAGTATTCCTTTGTCTCAGTACAGATCTGTATTGTAATCCTGTAATCGGGGACTTTTATGGCGGAGCTAAGCCCCGCCCGCGCCAGCCCCTCCGCTTCCGGCTAATGCTATTTTCTCGTTTATACAAAGTGAATTAATTGTGAACATGTCGCGTTCACAATTACACACTGCACTCCCTTGGGTCCTTAGCAACACACCTGTTACGTGTGAAGTCGATTGGGTGAACGGTTCCCGACATAATCGAAATACAAACAGACACGCACACAGAGATTCCTGCCTTTTTTAGAGAGATTATATTATTTTATTATTATTTAGCTTTTCTTAGCTTATAGCAGGACCACACTATGTAAATTTCACTTGAGTTTAAGTATGCCAAGGTAATCGCATTATATAACAATACAAAGCTACGTTACAGTTAGGTTTAGTTACAGCACGTTACGGCAAGAGGCAAATCTCTCTCGGCAGCGTTGAGATGTAATCTAACATGTTTAGGTTTAATGGGGCTCATCTTTCCATGATCCAGTGATCTGTGCTCGTCAATATCTGTTTAATTTAATTAAAATTAAGTATAAACACAATTTCCTCAGTAAGGCTAAACTAATAATTATTTTCATAAATAAAAAGCTATTTCTTCAATTCATCTATGTGATCTGAAATTTACTTTTGATAATATTAAATTGTCTTCCCTTGTGTTGATACATAAAGTGAATATGTTGTGTTAGATTGTGTTAAATCATGAAAACAGTTGGAGGGAAATATGGAGGGTAAGAAAGAGAGAGAAGGGACAAAGAAATGAAGAAGAGTATGGAATGAGAGACAGAAAGAGAATATGGAGAGAAAGAGGTAGTGGACTCAAACTTTTGGACCCCACTGTACAATGGCAACATCTTGTGTGGCCCCCCAGTTTAGCTTCCAGTCTACAATGCCTCTCCAGGTCCACTCCAAAATTGAATAAATGTTAAATAAATAAAAGTTAACTGAACATATCCAAAAGTCAATACAAACTTTCAAACAAAAGTAATGCTGTGAGATTCCTTACAATGCTTCAAAATGAAGGATCACTTCAAAGCACCCTGACATGCCTCACACACTGAGGTAAGCTGGGTTGAAGTGAGGCAGGTATCTCTTGGAGGTAAGGTCTTCTCTTTACAGTAAGTGCCAGTATGCCCCCTGGTGGTAAACACAAGCTACTATACTGTATATGGTAGGTATGGAGTTTAATAGCCATCAAAGTAGTCAAATTTTTTTAGTTTTACTGAATCTTTTAGTAATACATCAATTTCATTTGGATTCTGGGTATTTCATCAGAGTTACACTTAAACATACGATTCCCAAACCTACTGCTACATACTATTTTAATTGCTAATTTGCGCTAAATTGGACTAATATGCTATTGTTTGGTTGTTTTCTAACTGGTTTCTAACTGCACTGCAGAATATGATGTGAGCAGCTCATTTGCATTTAGATAGAACCCTTAGACTAGTCAAAGGTCATCGGAACAAGAGAGCAAGTGAGAGATTGATTGGCTAATTGTGTTGGCACCTGACACCTAATTAACGGCATCATAAAAGCACAGAGAGAATGCTTCTGTTTTCTGCTTCAGCTCACAATAAATATATAAACTGTTCACTGTCACAAATAAGACCACCACACACAAGAAACACAAATCATAAACATTATAACAGATAAAAAAATAATAAAAAAACAGAATATCTGAACTGCTCTATTTGACAGTGCAGACTTTGTCCATTCAGGCTAAAGTGTGTATGCATGCAGTGTACACATAGTTTCTGGTTTATAGGGCCTCTTGTTTGTGTTGCTCCCCTTATTGTTTACATGTTACATAATTGAGTGCTCCCATGTTACATATTGCATGAATGGAACTGCCAAGAATTTCTCTCTCTCTGTCTCTCTCTTTCTCTCTCTCGATCTCACTCAAAGACACACACACACACACACAAACTTATTCTACTGTTGTTGTTTGGTGATTCGGCAAACATCTCAATGAATGAATTAATGGTGTCCTTCCATTTCAGTGGAATTTACCACCTCGCTGAACACAACAAGGCTCATCTCAATGGAATGTAATACTTTGCTGAACAAGATAGTTAGGGACAGAGCACAACAAACACTATATGACTCAGATACTGTACGTTGTTTCACAAGGCTGTGTTGTTGGAAAACATGAAATGACAGTAGACTCCAGAAATATACTCCTGGTTAAACCAAAATTAATGTAACTACAACCTATCTATGTGTTATTATCACTCTGTTATGCAGTAAATATGAGAAACCACACAAATACTGCACATTTACTAGTTAAACTGTGGCTACCATTGAGAGAAAGAGCTAGAGAGAGAGAGAGAGATAGAGAGATAGAGAGAGAGAGAGAGAGAGAGAGGAAGTACTTAATGTTTGAGAGTTAGCTAGGGAAAATTCTCCTATTAGAAAGCTTTAGTTTGATCTCTTTTTATGTTAGCATTGTTAAGCCTGTATGCTGGTGGCTTTACAGGGTAGGGTCTGTTCTTTGTAGTTCCATGGTATTTTTCATTGATTTTAAAATGTAAAAACACAGGAAAACAGGTCATGAATGTAAAGACTAAGCATGTCTCCATTCGCGTTCTTCTGTACTTACACTTGCTAATTTTTGTTAAATTGACTGGCGCATTTGGCCTGATGCGTTCTGGTGTTGGGAGATCTGGAAGTGTCTACGAGACCTTAGGCTGAAGAAGAGACAGATTTCAACACACCTGCTGATCAGGACAATTGTTTGGTCAACCAAACTCATTAAAGGCCAAGCCACCTAAGGTCTGACCCGCTTGTTAGCTTATGTCTGTTTTGAACGTGAGCCGGCACACAAGCCTTCACTATAGTAACGGGCCCACAAACGAAGGGCCATGTAGACACCATCACTGACGCGGCCGAGAAGCCCCATAAAACTGCAGTCGCAGCTGAACTAACTACCTGGTGACAACAACCAGCTGACTCTCCGACGATGCAACAAGCCTTCTCGAAGCCAGAACCCGTTCCAACCGTAAGCACAAATTTACAGAAATTCTGTACGATCCCTTAAGCTTGGCAGGTGAATCCAGATTCTCTTATTCTTTTTCTTTTAAATCTCTTTCATATTCTCCCTGCTAGTTATAGCAGGTGTAGTGAACGAGGTTAGTTCCTTTAGTAAAATGCATACTAAAGAATGTAGCTTTCTCATATTCAGCCTTTGATGTTTGGTTTATTGAATCTGACCACGTGTTGACGTGTTATGGTGATACCGCTCATATCTTTTATTCAATGTATATTTTAGTGTGTGTCTACTAAAATTATTATTATATAAAGCATTATTTCTCTGTTGTTTCATATACCAGACAACTAATCACTCAGGGGCAGATGTACTAACATGTTAGTGCCTGCTTTAGGCGCAATTTTGTCACAACGTGAGCCTAAAAACATAACGTGATATGTACGAACAGTCCGCACATGGCTAAAACTGCATTCTGCCTGGCGCAAGAGCGCAGAATCGCAATTTATGTTTTCCCTACACATGTATATGCATTCATGGGAGGGTCGAAGGAAAAGTGGGAGTTTTGTGCAAAAACATGGGAGGAGATGCGTAAGGAGAGACTGATTACCTATTCTGTTGTATGTATGAAAACTGTGGGGGAAAGTGCATTTTTGTTTTGCGGCGAAATTTCTCCGCCTCCTAAAAGCAGGTGTAATCCAGCAGGCGCTTTGCTTATAGGGGAAACACTGGCAGCAGTCATCCGAGCAATATGAAGACACAAGGGTGTAGATTTACTATAGGTTGAATTTTGCTAGACATCTTTCTCTACTATTGCCAATACCCTTTTATCGTTATATTCGTTTAATTAGCAAGACGAGCTCCACAACATTGTTCATGATTAACACTATTGTCATTTGAAAGTTTATTTGCTTAAACCGACATGATATTGGTAGTTACATTTTATTGTACCTCGGTACATCTCAAAATAGTTTGTTTTGGATGTGTAATTTATAAGGAAATCGCATTTCACAGATGTCCACAAACATAGAAATTATTTATAGAGACTATACCGTCCCTAACCAAACCTACGCCTATTGACACAGGTCAAGGAGACGTGCTGAGAGGATTTTCGCCGCAAGAATTTTCACTTGAATGAACAAGAAGTCATCAAGTCAGATTAAGCAGTCATACATTAATACGGTTACTGGATCGAACGACTCAGCGGACAGGGCTCCGCAAATTATGATTAGAGGGCGGTGACATGCGCTGATTACGTGATGATCTGCAGGTTGGGTACATCCAATGTAAAATAAAAAAGGCACAGCATGCGCTTTCTGTGGCCTGCCTGAATCACTATTTGATAATATAGTTTAATTATTTAACGTTTATAATCACCCGCAGTTACCATGAGCTGTAAGAAGGAACCCTGTGCCATTAAACAGGGTGGTGCCCTGAGGAAATATTCATAAGTGGTGTTTTATACCAAAAAGATTTGATTAGTTTTAAATGAACACTTACACGAGATAGGAATTCACATTGTTTGCAGGAGCAGAATGGGCTATTGTTGAGCCAATGTTGAAATTGTTAAATCTAAATTAGCTGAATTCATAATCACAGAACACCAATCGTCTTATTGTGTTTGTTTTATGGGTGTGTGAGAGGTTTGTGTCTCTCTAAGGTGTGTTTGCTTAAAGGGTGTGTGGCAGTGGGAAAGTATGTATGTATCTAAGGTGTAAGTTTGTTTTATGAGTGGGGTTACCTTGATGAGGGTGAGGTATCTGTAGCTGAGGCGTCGTACATTTTTTTCCCATCCCTCCGGAGGACAATCAGAACCCCTCCTGTTCATCGCTGTTTCCGTGGTTACTTCAACTTGATGTTGGAGTTTTAAACGCGCCAAGCGAAGGTGTGTTTGTGTTCACAGAAGTATAATAAAATAATATAGGTACCACCCGCAAATGTAGTAATCATCACAAATACAATTCTCAGATCATATTCCAAAAATCCTTCATTACCGCACCTATTTTTGGATTTGTGAAAATTCCCCCAAATTCCCAAAATGGGAAACACTGTTTAAAAAAACTGCAGTTGATATCCCTCCATTATGCCAGTAAAAAGTCCCACAATAGTCTTTTTTTATCCCGAAAACCATCAAAATGTTGTTAATCCACTGCACTCGCAACATTCGTCTGCATAATAAAACCTTCTAGGAAACACACACATAATGTCCAGCCCTGTATGATTTTGTTACACCAATGGCAAGAGAGTATGATTGGGAGCTGAGTATGTGTGTGTGCTAGTTAGCTGTTGTCCGCACTCATTAGTGTGTCAGTGAAGCTGCCACAGCCACATTTATATTACACACACGCACACACAAAATTCCTTTATTCATTCTCTCTCTTCAATGGAAAATGAATGAAAGGGAGGTGTGAAGGAGTCTGAACGCTGGCCTGTAACCTAAACACATGCACTGCAGGAGTAACTCCTAAGTAATCTCATTACTATTTATTTATCCAAGATAATACTGTAGTATACCACAAGAGATTCAATGAATGAGTCAAACAGAATACAAACGGATCCTAATTAATTACAGAAACAAATTAATATGAATGACTTCCAGTTTAGACTACACCCACATTTAGTTAGAACTCCACCCGTTGATGTTGCAGATACAGACTTCCAAGTGCACACACACACACACACACACACACACACACACACACACACACACACACACACACACACACACACTCACACTCACTCAAAAAGATGCATTTCTGACCACCAATGCTTACCTGTTGTAGAATGACCATGTTTCTGGTTCTTGGCTTTGAGTGGACATCAGCAGTCTGCACAATATCCTGAGATAGAGACAGAGAGAGACCTATTTTGCAAATAGTTTCAGTCAAACAGTAAGTGTTTAAAAGTCAAAGAACCAGAAATATTTTCAGATCTATGAAAACAGGGAGATGGATGCTCAGCACTGGATTGGTTGGCCTAAATCATAATTTCATAACACATAAACACAAGTAAAATACAGTAGCTGACGTTTGTGTGTGTGTGTCTGTGTGTGTCTGTGTTTGTGTGTATTGATGTGTATCCAAGAGTATTACTGTAACCATTGTAAATAATTCAGTGTTTTGACCTTTAAACTCTGCTAGCTGAGATAGCCGAACCTACTACACACTCAAATGCACACTTGCACACACACACACACACACACACGCACACGCACACACACACACATACACACACGTACACATAAAGACAAAACCGTTGGATAGAGTTTTATGTACAGTATGGAACTCTCTCTCTCTCTCTCTCTGACACTAACACACACACTAACACACTTACGTGATGCTTTTTCTTTGTTTATATCTGTCATACATACATATAAACACATACACAGAATCTGCATCAATATTTCAGGACGTAATTACACAGCAGAGGTCTAGCACAATGACATGGGAGAGAGAGAGAGAGAGAGGTATACAGTGTAGGCCTCCCACTGCTCTTTGTTGTGTCGGAGCACAGGCGTCTGACAGAGTGCCCGTCTGAAATTCCATCACCACGACAACAAGTTGAGGATCTGTACTTTCAGTAAGTCCAACTACACACTCACACACCCTCACACAGTGACTCAGCTGGCAATCCAACACGCCAAACAAACCACACACACATAAGGATAGACTACACCAGGGAGTAAGCCACAGAACCGAGACGACTCAGACCAGACGGGGGTTGACGCACCCTCGGTGGCGTCTCAACGAGAGCAACGCCACTGCACCGTACAGAGACAGAGGGCATGTGTGTGTATGGTATATTGAGGACATCCACTAAAAACCGGTGTAATGGCTTCTACTGGGGCAGATTGATCCTGTAATGCCTGCTAATGGGGGCAGGATTGTCCATTAGTAACCCCTGCCGGCATAAGATCAGACCTTACAGTGGAGGTCCTGGGGGAAACACAAAAGAACTATTCTATACTGTTGTATTCTATTCTATTCTATTCTATACCAGATGTGGTTACAGTTCTTTAGTCTACCTCACACCATAGACACATTGTAATTACTTTAAATGTCACTCTCCTCTAAATAACTCAACATACTGCTGGCCCCTGGAGAATACACGCAGACCTACACCCAGTATAAATAAAGACTTATAGATACTGTATCTATCTCTAGATGAATCCCACCAATCACACTGGAAGATTTATGAAACTATTTTACAAACTGATCCTTATTTTGATGAGGATACTAAACTGAATTCACACGATTTAGTTTTGACACCAGCACAGCACTTGTTTGCATGTGTGTGTTTACACTAGGCAAAAGCATTTGAATTACAAATAAATATTACACCTCCCCCACCCCCACCTCCCCGCATGCACAAGCACACATTTTAGGCATCAAAGGCCTCAATAAACTGTCTGGCTCTCACCTCTTAGTGTGATGAAAATAAATCCTCACTCCCTCTCTCTCTCTCTTGCTCCCGTGAGTCCCTGTGTGGAGGGATGGAAAATGGGAAGTGCAAGACACCTGCAAGAGTGGAAAGGCCCTCACTCCTTCTTTCTCTTTGTCGTTTTTAAGACATTACGCCCTCTCTTTCTCTCTCTCTCTCTCTGTCTGCTCCTTCATTTGAAATTGAGGAAAGATTCCCTTCTCTCATTCCGTCCCCCTCCTTTCTCTCGCTCTCTCTCTCTAGTGGCAGTAGTGAATCTCTCGTGTGTGAGGTATTAAGAGACACGGCAGCTCCCATTCACAACCACTGATCCCTTAGAGAGAGAGAGAGAGAGAGAGAGAGATAGAGAGGCGGGGGGGGGGGGGGGGGGGGGTAAAGTGGT
>JAODLI010000471.1:0-12005 GCA_027575585.1 Percopsis omiscomaycus | reverse complement strand
CGCATAGTTTCAGTGTTAATACTGATAAAAGAATTGCTGCCTGTGGTTCTATATGGGCTGTGGCAATAATTTTGAAAGATAATTGCTCGCAGCAAAATATGGAAAAATAGAACTATGAACTAGATCATTTTGGGAACTGTAAACTTAGTTCAACATTTTGAAGTATGAACTATGAACTGAACTAGTTCATTTTAAAATGTGTGAACTGAACTTTGAACTTGTTCATATAGAAAATGAACTTTCCCATCACTGTTGGTACCGTTGATTACAGGTGGTGCCCACCATAAAAACACGTGTTTATATCTTTATTCACTTCAATTAAATATGCTGTAGAGCTTTAAACCTGGACGTTTAGCATAACGTTGGAGCAACTGCACAGTGTTTCATCCCTCCCGCGTGCTACGATCCTTGAAGTCTCTGGTCCTTGAAGTGAATTGTGGTTACGCCGAGTCACGCTCAGCTGCTCATCAGGAGGAACAAGCGTGTCACTGCTTGTCTCGTGTCATCGAACCTGATGGGAAAACAAGACAACTCGGCCTATGTAAAGCCACGCATGGGCCTCGACGACAAGTGGGTCACCCCTGTGCAGTCCATCAGATAAATTGTCCCCCAAATCTGCCATCAGCCTCAGTCAGGATTGAGTGACAGCACCTGGACTCTACTGAGAACAGCAATGAAACAGCCCGAGTCAGCGGCTTTATCCATTAACAGTTGACCTTTACTTTAATGGTGGGTTGCTTGAAAAGACCTCTGACAGACAGCTCCATGGTGACACTAACTGTGAGAGAGGGATTTGACAGGTCTTTCTAGAGAAGAAGATTGAAATGAACTACTAGCATTACGCTTAAAACATCTTTACTGTTTTTCGATGTGTGAGCCATAAAACAATATTGTCAAGACAATAGGCTTTGAATTATTCTATCACGGACAGGAAGGCGTCTTAAGATGTCGCTTTTGTTCTTGGAAAATAAGGTAATATTTTCTGGGCAGAAAAGAAAAACAAAAATTATTTTGAACAAATCATTCCTGAGTTTGATTGGTACTGAGTCTGCAGTGGTACGTAATGTTTCCTCCTCCCACTTGTTAACGTGACAGTGGTGGTGACTATACACACCACACAAAAGACAGCTTTTCAGTTTGTTGTAATGTAGAAAAACACAAATACATGTAGCCAATTAGCCAATTAGCATAGCTGGTCGATGAAAGCAAATATGCTAGTTTTGTACCGGTAATATACCTAAACATCACTAATTTACATTTAGAGGTGATGATCCGATACAGATATAAACACCAGGCTGTCCTTCTACTAAAACTCACCTCAAGTCAATGGTACTGAATGCTCAAAAACGAACTGCTTGTAGCAGGACCCAGATGGGGTTTGGACAGCCCAAGAGATGAAAAAAGTTTTTACACCAAGAGGTACTGACTCGAAATGAATGAATTATTCAGAGACTTCCTGCCACTATAAGGAAATAAATTAATTAGCGCAATGACTTTGGAATGAAATTAAATAATCAACCACTTATTTTATATTTTGTCATAAATACTGTATGACAATTTAATCCATAGCATTACCATTTCATCTCAATACTGTGTGGAAGTGGATCATTAACACACTGGTCCCCTTGTCAAGATCATTATTACAACCTTTGGATGTTGCAAATTTTTTGTTGCAATGTGTTGAATTACCCTTCCTTATTATACATTACAAACACCGGAGGGACAAGGCAGTCCCAGAGTTAGCTGAAGAATGTTAAAAGCCTGTTAACAGAGTCAATGCTGTGTTCATACAAACACTGTATTACTAGAGTACCCAGAGGCCTTCATAGTATATGTGAACTGACACATCAAAGAGGCAAGGCTTGTTGTCATTAACAAGTGCCTGAAAATAAGATTTGAATGAAAAAAAGTGGGGTTAATAATATCAAAAGCCCCTGAGATGAAGAAATGTTCATTATTTGCCATATGCAAAATCGCACTGTTTATTTTTATTTTTAATGAAATAGGAAGTCCATAATTTGAGGTGAATTGTAGATGCTAATACAAATATATCGTGAGAGTGTGGGTTCCTGTGGACTTTAGCACTTTCTTCCCCATTATAACACGTCAGATGTGCCAAGCCACCTTTAAATATGACATTGTGATAAATGGATTGTGCAAACCAGGGTTTAGCACTCCAGCCTCTGATCAGCATAGGAGCAAGGTTAGGAAGCTTTTAGGAAAGGTGAAACGTGTCACTCATGTTCTCCACTCATACATGGGATTGATATGCCCTTGGAGAGGAAAAGGAAGACTGTGAAGGAGTTCAAATTGAATCGGATGGTCTGGACGAATGTGATTCATTGATGGCAAAAAGGTTTTGCCGAGCAGATGATTACATTTTCCCAGCAGGATGGATCTCTGTACTTCTTATGATAGGAGAGATGGAGAGAGAGAGATCAAAACTGAAGGAGCCTTAATAGAGCACAGGGGAAAGAAGGAGGAGTTCTGCATTAAATCCATCCGTCTCCGGAAACCTTGGGCTCAGAGAGCCGCCTCTGTGTGATCATTTGTTGTTTGTCTTGTTGGGACTCACCAAAGAGACGACACTAAATGTTTCAAGGGGGGCCGAGGGGACCGGCCTGCTTCGGGAAAGTGGCTTATAACACAAACCTCTAGAAATACCCTGATCATCGCAGCCTTGTCTAAGACAGTGTCTCAGCTCGGCTGCGGTCGCAGACACAAAGAAGCGCGACACTGAGGAAAGGCGCGCGCGAACGCTCTGGGTTGTTATCAACAAAACACGCGTGTGTGGAACGATATGGAGAGAGGAGGCAGCCTTTGCCCGGGAGCTGGCTGTCAACCAGAAATAAAAAGCAAGCAAGCAGTGTGTGATGGATCAAGGCGCGAGAGGGAAGATTGAGGGCCCTGCCAGGGTCAGACAGACAGAGGTAAATCCTCTTTGTTTCCTATCACCTGCAAAGACCTGGCGCAGCGCTGGAGGAAACAAGACAACACACTAGGGGCGGGCTGACACACTCACAAACAGAACAAACGAAGGATTAAAACAATGCATGAATGTCTGAATAATGGAAGAAAGAGGCAGGCTGTTGCAGTATTGAGCGGTAGACAGGCTAGGAGGGGATGGCGTAGATGCCTACTGCTACCCTGGAGCCTACAGTAAGTGCTGCACTGTTTTGCTGACTGCGGGTGCCCACAGTGGAACCGGTCTAGAGAGAGGCTGAGGGAGGGATGGAGGGATGACTGGATGGGGAGAGGGAGCTCTCCCTGCACTAGGTGTGAACTGGGCATCTCTCACATTAATCACGGTCAGTTGGAACAGCGCATGGACCTGAGGATCCCCCTCGTGCGCTCGGCTGGGGCACAGGCAGTGGTGGAACGGCAGAGGCCGCGGGGGGGGGGGTTCCAGGAGAACACCGCGGGACGCTATAGATCACCGATGGAGCAGTACGGAGGAGCGATATTGGAACATGCTGCACACTGGTGCCGTGTTGAACCCTTCAACCTTCCTGCCAACACTCGCCTGCTTTTGCCCCGCCCCGAAAGCCACTACAGACCACATTTTCCTTGTCGGAGTGTGGCGACTGATGAGGATTTCAACGTCTCTCTGCCTCCCGCCACCAAGGATCAATGACTCTCTTATACTGCAGATAATTGTAAAGGCTGCGAGTCCACATTCATTTCCCCATTTGTTACGAATAAAAGTATGAGCCCGAGGACATCAGATATCCATTGACACACATGCATGCCAACACACACCCCCACACAAAGCCACACAAACACACACACACACACACACACCAATATTTACTGAATTTTAACAAAACTCCGTGACTACATCCGTTCACATCAAGAAGAAAGTAAGATTGCGTCTCCATTCATCTACGGAGGAGCAGAGTTAGGTGACCTAATTAGTGAGTAAAGACGCTGGGATGAGACACCTCTGACTCACCAATGTGAGGAGGGGCTAATCAGCCAAATAAACTGACAACACCTGTGTGGGTGTGAAAGAGATTTAAAAAGCCAGTATCAAGCTCTAATACCTGCTTTAAAAATAAACAACATTAATTTCCTATTTACCAACTTACACGCATCTGTGATTAATAAGCCATATTGGCACCCTTCTCTGGTTATCTTCTTCTAATCTCAACCAAATTCCACCTTAACCATATAACCTGTATAACTAACCCTTCGCCTAACCCAAAACTTGATCAAATAAGCAGTTTAAATTATATATTTAGCGGGGCAATGCCGAAAATGTCTTAGGGAACCCTGCAGTCCCTGCAGTGGATTGTGGGACATTCTAAGGAAGTGAATGTTCCAGTGCACTAGGCTGTATCTGCTGCCTCGTGCGCTTGTGATTACGACATGGGAAGTCGTGTGCTGTACGTGAAATGCTTAGCGGACATCGCGACAGCGGAGGTGCAGGTATTTAAAATAAACACACACATGTAAATACTACACTGTACTATACTATATACAGCATCCATTATGGTTAATATATGACATTATATACACACAGACACACACAGGCCATGTGATGCGATAGGTGTGACACAGTTATGCCTGTGGCGTAATGAAGGGGAGGGAGGGGTAAAGACTACGCAGCCTTGTTAATGGCTCCCCTGTGACAGCCACTGGCAGACTGCAGCTCTGGGTCACACAACACGGCTGGAGCTGCAGAACGTGCCACGGAGAGATGAAAGGACGGAAAAGGGGGAGAGGAAGGGAGCGTCAGCCATTTTTGGCGTCAGAGGAGGGGAGGAATTGCACCGTGAGCAAAGCACTGAGATATGACGGATGAGGTATGTGTGTATGCGCATCTGCTTGTGTGTAGCGTGTGTATGTGTGTGTATGACCAGAAAGGTTATTATTGTCACTCTGCGATTCAAAAAGCACGAGTTAGTCGACTATGAGCAAACCCACCCATATTATTACGACCTACATAACAAAAATAATAAATTATAATTCACATAATTAAATTGTTTGGTTGAAGTCAATCTCTCTGTCACAGACACAGCCTGGGAAATAACAAAAATGAATTATTCAGCAAGTCAACCACGCTATCTGAGAATGTATAATTCTTTTGCGGTTAGAGGTCATCGCAGATAGCGGTGTAAATCCAAACAGATGCCAGCTGCCTAATAAATAACATTGCAAATAAAATGCCGCAATAGCCTTTACATTTGAAACAGACCTTTGTAATCCCTTAAACCTCAGTGAGGTTGTTGTGGGTTTTGGAAAACAGACAGGATTGTTTTTTTACCATCCTCTCATAAAGGTTATTTTGTTGATTCATCCAAATATATCCCATCTTTTCTGTCAAAAATTGTCAAGAAATTTAAATAAATTATAATATTTTTCTAAAGGCTTTTCTAAACAGCTACTTATTAGTGAAACAATGGACTAAAATGGATCCCTCCCAAAAAGCCTTAATGGAGAATTGTTTGAGAGATTGTTTTTTCGATGGCTCTGATTAATCCGTTATAATCTATGGGGTTTCGACAGTGGGAGATTACCAGAGCTCTAAACTCCCCAGTGCTGGAGGAGCCAACGGTTCCCCTACGACAACAGCGCTCATGTCCATCTCAATGCTATACCCTTTGTGATGAACCATGCATTGTAGCGCCCCCTATCAAAGTTCACACAATTCTGACAGAATCTGACAAAAAATGGAATGGAAATATATTTCTAGTCTGAGTTCTTGGAGCTCTACAACACAACATTTTAATCCAACACTGAAAATGTTATTGTCTCCATTCCCCTGCGTTGTCACGACGTCGCATCTACTGTACCTTATATGCCGTAGGACTCTGCCATGCTCTAGCTTCAGAAAGTTTCAAAGTCAAATTCTCAAGGAAGGTAATCTACAGCAGATTTCTGCTTTAGCAACTAAACACTGGAGGGTTAGGAGCCTCCTATGACTGCAGTTCCTCCACGGCAGCCGTGTTCCCGCTGGCTGATGGATGAGGGGAGAAACTCATCTCATGACTAATTATTTATCTTCCCTGGAGAATAGTTGTGTCTGGAGGCTCAAAATAACAGAAGCCTGAGCACTGACTGGGTGGTAAACAAACTGGAATGATTGAGTCTTTCTTTAGCCCTCACAACATTGTAGCGTACAGCCAGCTTCACTTTAGGTCTAAGGGCCAAAAACTGGGCTGTAATATTTTGGTTGATTCAATACACTGGGTGAAGTGAACCATCATTTTTACCAGATAATCGCGTTCTGAATTTTATTTTGGGATATGTGACATAACATTTCGTACATAACAATATGGCCGCAAGCGACAATTAACGGGGTCTAAGCAGTATTGCAGCTGTCTACCAACCAACCAAACCAACCAGCACAACATTTTACGGCTCTACGTCAAATGGTTCTTGAGATAATGACACGTGGCAGCTGTAGCGCCCCCTATGCACGCAGTTTCACGAACCTGAGCTTGTGAAGTTTCATAAAGATCGACCATTTACACCGACAAATATTGTCTGTTGGCGATTTTGAAGAGCGAACCAATTTCCACTCACGGAGATGTGATCAAATGATGCCAGGTATGTGAGAATCGGATGCACTGTCTAGGAGCAGATAGATTAGTTTCACCTTATACTTTTTTGAAAATGGCGGGAAAATTTGGAGACGTTTGATACAGAACAGTCCAAGGAACAAGTGGAACAAATTTTTTCAAAAATTCCATATAGAGCCTGAGATATGAACCAAAACATAATGTGCCCCCTAGGGTCCTAATTTAGAAGACGCTTTTATCCAAAGCAATTACATGCTGCTAATACATGGAGCAGATAGGGTTGGGCATCTTGCTCAAGGATGGTTACAGGTAGACAAACTCTGGGGCTTGAACCCACAAACTTGTGGCTCGAAATCCAAGACTTGTAGACAATCCTGACCCTAACAAAGTAATTATAACTCTGTGAGGTCGTTTGCTAGCTTTAAACCAAGTTTAGTGCCTGTGGGACTTACATCATCACAAAACTCACCTTTTCAGAACTGCTTTTAATGTGTGATTAATGTTGCATGTTACATGTGATGTTTTTATGATCATTCATTCATTCTTATGTAAAGTGTCCTTGAGTACCCTGAAAAGAGCTATATACAGTAAATAAAATGTATTAATATTATTATTATTATCATACAATACCTATGGGTCATGGTAAAATGATGGCTCTTATGCATGTTCGTTAAAGATATGCTACTTGTGGTTTAGAAGCGAGACCCAACCATCGGCCTTAACTTGTAGACATGTAGTCTGAGCAGACAGAGGACAAAAGGCATTTCATTCAAATAGAGTTCCCGTGTCCTCTGGCCACTCTTCTTGAGCACATATTAATGCGGTCAGGGTGAGGAGAAAGTCAGAGAAGCTAAAACTCAGAGCCCGGCCCGGGTCAGAGAGTGGAGATGAAGGCAGGGAGAAATCATTGGTTCGAAGGTCGGATGGGGCGGGAGGGGAAAAGCCTGACTCCATATTATCTTTTTGATGAACCCATCAGCGAAAGTGGCTACTAGAGAAGAGATTCTGTGCTCCTCCATCTCCACACAGACCTGCATCAAAAGGAATCCCTGTCTGATCCAAACGTTGTTTGAATGGGGTGAGGTAAGGCTTGAATAAGACATGGGCTCGAGAGAGAAGGGATCAGAGCCGGACTGTCGTATATAGACAGGAGCCCCACACAGGACAGCTTTACAGTATTCAGATCACTCGCACACACATACAGACACGCACACATCGCATCAGCTGAGCCCTCAAAGTAGCTTTCATCTTTTTACGTTATATCTAAATAAATGCCAGTGGATTATTGATAAGCTAAAGCAAGCTGACATTAGCCAACATAAATGAACATGAACTTGTGCTAACAGGATGTAATTGTAGAAAATCAGCCATTCTTTTGTTCCATATAGCCACCATTTTTAATTGAACCATCTGCGTACTCTCACAGTTCTTGTACAGTGCATTTAAAGTGCATTTAGTACATTTGTTAGCATATATTGTTCATCGCATACATTTGTTCTTGTATGGCATGCATAACCAGCAAAACACACAGCACAACACACACAAACACTGTAAGCTCTGACAAAACCCTGCAAGAAATATATTAAAGCTATTGTGTTATGACTGAATCTTTCTACTCCCAGAGGAACCTCAGACTAGAGCCTTCACTGTTTATTATGCAAATTCAATCAGTTAACTTTCTTACTGAGTGCAAATGCATGTACTGCACTGCACTCTTCTAATACACGTGAAGAAATGCGCACACACATACATAATGACAATATTTCTATCACTGCCTCTATCAATGCCAATGTACACATGGAGCAGTTTTAAATCAATATCAATTTCATACATCGACAAAAAAGCAGTGAAAATAATATCTCATAAAATACATTCTCATAAATTAAAGTCATTGTACAATTAGGTCATATTGTAGACACTTTTATTGTATGCTGCTATGGAGCAGAGATGGGTTAGGCATCTTGCTCAAGCATGCTTACAGGGAGGCCAACTGTGGGGCTCAAACCCACAAATGTCCAGCTGGGAGTCCAAAAGCTAGACCACTAGACTATCCTGTACTTTACGTGTGCTGGTCAATCACTTCTGACTCTAATTTGGCGGCAACTGAACACAAACAGACACCAGTAGAGCAGTACAATAAGACACAGAAGAAATGGGAAGGGTGTGTGACCCGTTCACTTTTGAAAGGGGCAGCACAAATCCAAGGAATTCACTACAAGCTATATTTCTCGTTACAACAACTATTTACCTGCAGCTCAACTGTGAGCAAATCCCAGAGTACACAGAGATAAGAACTCTGTAGCACCTACTGTCTAGAAGGAAGAAAAATAAGCCCAAGGAAAATAACTAAAAAAATTAGACGTATTTTTGTTTCAGTCAATAGGGAACGTTTGCCTTCCAACAACAAACAATAGCTTTACAAACATTTTGTTCTCTGCACCTCCATTAAATACAACAGTATTTCCAAGAGCTTACCATCCTAGGCGGCTGTGTGGTTACTTGCTAGGAATGTATGAAAAAGTAAAAGAGTGCATTGTGCAATATATTATTACTCTGAATTTTAAGGGGAAACAGACTAAACAAACCAAAGAATGTGTGATAAAGGAATAGTGGAATATCGACTAAGAATTTATTTGTCTTTTAATAATGTATAGTATAAAGTCTTTTTAATGCCACTCTAAATAGTTATTTTAGCCTGAGTAGAATAAGCTATTTTCACTGTAAAATATAAATTTTGAATTGGTATTTCAAAAAACATTTATTAAGTTTTTAGTTATCTTCTGCAGCTTTAATGGTATGCCGTGTATTACATATGCGTACACGCTGCTTATGTCCTGTGTGTAGCTAATGAAGTGTCAGATGTAATGAGATGAATCTATCCATTAAGGTTCTTGAACGAGACTAAATCCACATGGCTGTAAATGAGTGTGTCCTCCATCAGAGGCCAGAGACCAACCTACGCCCAACACCAGGGCAACAGCGAGTGGAACCACAGCTCCATCATTCCGCTGCTGGTTCCCTCCAGGGACTGGCTTCAAGCTAGCAGGCAGCAATAACTGACAGCAGGCACAAGAGCTATAGGGCTGAGAGAGCCCTAATCACTAATGACTGATCTGCCATTATTTGGAAACACGCGTTAGCTTCACGGAAATGCACTCTAGAATCTATGGGGTTCTATTGTGCCCGCGCTAGGATAAGCTGCTTGGCTGCTACTGTGTCATGCATGTTATGAAGGCCACTAACAGGGGAAACACTTATAACCACTGGCTATAAAATATATTTTTTGACTTATTGGACAAAAACGTGTTTTTGAAAGGATAAATCTCTTTGTAAAGCTTTAGTGCTGTTCCATTTGTTAAATTGTTTTAATGCTTAATCAAGGAACTCAAGACTTGCAAATCAGATTATACATTTTCTGTGTAAAGTAAGTCCTCTACAATTGCCAACACTGTCTCAAAGTATAAATATTTAAAGTAATGTAACAGGCCAGAATAATATCCAGTTGGTTACACACCACAACAATTGTTTTCTCACAGCGCACACAACAATAAACACAGGCCTTTGCCTAAACTCCCAAAATACCCACAACTGATAAATAGTTTATAGATGTGGTTCCTGGACGGACCATTGAAAACTTGATGTGAGAATATTCACAACCTAACTGCCACTGACTGGCAGCTAGGGGTACTGGTGGTTTTTCTACCGTTTCTCTGAGATGCAGGGAGAAAATGGATGGTTTTACCAATGGCAGGTTAGATCTATGCTCCACCGCGGCTTTGATCTATAGGCTTTTTGACAAGCTTTAATCTAATGGAGGAAAAGTATAGAAACATACTCTCAGCACACAGACTTATAACCACTGGTTATAAAATATATGTTTGACTTTTTGGACAAAAACATGGAGTGTTTTTGTGTTTTTGACAGGAGAAAGCACTACCAGAGTAAACTCTAAATAAAGCTTTAGTTTTCCTTGGTCTGTGAAGTGAAAATAAATGGAGAAAATAAAATAACGTAGTAAATAATAGTAATGCATAATGTAATACAAGAAGAAAGTATTGTCCTTTGTGTATGAATGAGAACTCCATTTTGTGTACACTTGGAAACCTTCAGAATAAATCTACCCCGACCTTGTTCATGGCCTTGTCCACAGCATCCTCTAATTAGTCACACAGTACAGCTGGTGTCATCTAGCCCACTCCGTAATAATTTGATAAAAATACAGGTCTCTGTGGCAATACTGTATCATAGCTTACAGTACCACAGACAATGGGACAATGGAATAACCTTCAAAAAACATGTGCAGTCCCAACTGTCGACAATTTATCACCAATCAACAATCCAACTAACCAAAATCAGCCTTAACTTTCAAGGTGTCGTATACGGACTCATATAGCATGTGTTTCTCTGCAATGCTAATATGTATAGGAAGGGATTGGGAGTGACTGTACCCTGCAAAAATATCCAGATAACCTTTGTATAGCTCTCCAAGCCAATTAGTATCACCAAGACAGAGGAGAACATTCAGCAAGACCTATCTCTCTTAAGGACCCTCTTCTCTCTACTGCTCATAGTGCAATTATAGTTAAATAAAAGTCACAATGCATTCTTCATTCAAATCTGTACATGACTTAAATTGTGTTGTAATTTGGTCAAAATTCTCATTCACACCAGAAGAGAGTAATTTAATTGTAAGATATTTCCCCCGCAATGACATGGCCACCCATATAGGTTAGCCCTCACTTTTAGGGTAGTTCCTCTAAATTGGCATAGATGCCAATTTATGTGGCTTTTTTATTTTATTTTTTCAAAAAATAAAAATAAAAATAAAGGCCTAATCAGGCTCTAGGCCATAGCCAGTTATTTTTACATGCAAGTAATAAGAGGAAAAGCGCACAGCCATGACACACCGTGTCACCAAGTCTTACAGAAGAAAATCATCCTTCCAATCAGCAGATAAGCAAAACAGACCCTTATCACAAGATTTAACAGGTTTACCAGCACATTCAGGCAGAGCGGCGGCCACACACACACAACAAGGAGGTCAACCTACTTTCAACAAAGCCACATATTTCTGGCAAAATTACCATTTATATCCATCCTATCATTCAGAATAACAAGCACAATGTTCCAGCCCGTGCAGTGAGTCAAATATAAAGCATTGGCTTGCCAGCCATAAAACCCAGACATCAAATCAAACATAAAGTGCGTACTCACCTATGGGCATTCGCAAAGGCTATATAATGCAGCAAAGTCATCATCAGATGAAAAATTTATCCAGTTCCATTTTTAAATATATGTTGTAATATTACAATCTAGGGTTGTTAAAATGGATGCACTTTTTAATATCAAGAAAAACAATGTCAATGCCTGTTTATGATTTACCCATAAGTCTTGGTTATATATTGATATTAAAGGGCCAGTGTGTAGTTTTTAGTGACATCTAGTGGTGATTGTTGCGAATTGCAAACAGCCAGTCACTCA
>JAODLI010000470.1:0-12006 GCA_027575585.1 Percopsis omiscomaycus | reverse complement strand
CTGTGATGGACAGGGCGTAGGACAACGACAGACCTACCAGACCTACCAAACACCCACACACACACACACACACACACGCGTCTGAATGCTATATGCTATATACATTCATTGGTAGGTGCTGGTGTTTTTAAACTGTATCGTTTGATTTTGAAGTGTTCTCGTGGAGTTTGGGGCTGTTTTTATAACATAACCCCCGTTGTACAAAGGCTGTAGGTGACCAGGGGGTGTCAGAGGCTGCCCTCTCCATCTGTCTTTGTTTCTGCAAAAGGATAATGCAAGATGTGTGTGTGAGTGAGTGGGTTTTAGGGACAGGGTGGGGTTAAGGGGCTCCGTCGGCCTGAATGTGAGCTTTAATAGTATCGGGTTTAGTGGCAGTCTTTGTCTAGCCTACTGATCAGGCCCCCTGAGACCAAGCCTGGCCTCATGTGGCTCGTCTGCTTGTTTACATCCTGCTTTGACTGACAGCCCTGCATGCGCACACGCGCACGCATGCTGTCTTTTGAAAGATAATTCCCCATTTGGGGATATATTCATGGTAATGTTTGCTTCACGTCCTTTCTGTAACATCAGTGTTGTTGGCCATTGGATGTGTGTGCGTGTGAGCATGTATATTTTGTTAGGTTTCTAACTTGTGGTTTGTCTTGTAGACACACACATGCGCACACGCGCACACACACACACACACACAGTCACACAGAATGCTCTTTGGTGTAGACCAAGACTGTAATTATTTAATCTCTGCTACTCTAGCAAGCTCAATCAACATACCTTTGAACCTCCCGTCCTAAACCCTGTAGACCAGGTACAGGGAGAAAGAGCTGATAGATATATTTTTATTTAACTTTCTAATATACATTCAAAATATAGGCCTAGTTGAAAGGATTTTACCTTTCAGCTTTAGTTAAGGCACAAGGAATATTTTATTAAAACTTAAAATAAAAATGTTTGTCTGATAGGTCTTGATGTATAATGAATGGTTGCCGATGATTACCGTCATTTCTTGACATGTCCTTTTTAGTGTATGAGTAGTATTGCATATATCTCCAGATAGATGGAAAGCTTGTCTTGAACCGGAATCCCTCAATATCTCACATTTTTGCTTCTTAGTCTAATATAACAATCTCTATTCTGTTTAAGATTACATTTTCTTGTAAAATACAGGCGTGTGAAAAGATTTAGCATGACTTGCTGGAGCCTGCTGGAGCCTGCTGAAGGCCTGCGCATGCTCTTGGCTCACCAGGCAACTGTAGGTTAAAACGCTGCTCTCGTAATCGGGTGTTGACGCCAAGAACAAACTGTCTTCTGGCAGGTAACGTCACAGGCTGGTAGAGGCTCCTCATCCAAAATTACAGGCCAGGATGTGTGTGTGTGTGGGAAGTTCATTGAACAGGTGTAGAAGTTTATATCAAGGTGTCTTCAGTGTGCACGCGCGTGTGCGTGCGTGTGTGTGTGTGTGTGTGTGCTTGTCTGAGATTTAAGGCAGCTGGCAGCACTGTTTAAGCGTAGGCCAGGTTGGCAACTGAGGGCTACATACGAGTCACGGTTTGATTTGCATTGTGGATAGATCTCTACTTTAGTGGCTGGGGTAGTACAGTGTAGGGCTGTGCAAAAAAAATCGATACAGCCGAGTATTGCGATATTTTGTTCCACAATACTTTATTGATTTGCCAGCCCCTCGTATCTATACATAAAAAAAAAAAAAGATTTAAAATTAGGCACGAGGAAAATATACAAGAACAAGACAGGGAATAGATAGAATTCAATAATCTACACATTATTCATGTTTGAAAAAGATTTAAAACAATTTTGAATTAAATAGTTTTGACTCAATTTGTCCTCTGGGTTATCAATACAATGTGATGTACATATTAGACTACCCAGGTGGTACACAGCAAGTTGTATTTTCTGCTCTATTTTTAAGTTTTCAGCAAATTAGGTATTGAAATGTATCGCAATATCGTAACGCAATGTATCGTGACCCATGTATTGTATTGTGAGGTCCTTGCCAATACCCAGCCTTAGTACAGTGTGGGTTTGCTGAGGACAATCTAACTTATTTTGGATGGATTTAAGCCACTTTAAGGTTTAATGGTAAAGGTTTTACACCTGATAAGCAGTTTTGGTAGCTTTTCATTTGTGCTCCGAGCCCCGGCCCAACATTGTGGTCCATCCAGTGGATGGCGATTGCTGATTTATTTTTAATCCAGACCAACAGGCATATAAAACACTGGCTCAAACAGCTCAGTCTCTATGCATAAACCCCTTTATTAAAGTGGCACATATAGTATAGTGGCTTGGTAAGAGAGAGCTGATTACTTGGTGTTTGCTTACGTCCCCTGGCAGACGGGTGGCTGTCTCAGATTTTTTCTCTCTGAGCCCATAAGGGGATTAAAATGGGCAGGTCTGAGTGCACACACTGTTTCTGTCTTCTCTCTCTCTCATTTACCCCCTTATTTCTCCCCCTCTACCCATTTTTTTTCTTCTTCCCCTCCCCCCCCTGCAAATGGTGCCCAGCCGCTGAAGGGTTATTGTTTGTATTTACACAATACTAGGATTTGTAATTGGTCAGTCTAGTGTGTACACTGATTGTTTATACTGTACAGTTCTAACTGGACGTTTGTGTGTCTTTTCTTACAGGCGACCATAGAAGAGACCAGAGGAGAGAACATTGGCACTCAAACCAAAATGGATCAGCTGCTAGGAGGTAGGTGCACACAAACATATAATTCACTTTTAGATTTTTACACATTTCTGTATTTATGCACACACTTGGTTGTAAATGTATAAACTTCCATGAATCACGCTTATAACTTGAGTGCTAGCATATTCCTTTATTTTATGTTATTCTTTTATTAGAAAAGAAAATGTGAATTGTCATTGGTTCGTATTTGATGATACCATACGATGGAAAGCCTTTTAGCCAAGTAGCTTAAAGTGGCACGTAGGTACACAGGTACAGTGCATACCTAGAATTGTTCTGCAGCCTACTCTGACTCTGCTGGCACCAGACATTGTCTCCCGATTGACAAATGTTGCACTGCCTTCCTCTGACTGGACTGCATCCTTCCCTAGTTCACTTTGAGGGAGAGTAAATGCTCGGATTTGACGCCTCCAGAACAACTGGGATCAGCACGCTGGTTTCGGAAAGGGGAAAAAAAAACTAAATAACACGGGCCATGTTTTTCTACTGACTGTAGCAAGACTTCTGACCCTGTGTCCTGTGCTACAGGCTGACTGCTAACGAGCACATTCTGAACTGATGCTGAACTTAGCTGGGTCAATTTAAATAAGGAAATTGTAACTGACAATACAAAACTGTCAACGTTGACAAAATAGATGTCATGTATTTGTAAAATCTGATTTAGTTTTCTGGTCTCTTCATTGATTGACCGGAGCAGGAAAAACTAATTTGTGTTGTGGCTTTGACATCATGTTTTGTATGTTTTGTGTCAGATGGAAGTCTAGCAGAGTCCACTCCGCTACGGGACAGGATGGCACTCTACCAGGCTGCCATCTCCAAACAGGAAGTCCTTCCCTTCTCCGTCAGTGTGAGTACTCCATTCCGGGCCTTTAGAACAATAACGTATTATAAAACATGAACTGAAATATATAACTGAAATAGTTGCAGAGGAAGCCACGTGGTTTCTGACCACAGTGCTATACTGTGTTTGCTGCTTTACTGCCTTGACTTTTATAGAAGATTAAAGACTTAGTTTGTTTCTGTTGTTAGATTTTAGGAGTTTGTTACCATTGGTGGTGTTTCTTTTTTCTCTTGGCCTATTTGGAACAGTTAGCTGGGGCAGACATTTTGTGTTCTGGGGGCACTATAACACAGTCAAGTTGTGTCCTTTTCTTCTGGCTAAGGATCAACAATGTGCTGTTGTAGCAGGGATCTTCTTTCTGCATCTGCTCCAACCGTGTCTCTCTTTTGTTTTACTTTTAGAGCGATCAGCTGGACAGCTTCTGCAGCAAACAAAAGGAGAATGTTCCCCCTTGCACTCTGGACATGGTAAGAACAAAAGCTTTACAAACAGTAATTTAGATTTATATTCTGTTTTATTACTATTGTAATCACTATTTGATGTATTAATATCAAAATAATAATCTTTGTGTGTCTCAAAATGTAGACCACATGCCTTCCATTTCCTATTGATTTTTCAACGTTTAATATGACACAAAGGGCCTACAGATTTTCTTCAGCATATTTTATTAGTGATGCTTGATGACACGTAGCCGGTGGCGCAACAGCACTTGAGTATGTTGTTTACAGGGATGTAGTAGACATTAAACATACCCAATCTCACTTAAGCTGTATTTATATTTGGAGAGTAAACACAACAATTTGATGTGTGTATACGAGATACTACATGAGGATTATACACAAAAGCATAAAGTAAAACCTCCTTCAGCCCTTGGGAATCAGAACTGACTCTGAACAAAAATAAACCAGTCTATTGGATACATTACTAGCCTTCTCTTTCTCCCTCCCCAGGATGCTGAATCTGAACCCAACAGCAGGAAAGGCTCCACCTCAGAGAGCAATGGTAACTTACTCTTCATGCTCCAAAGGGGGTTTCTATTGCAGGGTTACGCCCTTGATTGATCAGCCACAGACCTGCTTGTCGGTCACCTTTTGACATTATTATAGCGACAATGATCTGTGGGTCAACAATTCCAATTGACTGATACCCAAAGTGTATCCATTTTGAATCTCCTATTACACGGAATGTAGTCTATGAATATATTAACATGCATTGTGCAGTTACATGTTTATTTCTGTAAAATGGCTCCCTCTAGTGTTCAGATTGTATCACTGTCTGGTCTCCTTCCATTCCAGCAGGCTCCAGTAATGGTCCATCAGTTTCCCCCAATCAGAGAGACTCTTCTCAGCCCAAGACCACCAGGGTGAGTCCTCATGGGTCCTCAGTAAGTCCATTACTCCAATATGTCTCTCAGACTCTCTAGTTCCTTCTCCCATTCCACAATGCAGATACAACAGATACAATATGTTTATATTAACAGCTGACTATGTGTGTGTTTAGAGCTTTCGCCTGCCCACTAGGGAGACCTGTGTGTCGTGTCAGAAGACGGTTTATCCTCTGGAGAGGCTGGTGGCCAACCAACAGGTGTACCACAACACCTGCTTCCGCTGTACACACTGTAACACCAAGCTCAGGTGAGTCGATGGACACACACAAACGCAGTTATGATAGCTGTTAGGATTCATTGAGGCGTCATTAGTGAGCGTGTCTTTGGAAACTAACTCTCTAACTGTGTTTGTCTCCCTCTGCTGGCCAGCTTGGTTAACTACGCCTCCTTGCACAATGTCGTCTACTGCAAGCCCCACTTCTGCCAGCTCTTCAAGGCCAAGGGCAACTACGATGAGGGCTTTGGCCACCGGCCCCACAAGGAGCTGTGGGAGACCAAAGGGGAGACGTCTTCATCAGCCAAGCCAAGTATCTCCCAATCTGCTCCAGCCTCGGACCTGTCCAGCCCCAGCGTGGAGGAGTCCCCGCTGGCTAAAGTCAACGTCCTTACAGCCACCATGGAGACTCTGAGCCAGGGGGTGGCGGAGAAGGCCGACCGGCCCACCGAGACCCGCCGGCTGAAGATCTCCTGGCCGCCGCGGGCCGAGACGGAGGAGGAAGCGACCGGAGCCAGCGTCGCCGCGGAGACGAGCCCCGCCGGCAAGCCTATCCGAGCCAAGTGGCCCCCTGAGGAGGACTCCCTGTCCCCCTCCCCAGAGGAGAGCCCCGAGGCCAGGGAGCTGTCCAGCCTGCGCCGAAGTGCCTCCCTCAAGGAGCGCAGCCTGGTGTTCACCGTGGCCAATCGCAGCCAGGCCCCCGAGGCCAGACGCCAGAGCCCGCCCCCTGCCTGTGATTCGCAGGACACCGACGACGGTCAGGCCACCAGCATGGAGCTGCAGCCCAGCAACGACAGATGTGTGGAGATCCACACCAGCTCAGGGGAGGAAGAGGAGCTGGAGATGAAGAAGATCGACACACCAGAGGGTCCTCTTCAGCAGGAGGAGGAGGAGGAGGAGGAGGAGGAGGTGGTGGAGGAGATGGAGGGAGAGGATGGAGGTGTCATGGAAGAGGAGCAGCCTCCTCTGAAAGGCCAGCAGAGCCCCACGGAAGCCACGCCCATCTCCTCGCCCGAGGAGGAGGGGGAGGCCAGCCGCTCCTCCCAGGACGTGGGGTTCTGGGACAGTGAGGAGGCAGAGGAGCATCTCTCCGTGGAGGAGATGATTAAACGCAACCGCTACTACGACGAAGAGTTGGAGGATGAGGAGGAAAATGCTTGAAGTAAAAACCATCCCGTGAACACTTCATAGACGGTTTCTCTTTTCTTCTCTTCTAGGTTCAGATTTTTGATGCTGGATTCTTCCATGTCTGGAGACCAGCTCGGCCCTATTCCACACTCTGTGCCTCTTTTTGAACTAAACGACATGTTTTTGTAATATTCTTAGACATTCCTAAACATTAAGCTTTTCCCTTAGGATAGACTTTATAACAATGTTGACAAGGGTTTTAAAATATTAAGTAAATCTCCGGCCCTGAGTTTTACGTACCGCTGAATACTTATTGACCACATAAATGTCAAAATTTTATGAAAAGATACCACTTTTATTTATGACCATTTTATAATTTACAACCTTTTATTTTCATAGAAGCCTCCTAGGCATTTGTAAAAGAATAACCTGGCACTGTGACTTATGTTTACTACATACTGTAGACTTATCAGCTAAATGTAGAGTGAGAGCTCTTGGCACAAAATGGCCTCTTATTTCTGCTGCTGTCAGTGTAAAAGGAAAAAAAATTGACACCTTATGTTAAACTGACATGCTTGTGAAAGATGAGACCTGATTAGTCTCTAATGGAATGGAGATTAACAACTGAACAATGCAGACTTGTTGAGGGGTTTTCCGTTTTGGCAGAGCAGGCTGAATTGTTGAATGCTTGGTTTCGGTTATAAATTTAGGGTTTTTGACATCAGTACTTTTGATGTTTTTGTAAGGGGGAAAAAAACATTTAGGCCACCTACTCATTCCCCATTATCTTAATCTTGCTTTTTTGATGTGAGAACTTTGACAATGTACTGCAACTGAATATTGCTGTTGATTTTATCAGGGGACCAAATATCCAGAATTGTAACTTTTCATACAAATAAAGAATGTTATATACAAACAGCCATGTGTAAGATCATCTTCATTAATCATGTGTCGTCTTGTCCAGTTGACCCAAAATTAATTCTGAATGATGTTCAATGTATATTATTGTAATTATCTATACAGTCTATAAATATCTTAAAAAATTAGCATTCAAAACTGACAGTATTTTAAAAAGGAAACAGACATCTTGGCTAGATTACAGATCATTTTTTATTTTACAATCCATTATACAGTTTTGCAAGTCAACAAGGGACAATTATTTAAACATGGTCAGTTTTGTTGTAATACCTTAAAACTTGCATACGAGATGGCTGCATTGGTGCCTGATTAAAAAGATAGCTTTCCCGCCTGACATTAAGAGTAACATTTGTCTTTAGATATGTTTTTATTTGATATAATTAACATGTACAAAAGTCTCAGTTTATAGCCCTGCAGAAACATATTTAGCTTTAATTTTACATGTAAATAAGAACCTTCGCTTTCTTAGGTTCTAGCTTGCATGGTACCATATTGATAACCTCACCAATGTCTCTTGTGGCATGTGAACAACCGATTAAACTAACAATATACTATCACCAGCGAGTATGTGTGAACCATTAGTGATCTAGTATGGCAATATCTACACGAGTCAGCCAAGCCCTCTACAGTATCCTGGTGTATGGATGTTAGGCTTATACATGCCAAATTGAGACAGAAACCTGTTGTGAGTAACGTACAGGTATAGAGGAATGTACATTGAATAGATTACACGTGTACACAACATGTTTACTGATGTTGGAAGGGACAAATGAAAGTAAAAGTCTCATGGTTGAAGGGACATAAGAAGCACGCAAAGTAAACAAATCTACATAGCTATTTAGAATATAGCAATAACCGTATGGGTGAGAACATTCCCTTTAAGTGAGACTGAAGAAAAAACAAAACAAAAAAGGCAAATAACACACTAGCTGCCAAACCACAATTATTTGGCTTGGAAAACCAGCTCCCGTCATTCAATATAATGTGACAAACTAGATTTGCTTCTTGTGAGGAAGTGGACATTTCTACAGCTGTGGTGCGACTGCTGTATGCTGTACATGCACACAGTCCCCGTCGCATCACTAAAGTGCTTGTGGCTACACACATTACAGTACAGCGTGGCTTTTGTTTTCCCCCACAGGCGGCAGACATCAGCAACCAAACGTCATTGTCAATATCTTCGAGAATGTCCAGCGGTTAGTTTAACGCCCCAATCCATTGGCGCGGTTGAGAGAGGGCACACCACAATCGTACATTATCAATTCAAAAAGGAGAGGGAACCATCCTCCTTTAAATTGTAGCTTATCCTCAACAAACCCGCAGATGTGGCATGAAGACAAAATTAAGATGTGTCAAACTGTCCCCTGTTATAAGGGCAACTGGTACACAGTGCTTTGGGTAATATTCTAAATCCTTTCAGTATCTCCCTGCATTAAGAAAGTCTCCCTTACTCATTTTCTCTGTTACATAATGCCGGGTACAAAGACAAAAAACACTCCCTGATATCTAGAAGCAGAATATACTATAACTCTTTGTAGTTTTACCTGATCTTTAGTAGAAAATATATAATATGGTGGTAAGTTAGTATACACTTGGCAATATTTAGAAAGAACCCCTAATTGGTTTCAATGGGACACCATCAGATGTGGAAAAAATAAACTGCATGATTTGTCCCACTAAAAACACCCAACCTCCTATCTGTAGTTTCTTCTTTGATTTAGAAATCACTGACCTGACTTAGATTATTGAAAACAGTTTGCGTACACTAGCTCATACCGGTCATATCGAGACTCTGGGCTTACTTAAGAAGCTATGGCTGCATTCCTGTTAACTGTGAAATAGATCCATTGTTCATGTCAGCCAGCTCTAGGGGGCGAAGCTCCAGCCCTGCTCACTCACAGGAGGGCACCCTCTCCCAGAGAGAAAACAGAGCGAGAGTGCGAGAGAGCAAGAGAGCGACTATACTGCCTGCAACCATTGCCAACTCGGCACAACTGTTGGCCTCTCTGCTATGTTTGGGGCCATGACAAATGAAATAAACTAAGTGTGCCAGACCTCATGAGAGGGATTTAAGGGCTCAGAGTTTAGACGCACTGTACGCTTGCCTGGACTGGACAAAACAAAATAAAAAAACTTGGATGAGGAATGATTAAATAGGAGATTGCATAGACTTTTTCAAAGCAGCGCATTTTTCGAAGAGTGGTTGGTTGTTTTCTTGTGTGTTTTTGCCAGGTACAGACCATGCCCTCTTCCTTCGCAGCCTAAAAGACCCTGTTATATGGTTTACCCCATGAAAAGCGACAGTTGGCTTGTGTTGTCGTGACAACAGTCACAATGTTCAAGTCTCATAAAAAGGAAACCTGTGGCAGTGTGGATAATAGACGACAGCAACATGCATGACGGTACTCCTGTGTACAGGTGGGGGTTGGGCTGGAGGATGGATGTTGGAGGGGGGGGGGCGCTGGCCGGTCCAGCTGAGGGGAGCCTTTAGCAACATGCTAGGCTACTGGGTTTTTGTCCTGTATGCCGGTCTCCCATTTCAACCGCTGAGCGGGTGCAGGTCCACTTTAACCTTCTCTCCGCTGCTCAGCATCCCCACGGTGGGGTAGAGGCCGCCGGGAGGAACCAGCACCTCCCTCCGCCCCATCAACTTCCCATTCCTGGTGAAAAACACCTGCAAGCCACAAGGGGGGGATAGTGAGTCGACAGAAGACAGAAGGTGGAAGCACACTGACGCAGGACTTTTGACAGTGGCAAGAAAGAAGACCTTTCATCACCACCGGTACTAAAGCTCCACCAGCATTTACACGCCAGTATTCAGTGGACTACGTGTAAATAAATAGTCTCGCATTGTTGTGAAATGTTAACTAAAATAGGTGATGTCTGCTAGAGGTGATGCTTATAATACATACAATACCTGTCAAATAAATCACAATCTGTGACCAAACATTAACAAAGCTGTTCTGGAAAAAGAGCAAGGCCTTTTCAAGCACCTATACAGTTCAACAAGTGAGGTAGTGTACAGTGTACATCTCCGATAAATCACGCTGAGTCACATATCAAACACTGCCTCTTAACAGAGAGCCTTAACAGCTATTCAGTGACAGACTAGATGACGAAGGGGGTGGGAGGTGGAACTGCAACAGCCACTATTCGTTTGGACAATATTGGCAGCCGTGGGCGGTGCTTTAGCTCGACTTCGTACATCCTTGTTGATATACACACACACACACAAATGGTGCCCTCCCATCTGACACGCACACATACGCATGTGCACGCAATTACGCACGCACAGGCACGCAGCTGTGCCCTGAGAGGGCTCTGTAATGTCAACCAGCAGGGCATTGTGGGTAATGTGTCCTGCTGAGTACACATTGACCAATTCCCTGGATTACGACTGGGCCGGCTTCATTCTCACCCACTTGGGTTTCAGCAGCCCGTGCGGTTGCACTCGTGCTGTGACCCCGAGGCCTCGCTTGCACAACTGGGGCAGGCTAGCCGCCGCGTGAGCGGGACCTGTAGCAAACAATCAGGGCACGGCGCTTAACCATTCTGGCAACCGCAGCAATTACAACAACGGTAAACAAACAAAGGCTGGAACAAGGAGCGGTTGGAAGATTAGGGTGTAAAATGATACAGTGGGGGGTCACGGACACAGGTCCCTCAGGGGCCGTGTAAAAATCCACTATGCAATCCTTGCAGGGAGAGCTGCTCAGCTTGCAGCTCTGTGAAATGTCTGCTTGTTGCAGAAGCTACAATCTGATTCTGCCCTTGATGGGGAAATCAACAAGATTGATATACTGAAACTGCAACCTGTAGCTACCGTGTTACTGGTCAACACAACTTTTTACCTTGTTACGAAACGCTTCCTACAGTACGCTGCAGATACTGTAGCATTGAGTGCTCAACCCGAGCAGCCGCCATAAGAGATGTGGCATTGGTAGCCATTTTGTAATTCTCACCACCAGAGAACAAACGGGTAGAAATTGGCAAAAGCAACAGGCTCAATTTTTGTAACAGCATGCAACAAACAAGATATTCAAAAAAGAACGAAAATTAAGATGAAGGGTCGAGGCTTGCATCTTTAAAGAAAGAACCAACAATGCTTTTATCCTTTTATTTTGACCCAAAAAGACTGGAAGTTATTTTGCTGCTTGTTAATAGAGAAGGTGTGTGGCCATGATGCTGCCCAGTAATTTATGTTAGAGCTGCAACAATTAATTGATTTGTTGTCAACTATTAAATTAATCGGTTGTTTTGATAATCGATTAATCGGTTTGAGTATTTATAAAAAAGAAAAGAAAAAAAAAAAAAAAAAAAGAATAAAAAAAAAAGGCCCAAATGATCCGATTCCAGCTTCTTACATTTTTATATTTTCTAGTTTATTTACTCCTCTATGACAGTATTCTTTACTCCTCAGTATCTTTGGGGTTTGAACAAAACAAGATATTTGAGGACGTCACCTTGGGCTTCAGGAAACACTGATCAAACTCTTTTCACAATTTTCGGACATTTTATACACCAAACAACTAATCGATTAAGCAAGAAAATAATCTACAGATTAATCGACTGTGAAAATAATGGTTAGTCGCAGCCCTAATTTATGTCCTAGATTGCTCCTCACCGTGACTTTCCTGCCCTCTTGTCCACGCTCCATCTCCTCCCCATCTTCCTCCTCTTCTTCCTCCTCCTCCTCCTCATTTAGGTACAGAACGTTCTGGATGCCTCCCTGTGTTGGATGGACATCCAGCTGGTCCCATTCCTCCGTGTCAGCTGTGGACGACATTGGGGGGGGGGGGGGGGGTTAAAGCAACGGA
>JAODLI010000469.1:0-12006 GCA_027575585.1 Percopsis omiscomaycus | reverse complement strand
ACACACACACACACACACACACACACACACACACACACACACACACACACACACACACACACACACACACAAACAGTCCACATCCCTAGGAAATGAAATGGGTAATTTTCTAAATGTTTAGCTTGGCCTTACTAGCAAATGTCATTTGCATCTTAAAAAGTATGGAACCAGAAGAGCGAAAAAGATGACACTAATCGCGTTTCTGTCTTCCAGACTCCCTCCCTCTCTCCCTCTCTCCCTCCCCAGCTCTTCCTCTCCCCCTCTTTCTCTCTCCCTCTCCCCCTCTTCCTCTCTCCCTCTCCCTCTCTCTCTAACGCTCTTCCTTCCCTCTCACTGCAGCGCTCTGATCATGTTTAATTCTCCACCTGGTCTGCCTAGATTAACGTCTCCCTGTGTAATTCCATTAAGGGCCCAGTGTTTCTGCCTGCTGCTCATTACTCCTCCACCAGCCTGCGGCTGAGTCTGGAGGTGACTCGGGCCTGACAGCCAGCACCTACATGAGGCCAGGGCTGCTGCGCACATGCCCACAGCATCCTGCGTACCCATCTGCCCTCTGTGCCTTTCACATCACCTCTTGTGTGCCCCCTTGAAGATACAATCTACAACTTCTTGTCGGTTTTCACTGTAGTACCACCTTTTATTCTTTCGTTTTTATAGTGCGGTGTTGACACTTTTCACAGACGTGTTATAGCAGGATAAACCCAGCTGCCGCTAATACGGTTAATAAGGGGTCTATACTCAACAGTGTTGTCACTGCGTGCTATTTGGCGTCGCCGAAAAACACTAAACTAGAATTGTTGACATTGTAGCTTTAACAACTTTGGAAAGTTCAGAGTTTCTCTGGTGTCGACGATGTCTTTTCTCCCTTCTACTCAAAAGGAAACATGAGAAGGTGGATGAGATCAGGGTCTGTTTATCTGAACTGTTTATTAGAACTGTTCACTTCGCTTTGTAGCCTTAAGGACATCTTCGAGAAATGATTTGGCAGAAAATCTATACGCCTCTAACAATGAGGATTTGTAGAGTTTCTATAGAACATTTCTCAAGGTTTTATTCTCACACTCTTTTTCCCGGGGAATATTTCAAAGATATGTTTCATACGGGTTCAGGCTGACCTCTGAGATCGCTTGTGGATTGGCCCTGTTGATTTCCATTAAACACAACAATATTCTCTCTGTTGCAGATTTATACCCTGCCTTACCTATTTAATCACCAGATTATCTCAAATGTAGCTTTTTGGTAGATATTAGGAAAGACAAATTGCTGTTGTCTGAGGCAGCGAGGTTGCTGGTAAAACATCTGGAAACATCCAGGAACATTATTTCAAAGAAAACTTAGAGAGAAGGATAAAGAAGCCGCCTCAAAATGCAATAAACATCCTGTTGTGTAACGTGCTATTGTGCAGTACAATAAGCAGTCATCAGCTCATTCTTTCCTCCAGTTTGTACCAGTTTGTAATGGCTAACTGTCAACTCCCACTATTTCTCCCATATATCGGCTTGTCTGTTTTTTTCCACAGTAAGTGTTGGAATTTAGTGCGTACATATACGGATGTGGGATAGGAACTGATCTACTGAATGTCAGGAAGCATCATACCTCATGCCTCGCATAATTAAGCTATACAGGAATGTTCTACTGCCTCCATACCTAGCCTTCCATCCATTACCCTGTGAACCCAATACATCTCACTCTGATTCAATAGTCTCGGGGTGTCTGGCACATTTGTTATGACTTTCGCTGATCATGACAGATAGTGCTCTATGGAATAAAGTTAGCGGGCCGCCCCGCGTTTTCAGTCCCGCGGCCTTCCGATTCCGTTAGGGACCTGGCGGCCGAACCCCCGTGCCTGTACCACGTGCCTGTACCACAATGTGGTACGCACCAACATCTTAGGAAAGACGGAAAAATTCAATGACTCGGTCCGACTGCATGCAAGACTCCCCCCCCCCCCCCAGTATGCGAGTGTGATTTATGTGCGGTGGGAGACAGTGGCAAGGTGGCATTCTTATATAGCTATCAAGTTTTCCCCCTGTGATCTCTGTTCAAGGGTGTTGGAGGCCGAGGCAGGATGGCCTTTCGGGGTCAGCCGCTATTACTCATCTCAAATGGGCACTCAGGGCGCCTGTGGTACACCTGCGTGGAGGTGGGGGTGAGGCGAGCCCTGCCAGCCCCTGCATGGTATCCTCCGAAGCTCTCCGAATGCGTGGAATTGGCGCACCGGCACAGGAGACACACCCCTGATGGACCAACAGCCATGCAGCAACTAACACCCCCCCTCGCCCCCGCCCCCTGTCTTTAGAGCCCCTGGCCAGCAGAAACACTTGCTTTCCAGAGCATCATTAATCTTAGTTTCCCTCCCTCTGTCTCCCCCCCCCACACACCTCCCCTTACTCCCAGGTGGTCTCCCCTGGGCCCTCTCTGGCTCATTTCGCTTCTTCTGTGGCAGCATGCGCTCACACACACACACACACACACACAGATAGAGTGCACACCATCTTCCTACCTATTTCTTTCACTCCCTCTTCTCCTCTCTGTTCAGCCAGAGGTAGCAGTTACCCTGAGACTTGATCGTACTCGGAGGGGGGGGTAGGGGGGGGCGAGCCAGCCAGCAGGGACTGCTACCATTCAGAGGGAAAGCTACAATTGGATAAGAACAAGAAAAAGGAGAGAAGCATTCCTTTATCGGCCGGGTTCATGACTCAGCATACACACAGACACACACACGCCAACACAGAAGACAGAACTTCACACAACCGTGGATTTTGAAACTTGAGCTACGACCCCCAAAAATAAGTAATTTCCAAAAGTGTTTTTAACAACATATGATAATATTATGATGAAAGTGAACATTTTACACTAAACCGTTAATGTAAATTGCCAACCGTTAATGTAAAATACACACATAAACCCAATGTAGAGCGACACATGCTCAGATGTACACACCATTTTGTCCAGGAACACACATGTAATATGAACATAACAAGGAAGAGGAGTATGCGTATGCGCCTGCTTAGTTGGCTTTTATGCTAACCTTAATGTCATTGTGAAACAAGTTTACCTCATCTGCAAATGCACTTTCTTTCACTCTCCAGGAGCCTGTGAGGGAGAAAAAAGAAATAAAGTAAAAGCGCAATCAACTCAAATGTCAAGACTTACACAACGGCAGGGCTGTTCAAACAAACCGCTATTGTGAGTTTTATTAGTCGAGATGGATTTTCCTGCTCTCTTTCACAGCGGCACACAAATTCTCCTTGCACGCAAAAGAGCCAAAACGTAGCTTTTATAGGATTAAGTGTACCTAATATAAACACATCTGCGTTAGCGAGTGTCATGTTTTGCTTTGGTCTTAGCGCCTGACTGAGGAAGATGAACCATGCCATCTGAGGGCATTCCTTTCATGTTAATACCAGCGTTGTTAGCATTAAATGTGTGGGGATGTCATTGAGTCATCGTCTGTGTCTGACAGAGTAATTAAGTAGAGTCAGCATTTTCAAGCAAGTAAAATAAAAAAAACAAAAGCAGCCTGCTTTATAGCTGCCGCCTGCAATTTATAATACAATTCTAATGATGCATTATCAATTATAAGTAATTCTAACGCTGCACAGAGGGGCATAGTATTATAACAACAATCAGCAATACTTTTTTGTAATGTAATACATAATGAAACCAGTGCCATGATGTTTGGTATTTCACAGTATTAATGTTAAGCCTGTCAAAGAACATACAGTACAGCTCTGGAAAAATTCTAGTAAAAAAATTATGAGACCACTGCACTTATATACAGTATATATATATATAAATATGAAAAAAAAAATATTTTAAAAAAACACATAAATATATTAAATACAAACATTTTATAAATAGTAACTTATTTTTGTGTGTAAATGTCTGTATAAAATACAATGGCTGACAATGCACAATTATATACTTTTATTATAAGACTGTAAAATGGTGATTGTGATTGTGTTGACGATTATGATGTGTTTTTGTATCAATATACAGTACCACTGTATTTTGATATAAGGGGTGGCATGTGTGTGTATGTGTGCGTGCGTGTGTGTGTGTGTGTGTGTGTAAACTCCATAAGTCTGTCTAGCTCTTTGTGAAAGAAGGACCGGAAACCTGGCTAGATGAAAGTCCCAGCAGATGTAAGATGCTGCATTTGGAGGGAAGGGTCTGCCTCTCATGTCCTTTAATATGGGTAAAAATGACAAGAGTGAGGCCTGACAAAACAGAGCTTCAAAGCCCAGGGCTTTTTGAATATCATACAGTGTCGGTGGTCAAAAGAATCACAGACAATGAGTTGGCTTTGATGTGAAAGAGGGAAGCTCATGGCTACTCAGAGGAAAAGGAGAAGGGGGCAACTTTGCATATCTTCTTTATTGAGCTTGAGTTTCAAGAGCCCTGCGATGGGAACACTGTAGTTTGGGAGGTTTATCTATATAGAAACTCATTACGAAGGAAGCAGAATACTATAAAAATTGCAGCGGGTATCTTTGTTATGAATATGGTGGTATGCAGTGCCAAAGTTACTCCCAGTCACAGTGGGGAATATGCATTCTGCTGCTGTTTTCGCTTTGGATGGTTTATGTACACCCTCTGTATACTCTCTTCTTTCACCCAGGTCCAACAACTGGTACCACACCAAATTTCAACATTAAAATGCAACCATTACCTTCAGAGGTACAACAACAAAAAACACATTTAATAGACTAATAGAATTATAAAAACACAGTAATATGATTACCCAAATATGAATATCTTAACATATGTATTTATAAGCATAAGGGTGTGTGAATAATTTCATTCCATTCATTTCTGATGAACTAACCTTCAAGTGAGAACACTACACCTGTGTTTGTGTATTACAGATATGTTTGTGTTTAATTAAAGTTAAAACGAGTTTGTCTATTAAAGCCTGTGTGTGATTGCTCTGTTTGTGAGCAAGGGGCTAGCTCAATTTCGGTGACATGAACCATTATAATAAATTAATTCTCCAAGACAGAAGACGAAATAAGAAAAACAAATACTATAAAAAAGTGGGCTGAGCTAGTCTTGCCTATCTTGTTTAGATGGTATTCTGTCAAGTTTGCATTTTTTGCAATTTATGCATTTGTAAACATGGTTGCCATTAATTATATTAAATAAATATATCATAATTTTTCTACCTTCTAATGAAATAATCACAGACTATGAACACATATATGAATGACAGATCTGCCAAATGCAAGTTTGACCAAACTATTGACACCGTGCAAGAAGCGCCATGTAGCGATCATTGTGTGTCAGTAACAGCGTCCCATTCTGAAGACTCAGGGGCCTTCTGATACCCTAGGTAGGTAGGTAGGTAGGTAAATAGGTAATACCATCACAGCACTCCTAGTGTTAATCTATCAAATAAAACTTAAATATTGTGCTAGCATCTCCGACTGGTCAGACCACGTTTTAGCGCAGACGCAGGCATGTCTGGTAGTTTAAGGGCTTTAGGCGAAGGTGTCCCAAGCACATACCTATCCAAAATCACACACGCCACTTTTGTAATTTTGGCCTATTTCGTGAATAATTTATCTAATGACTACTGTCCTTAACCCTTTTAATCACAAAACCAAATATATGCATGTGTATCATGGTGGTTTATTATTGGTGCCATATTTGCGCACTTGGCGACTGTGCAACTGTGCACCAAACAAGGACATAATTTTTGACAGTTTCCTTCCGGGAGAAGCTTTTCTGCCTATGTGGACGTTCGCCGTCTATTATTAAAATGTCAGTTCTCCGAGACAGAGAGTGTGCTGCTGTTAAAGGGAATGAGAAGAGCTGATTTGATTGGCCGTAAGTGAAGACAGCCCCCACCACTCCTACTGATTCATTCTAATCCAACCCTTTTAAAATTGCGCCAAAAATGAGCAAAAACGTTGACCACATCTTAGATCGACTTCCACCGTGGACTTGCACCGTGCGCCTCCACTTGCGCCTTGACCGGGAAACTAGGGTCCAATGTATTGTGTTCCAGTTAATTGACAGTGTTACACATCACATTCCCTTACAGTCATTCCCATAGCTGAAGAAAAAGAGTCTTAGTATCACTGTCTCTATCTCTTCTTGGAATGAGAAATGAGGGCAGAATTTATTAAAGCTTACCTCACTAGGTCAGTGAGAAGTCACAGGATACCCAGAAGAACCTGACTCCAGTGTCAGGCAATGCTAGATTGTAAGACTATTCTGTAGCGGGGAAGTGAGGAAATGGCCACCCGGGGCCGAATGGGTTGGCATATTGTGAGTTCTCATTGTGCCACATCACTATTTGGTTCGCCGAATGATGTTTTAATAGCTCCTCGGGGCAGCCACTAAGAACTCTGTAATCACTGTAATTATTAAAGAGAAGGTCAAGCCGTGGTCTGCTGGAACACTGGAGGGTTCCCATGTATCAGAAAGGTAAAGTAGGTCTTCTCTCCATTATTAGCACCACACTGACCCAACCTTGTTAGAGGTGTATGATTTCATTGTAGTCAAAGCTGAAATGAAGAAAGCTGAGTCAGATTTGCTTTTCAGATTCCCAATTTATGTTACTGTGCAGGTGTTCCCCTTTTGTGTTGTGTCCTATACCGCGTACTGTATACTCAATAAATCAACACGGTTCATAGTGCATTCATATTTGGTGGATTTTGTCTGCCTTGCCTGTTTCAGCCAAAGTGTTTCTGTCAACTTAGATATGAATGCCCTTCATTTTGATATCTTAAATGGTACACAGTGACCACTGGGATGACCCTGGCTTGTCTTTCAGCACTGGCTGAGGCAGGACGAATGGCAGAGCAGCAAGGCATTTCAGCAGACTTCCTGTCTAATTAGAAGAGCCTAATTTAACCTTTGCAAGCTGGCTGCAAACAGCAACATCCATCCTTCTCCTAATTGCAGTTTTCTTTACCCTCTAAAATGTGCTGATTGTCTTGTTGTGCGCATCATTGAGGATTTTCTGTTTATGGTGGGGGAGGGCCGATCATTATAAATCCATCGTTTGAGTTAGCGCCGACTTCAGAGTTTGGCTAGACTACTAGGTCTTCTCCCAATGAGTGCAATTACTATTCCCCTCGGTTCCTAATAATAACATGCAGAGCCAGAGAGTACTTAGACTTCCATGTGGAGAGAGAGAGGGAAAAGAGCGCGAGAGCTGTTTATGGACTGCCTAATTGACTGCCTTATTATGAGTGATCCATGGCAGTCTGTTGGGACACATCTTTAGCAGGCCTCTCAGGATCCTCTCTGAGCTACATTATGAAGAACAAAGCCTGATTGCCCGCCAAGACAAATGCCACCACTGACAACAGCTCCTACATACAGTACGTCTCTAAACTAAAGCACTTTTTTTTGCCATCAAAGGCTCTGAGCAGCTAACAAGAAAGAGTAGTGAGAAAATATTTCTTTTTTTTAAAGATTGGTGCCATCTCATGAAAATCTCCCCAAAGTAAGCATGTCTGGAATTGAGAAAAACAGCTTCTTTAAAGAATACTCACAATATAATGTATATTCAAATCCACTTTTTTCACCCTTATTTTGTTAATAAATTAATTCATACATTTTTATTCAATTGTTTGATGGAGTTAGGTAACACGATACAGAACTTATTTGGAGAAACAGTACACTCTATAGGCCACTATACTGTATAAACGAATGGTAAACTGTATGCGATGCTGTTCACCGGAATCCACCATCTTTGTTGTTCCAACATCATATGAATTAATGCTCGCCACCGGAGAGCCATGACTAGAATTTATTGATAGCAGTACACTCAATTTGTATGTTGTCACAAACCAGGTATTAAATAAACAGAAATGTAGATTAAATCAAAATAAAATTTGATTTAAAACTTACGGATAACATATTTAAGTGGCTCTGATCAGGTTTTCTGAACCGTGGGGTCAAAACAAATCAAATCAAAATGTTGCCAAATGCACGGTTTTTGCCAGTAGCAACGTTATGTTGAAGCAAAACTATAATTATGGGGAGAATGCAATGTTTTATCATCGACACTGGTGTCCATTTCAGAATTTCAGAATGTTCTGCCTGCTTGAAAACAAGTCTATAAATTGTATAATGAGCATAGGGAGATTATAAATATGGATGTTAATGTAAATAATAGACTATAAGAAGAAATTCACCGTGTGAGGGATGGCAGAGGGACAGAGAGTGGGGTAGAGGTGTGTGTGTGTGGGAGAACAGAACTTAACGAGGAGCTCACGTAAATAACAGCCAGGCTTAGTTGCAGGGATAGAGCAAGCTACGAGCACAAACAACTGGATTAATAGCTAGATACCGAGACTTCCGCATAAGCTACCACGCTAGCGGTGCCTGACAGCGAGGGAATTGTGAGGATGGATGGTCAGGAAATGGGCAATTCAAACTGTTTTCGAGAGTTTCAGTGTTCGGATCAACCAGGCTATATTCATGTTCAATATCCATGCAGGGAACTTTTGACAGACAGATGAAACATTCAGTGTGGATTAATTCTGTCATATCTCTCGCTGTCGTTTATCATAAAACCCCTTGTTTGCTCTTCGCCTCAGGGGTTTCCTAGCCTTCAATGACCTTTGTGCTGGGCCTGCAGGTATCAGTGTTTGTTTTATATAATGGTGGATGGATGGAGGGAATTAATAAATGAAGAGCAGCACTGTTTCCTGTCTCGCTCCTGTCCATTCCTTCAACTAAGGGTTTCTCACCTCTGACAGTAACCCTAACCCTCGGTGACTGGCAGTATGAGTGTAAGCATTAACAGACTTCAGGCAGTTCGATGGCCTACCATCAGGAATAGGTGAGAGCTGGGGATGAATGGAGCGGCGAAAAAGTTGGTTAGAGCTGGACGGGGGAACAAGGGGAACGCCGGGGTGAATTTTAAGCGAAATATCCAGAAAGAATTCAGGGTTTGTCTATAGCCTTGTCTGTCTCTATAACCCTCACTTTCTTGATCTCGTTCTTGTGTTAGCATAAAGTCCAGGATCAAAAACAAACCCTATGAGAGGTAATTTGTTCCAACAGCCAGCAACCTCCTCGAGAAAGACCTCTTCAAAAATGAATGCACTCATGCTACTGCTGTGTGTGCCTTTGATAAAAGCATTCAAGTGTCTATGCAACATCTTATAACTGTGTTGCAATAATGTAGAATAAATATACAGTATATCGAAAGAATGTTAGCGTTTAATACAATGTATCGAAATGTAAAACTGTATTGACGATTCTGTTCATTCTTTCCCTTTCTCTCTTACACACAAAGGCAGAAGTGTACAGAACATAACTGCATTTCTGTATAGCTCTATGGGCAGTATAAAACATTGTAGTGAAACCTTGACCTAGAAATCCAAATTCACATCGAATTGTAAAACGCTAATATCATTCCACTCCTAGAAACTGTACGTACTGTCTCCAGGGTTTTCCATACATTTATCTATTTGTGGCGGGCTGCCACAATATCAATATTGACCACCACATATCGATTTAAAAAAATAAAAATAAATGTATACTATTTAAAATTGGTAAAATCTTTGACATCGTACCTGTCTGTGAATAGTCCCTCCCCTCCATCCACACTTTGAATCAAAACATGATCATTTGCAGGTGGAAGGATTGTTGGCTTCTGACCGCTAAGAAGATGGCTGGCCGAATTTCTGAATTGGAATCAATTCGGACTTCATGAATGGTTAGTAGCCTACTGTATCATGAACAACCTCTGCACAAATTTGTCCATACCTGATGCATTCAAGTGAACTCTGTTAAGTTAGTCTATCAATGTTCTTAACACAATGCTGTAAATCCCAACTCTTCAAATAAGTTATTAGCAAGAATGTAAGGAGACTAGCTAGTAAGGCTAGCTACTGTATGTTAACTTTAAGAATACAGCTGGCTTGTCAAGGTTAGCATGCTGTGCATAGCTCCCAGTCAGTATCGACTCCTCGTGCAAGTAGATAACGTTAATGTTCTTTTTTTTTCTGGACGATGAACAGGATAAGAGCATCACTAAGAGCACAACAAATAATTAGACATTTTCTTTTTAGTAATTGTTGTGTTTGTTTTTTTATGCTTTAGCCTTAGCTAAAAACAGACCTTCAAAACCAGCTTCAAGGAGAACACCTGGCTGCCTGGTTGAGGAGCTCCATAAATGGACCCCATCTTGAGGCCTTCCCATATGATAGGGCATTGGAATATTCTTTCCAGAAAGCCCCGTAAGATGTTCATACAAAGGGTGTACATTTTGCAACAAGTAGGCTGTAGAGAAGTCAAGTGTAGCAATGGAGTATTTGTTTTTCAAATTTGTTATTTGACACACAGTATATATTTTATTTGTTTTATAACGTGATGCAATTAAGCTGTATACAGTATATTGTTCAGTTATTTATTTGTCACAAAGTACTTAAACATTTTTCAATATTTGCAGTGGAGCCCCCCACCCCTGTCAGCTACCACCACAAATAGAATCTAACTCTATAGGAAAACTCTGGTCTATATATTTTCAAACCACAAGTCCTGCCCTCTTATCGACACCGTGTCCAGGGTTTTGCTGTATTATAGCTTATATAATACAGCAAAACCCAGCCCATCATAACCCAGCCAGACAGCTGCAAAACTTTTGTGTTTGGCCCGCTCTGCCTTCAGCATCGGTCCCTCTCCATTTCAATCGATCCACTCACACTGTAGACTCATTTCCTGGCACCTTCAGGACGACGCTTTTTACCTTCCATGATTCATCAGCCTCCTTCCTGCCTGCCGAACTCTTCACCAAACAGCCAGACGCATGGACGCCTATGCGTGCACGCACGCACACACACACACACATGCCCATCTGAGGGCTCTGAGTCTGGTTAACAGAGTGCAACACAGCACTGGGCCCTCCTGCTGTTGGTAGGGTTTATGGAAGACTGGGAGAATGGAAAGAGAAAGCGTAGGGGGCCCCACTGTTTTGATTGTGGGACTGTTTTTTTCCTCAGCAACTGTACATTTATTTATATATTTGATGTCTTTCTGTTCTGTATGTACGTGGGTGCATGTATTAAAAAACAATATTATTTATATATTATTGCTCCATGATTTCATGGCATTCATTTCCCAGCTGGACAAAAACTCCCCAAAGCTTGTGGCGTTGTTCAATGCCAAGGGAGGAACAGTTAGTCAACGCATCAAGAATTTGATGATGAAACTTATTCAATGGGACCAATAGGACCAATCTAATCTTTTTCTGTTTTGTTTGCGGAATGGATTCCACAAAAACTATATGGAGACATGACTCTTTCAGCACTATACCAGCTTTTGGCAGCTGTAAGTGTTGGGCTGAGGTGTTGACCCAACACTCAGAAACACCACAGCAGAACAGAGGTAAAAAATAAGAGAATGTTTATTCTCAAAACAAACAAAAGTAACTCAGGCGGCTCAGCCTACGGATTCTATCCGGGAGAGCTCGGTAGGGGAGTTGCAGGTAGAGAGGAGACACCGTCAGCAGGTAAGTCCGGAGCGATGTCGTCTAAGGAGAAAACAATAATCCGGCGCCGTTGCAGTCTTCCGCCCAAGCTTAAAAGCAGTAGGAGCTGATGAGGTCATTCGCCATAGCTGTGCGGGAATCAGGCAGGTGCTGGCCACGTCCCCTTCACCTCCTTCCAGGGAAAAGACATACAACAGACCACAACCACGAAAAACGGTTCCTGGGCAGGAGTGCGGCGGCGGCTCCCCACAGCGGCTGGGGCAGGCGATTTGTCGAGGGCTGAGGACACGTGTAGGTGCGCAGGGTCCTGGGATGAAAACCTGCAGCCTGTGAACGTGTCCCGTAGGCCACCATCCAACCACCACCCAAACGTGTGCGAGGCTCCTAGCGGGCTAGCAAGGAGGGCTACTGCCCACTGGCGCACAGGACCGGCAAGCCGTGCGAGAAGGAGACCTGTCTTGTCTTCCTCCGCCGCGTCCACAGCCGCCAACCAGCGCTCACACGCCTCTAAAAACTCTTCCACTGAACCGGCACCCCCCCCAAAC
>JAODLI010000468.1:0-12007 GCA_027575585.1 Percopsis omiscomaycus | reverse complement strand
CACATACCAAATGGCTGTGTGTCTTTAACAAAAGCAACTGTCTAAACAGATAGAATTGTGAAACACAGGATTGTATATAGCTAAAATAAAATATTCCATAACAGTCAGCCACCTGCATCTATCGGTGGATTAGTACTGGCCAAGCAACCTCTTTTAGGGTTGAATTTGACTGGCATCACAGAAAAGGACGGCATCAGATAAGACCATAGTTATTTATCCTACATGGTGCAGTATGTTGACTGAGCAATTTAAAAGAGCGAATTTGTGGGAGATTGTATGCTTTTTGAAACTTTTAGTTCCCATTGATAATTGAAGGCGTGTTTATTGTATTGTTTTATTTATTCCTGTAGGCATTATCCTTGGATTTGGCCTGCGGCGGTACAACATGTCCTACCGTCAGGTCAAGTACTTCTCCTTCCCTGGAGAGCTCCTCATGAGGATGCTTCAGATGCTCGTCCTCCCCCTCCTAGTGTCCAGTCTCATCACAGGTACAGTATGCTCAAGGGCACGTTGGCTAAGCCAAAGCCCAGGGTTGCGAGTTCAGTTCCCAGAGCGAATAATATTAGAATTTTTTTGTTGTTGATTTTTTTTTTTAATTCATCCTATATTGAGGCTACACTATATCCTTACTACACAGTCTGTCTTTGATCATTATGTCCTTCACTTACAGTATCATAGCCCAGTACTAATTTAAACACTAAATACGTTTAAACACTTAAACCCAATGCAGAGCACATATAATTCTGACACAGTTCTAGTTTGGCTGACACCCACTTGGTTGCTATAGCCTACCCATACAGGAAATAATTGTAGTAGTTTAGACAATTTTAGTTCAGACATCTCTCCTTGATGGTTTTATAGCACCCCCAGAACCCAAAATGTCTCCCCCAGCTCACTGTTAAGTTTGAAACACAACTGTGCGCAGTATGGGGATCAACTATGTAGGGGGAGGAGTAGAGAGGAGGGCCAGCATTCGGCACTCTGGGGTTGGGGGGACACTCGTAGATTTGTGTCCCTTTTTAAAAACCCGCACATATCAGTTATATTACAAAGACATTATAGACCATATGCTTCCAACTTTGTGGCAACAGTTTGTTTTCCGTATGACTGTGTACAAAGCACGGTCCACAAAGACATTGGTTTTATGAGTTTGGTGTGAAAGAACTTGAGTGGCCTGCCTGCACAGTGCCTGACCTCACAAATGCTCTTTTGGCTGAATGGGCACAAATTCCCACAGACACACTGCAAACTCTTTTGGAAAGCCTTCCCAGAAGAGTGGAGGCTGTTATAGCCACAAAGGGGGGAAGGCAAAGTCATATTAATGCCCATGTTTTGGAATGCTATCTCCAACAAGCTCGTATCGGTGTGATGGCCAAGCTGTGTCCTAGGGATGCACATCATGCACCGATTGCATTTGTCTTGGCAAATTCCGATTACCAGTTTTTTAAAAGCCTGACCGGCCGGTTCCATTCCTCTCCAGTTCCGATTTTCAAAGTAAAGCGTCCACAATTTATTTGACAGCTCTAGGTCGTTTAGATGCCGAGATGTTCAGTTTTAAATTGACTCTTTAGAGCTGCCAGCGCTCATGTTCGTCACCTTTTTAAACTTTTACAAGGCAGCGTCTGTTTAACAGGACAGATTGGTAAAAATAAGCAATGTAGCTTTTCAGTGAGAAGAACCATATTATGCCAAAAGTTTTGCTCTCTGTGTTGTATTTAAAACCATATTGACGCTCATGGTTTGAATGTCCAATATAGAACCAATTTGAACCAAGTACACTTAACTTGTTCTTTACATGTCTTCAAACTGTGAATTTATCGTCTTCCTCTGACACTGAAGAATTTCCACACCGCAGACAGGTTTCACGTCAGTGTAGGCTACCATGAGAACTAGCTACAGTCGGCCAGCTGTTTTTTCAGCCGGCCCCGCTTATTAGTTTTGATCCAAGTAGTGGATAGAGTTAAGATGACCTCACGAGAGAGAGAGAGAGAGAGAGAGAGAGAGAGAGAGAGAGAGAGAGAGAGACTGGGAATACAATCCCTTTAGTGAAGTTATTGGTCTGTTACACATTATTACTTAATGTCTCATACCCACGATTCTTCTGTTGTGTAAATACGTTTTCTTATTCAGTGAGGCTTATGCCTGCTTTTGTCCCAAGAGGAGTGCAGCCTCAGGAGAAACAAGCAAGTGTCCAATTACAGTGACTGACAGCGGTGATTGACAGAGAGTAGCCTTGCATCCACTGGGAAGTTGATTGACAGTGCCTTGCGCCAATCCCTGTAAAAGGCTGACGATAACAAGGATGACAATAAGAGCCTGCTTTGTTTTGTACCGGCATCAGCGTCGCCTCTGACGCCGTGTCACATGGCGGCGTCAGCAAAATGTACACACCAACAAAGAGAGCTGTTTTGTGGTCATCAGAGCTACTAGGTCACTCTTTGCATGTGAAAATGTTGTGTGTGTATGTGGGTCTACAAATTGTAACATGGTCAGTGTTTTCAGTTGACTTAGGAAAAACCTTGTATCTGATAATGTTGAGCTCAATATTGATAAGAAGTTTTAAATTCTCAGAACTTGTCCCGACATGTTGAACCCTACACCTTCAGTCTTGTAATTTATAGGGAAAACCACAATTCCCCAAAAATGGTGGTGTCTAACACTGTGCAATTCATGATTGATACAGCTGAATACCATCAGAGTGGCATGCGTGTTAGGGTTGGACTTATCTGGTTTTGCCTGCCAGGAATGTAAATCAAAAACAAAATGACTCCTTTTTACTCCTTACTACACGCACACAAGTTCCACTCATAACAGTACTATGATACGATCATATGTGCATACAACCGCCATTTTGGCGTTACGGACTTCTCCCATAGATTTCTATTCAGGATTCTTTAAGTGGTCTGTCTCTTCTATAATGTCTCTGGCTATATTATAACCATGGATGCAGAGAGGCAAAAACAAAGAGGAAGGAGATGTGAAGTGGAGTGGGATAACAAATAGTTTTTCGAAAGCAAGGAGATTACATGTGGAAAGAATGCTAGGCTGTATCAGGTCTATAAAGAGAAGGTGGCTGATGGCATCCCTGTTGTGTTGTATGTTATTACATGCCTTTTGTTCACAAAGGGCTTTAAGGAAAAGACCATTGAATGGCAAAATGAATTGAGGGTGATGTACAGCTCTATGTGGTCAGAGGTCAGGGAAACCATGCAGGCATATGTGCAATAGCAACAACAATAGAGGCTTTATCTGACTGAGGGTGTGAAACGGAAACAAATCAAATACACACAATACACACATACATTTGCACTTTCCTTGCACTTTTTACTCCTTACAAAGATTATTCTTTAAACTTGTCATTCTATAGTTCATCGATTATTAACAGGTGGTTGAAGTCATTTTAGTGATCCAAGCATCTGTTAAAAATTTACAAATTAGTTTGTTTGGTTTATTGTTTATTCAGGACAGACTGTGCACAATCAAAAGCATTGCACCACAGTTGGCTTTAAGCTAATTAACATCTGCAGTCCCTAGGCAGGAAACGGTAGGAAAATTGTAGATTGAAAATCTTAAAACATGATTTTCTATATGGATCGTCTTTCTGGTTTAAAAAGACTTTTAAAGTGATAAGACAAAAAGGGTAGCTTTGCGTGCCAGAGGTCTGCCAGAGGAGAGAACCAGATACAAACTGGTTTCAAATATGGGAAATCCAAATAGGCAGGAATAAAACATTTAAACAGGTTTGTTAAAAACTATATACTATGAGCCAAAATGTGAGAGAAAAGGACAGAATGGTTGTGTAGCCAGGATCATCTATTCTACAGAGCCAGCTGAAGGCAGTTTGTCCAGATTTGCGACCTGTGCCCTTATGCAGAGTATTGACTGACTGGATTCTCAAGCGTGCCAGGTGAAAGGACCTCCCTTTGAACTTTATTCCTGATCAGAAGTCAGGCTGTCGGAGTAAAATTATAAAGTCCAGCAGGCCCTGACACTAACCTGGCTAAAAATGTCCCGATTGAACATGCTCAGCCTCTATGAAGCATTTCAGTCTGGTTCAGAAACCAGGTTACCTTGGCACAGAACTGAAAGACAGACAAAATATGAGGACTTGTTTCTGATCTGACTTGTTTCTGAACAGTCAAAGCTCTAATCCGGTGTAAAACTTGGAGGGTATTTCCTTATCCAACATGAGAGGGCAGAGGAGAGGGTTTATAGTCCCGGAAACGGGCAGAGGAAGTGAGAAGAAGACTATGAGTAGGAAAACAAAGAACACATAATCATTACAGAAGAGGGTTTAGAAGGGGAGCAGGAATAGAGGATATGGAGGGAGGCGAGCGAGGATTGGGGAAAAAAAATGTAAGCCTTGGTGACATCATGTTGAGTAGGGCCACAGTGTAAAAAACACAACTCATCAAAGCGGTGAGGTAAGAATCCAAAAGACCAAAAGTACATCAGAATTTTATTTTTTTTTATAGTCCAAAATCCACAAAAAACTCTTGTGATCCAAAAACAGTCCAAAGTCAAAAGTCTCTGCAGCAAACTAACCAATAACAGAAGGCAGAATGAGTGTCTAACAGGCAACAGGATACCGGGCTAGAATCATTCAGGTAGTAAGCAATGACGATCTGACAGGTGACGTCTTGCGTGGGTGTTTCTCAATGTCAAGTTTGCTTCCTTGGGTAGGACAGGTTCGGGTCCTTGAGAGACTAGGCAAGACTCCTTTCAAGCATTCGGAAAACACATAATGGAACACTCTAGTGTGCAGGTGTACGTCATTGAAAATGTCACAGGTAATTAGCCTACCTGTGACAGGCCACTAATCTTGACACACAACACAACCATGGATAAACTAAAAAGAAGCAAATAAACTTGAACTTTATTTTCAAATATTAATATAAAAACACGTTTGAAAATTCTTTGTATTTTAATTATTTAAGTAGCAGTATGACTTACGTTGTCATATGCTGTGTATAGCTTATGTGTCCATTGTGGAGTAGTAGGACTGTCAAGGAATATTGTAAATTCGAATATATTTTCAAATATAAAAAAAGAAAAGAAAGCAGCACTACCGCAGATGTTTGCCTACTTTCATCGATTTAAAAAGAAAATGTAGGTCAAGCTGAAACGAGTGAACAATTCAACAACAACCGTGTGCTAATGATGGCAGAGTTCACAACCCAACTCGGCTGCAGAGAGAGTGATTTGCACTAATCTACTCAGTCTATCATTCCACCACTAGCAACCTTAGGGGACATCTCGAATATATATCACCTCATCTGTATACAAGTTTGGCTATTGAATAACTTATACGAATCATTAATTTGATCTCGACAGCACGTTCTAAGTTCTCACTCTAGCACCAACCACTGCGCAGAGAGAGAGAGCAAGGGCTACAGTCTTTAAAGGTGCTGTAGGAAGTCAGCTATCTGCTCTTGTTGATAGCCCCTACCTCTACATGTATATATGTCGATTTAGATTTTGCCAGGCACCCGGAGATTTCAATCAGGGCCTCTTTTCCTTGATTTATCTGGCGAATCTACCTTGCCTGCGGACATTATATTATTAATTAGATCTTTTAAAAGACATGTTTATGTTGAAATAAATATACCTATACAAGTAGTTATGTCTCTCGTTGTATTGGTTTGTCCTCTTATGGACATAATGCACCTTAATAGATATTTGAATGCTTTGAACCTATGTGTTTATTGTTTAATGAATATTCGGCCAATATTTTTGGCCAATTTATAGAGTTAGTTAGCTCAGCAGTACTGAGCAGTAATTGGTCTAAGCACAGGCGTCGCAAGGTCGCTGTGTACAGAACGTCAACCGTTTCTCTCTGAAGCTCCTTCCGTGTCACATCATCTGCCACATCATTGCCTGTGTGGAAAAAGTTCAATTTTACTTCTCCAATTGAAAAGATGGAATTGGTGCGGCGGTGTCTGTTGTTGCCCAGGCAACTTGCTGAGGATTATTGTATCTGTGCAAGGCCAACTAAGTCAACAAGCTTTCCCAGGGTTGTCAGAAAAGAGAATAAGGAGGAGGGGGGCAATGAAAGAGGATTGAAGCAATAAGATCAGTGTGATAGAAATAAAGGGGGCGGGGGGAGGCGAAGTGAACTAGGGGCACACCGAAACAAGAGGTGTAGATGGTGGGGGGGTGGGGGGCAGAGGAGGTGAAGAATTTGGGGAAAGAAAAAGAAGTAGGAAGGGACAAGCAAGGGGAGGCGGTGGCTTTAAAATATGTGAATAGAGGCCTGGCTCCCGTGTGTGCTGCACACACACACACACACACACACACACACACACACACACACACACACACGCGTGCGCACACGCACACATTAGCCTAGTAGTTGGGACGAGTACACGCCGATGAATAAAACGCATACACCTCCCATGGCACAATGCCTACTTTGGATCTGAATGATGATAATAGCCATAAAAGGGCCCGGCGCCTGTTGACGTTCCGCCTTTCGAGTGATTCATTGTCCTCTTTCACTGGCACTTTGATACGTCTGTTGGATGTTAGTCAGGATGAAGGGGAGGTCGTCACTCGGGCGCTGTGAACTCCTTCATTCTGGCTTGGGCAGACGTGGGTATGGGACTTCTGATGAATGTGGTCTTCAAATCTTTCACTGGGAATGAACCAATATACATATTTTTATCTATGAAAATGTCTAGTAGAAAATGCTGTCTATCAGATAGCCATAGCCACTATTACTAAATGAAATACAGTACACCCTGAAGTTAGCTTTTCAGTTTTTTTTTTTTCAGTTTGTGTGACTCAGTTCTCTGTGACTCTTGTCGCTTGTGTATGTAGCTTCCTACAGTAGATACTCTCTACACTATACTTGCCCCTGGGAATCTCATGGTGTTGTTTAACCACTAATAGGTCAGAACCGGATAGTATTTCCACCTGCATGGCCGAGCCCCTTTATTATCCTACATAGACAGACAGCTGGTCCACCTGGGCGTATGTTCCCAGGCTGACTTCATGGTCACTGGGACCCAAGGTCTTGTGACTAAAGATGACCTAGAATACGTTCCTCTTTTTCATTTGAAGAAAAAACACTACAAAGCATGTACTAAACAAATAAAAAGTCAGTTTTAGCTGTCAGTCAAATTCTAACTGTAATTGGTGGAGAATAAGTCATAGGGTTCATATTCAGGTTTTGGATTAGTGAGTGAATGAATAATAAAAAATGAAATTGAAAATAAAAATTTGCCATTAATGAAAAGAAATGTGACACAGGCACATATCATAGAATTATATGATGGCATATACTTTATACTGTACAGTAAATAATTAGGATACAGGTTAGTAAAATAATATGAAATGCATCTATTCATAACTAGTATTTAGCCCCAACATTAACTGTCTATTAGACAAGGAAAGGCAAGTTTTGGGGGGGAAATATACTGTAACTTGGTCGGGAAATGTCACAGGTGTTAGCTGTGTGGCAGAGATTGTGCCACAAAGGTTAGAATACATCCAGGCAAGAGAATACATGCCTGGAATTTAATCTAAAGTAAACGCAATTTTATCTCGGCCAGGGGTATAGCTGTGTGACTAAATGATCACAGCTAAAAGAAGCTGGGGTTCGCAGCCTCACTTTTTTTTTGGAGTCACGGGTCAAAACTGTTGAGTACTGTGGCTTTAACACAGGTCTCTCCTCCCCAGGTATGGCTGCCCTTGACAGCCGTGCGTCCGGTAGGATGGGTATACGGGCCGTGATCTACTACACCACCACGACGATCATCGCTGTGTTCATTGGCATTGTCATGGTGCTCATTATCCACCCTGGGAAAGGATCCAAGGATGAGTTCAGCAAGCCGCAGAAGATCGAGCAGGTCAGCCCTGCTGATGCCTTCCTGGATCTTGTTAGGTACGCGCACACACATTAACGTTCCCATGCGCTGCACACAGATGCACAAAGGCAGGCCTATGTGGGGGAACTCTGTGTGTCCCTGTGCACGTGTGTGTGTGAACCTCTCCCGAGAACGTCCATCTTTAAAGCGCTACTGAACTTATGTTAAACCCTTGATGCTGTAGCTTCCCTACCTCATACAGTAAGTCCTCACACACACATCCGTTTAGAGTCTGTTGTTGACTTCCATTGTTTCTCAACAGCATACTTTTACAGTGTCTACCAAGCAGGTAGTTTCTGTGTCTGGTAGTCTCTCTACTCATATTACTCATTGTTGTTGTGCAGTATACTTTCAGGTATTTTTCAAGTTTGAATCTAAAAGTGAATATATCTTTAATTAAAATTGCGAATGAATAAAACTGGGACATAAAATTGAGGTACGGAAGCTAGGGTTTAGCAAAAGTTCAGGATTACTTTAATGTACATTGGCATGTTGGTGCTTACTCTGTAGCATAATATATTGACATTTCTGTCGTTGTGAATTCCAGAAACATGTTTCCTCCTAATCTTGTGGAAGCGTGCACCAAACAGGTAACTATCTACTACTACTTTTTTACTCTAACCTTGGAAGAAGAGTTGCCACTATAGACGAGTTGAGGGATACATTTAATAGGATTATAATACAGCTTTGTAGTGTTCCATTTATTCATTTTAATTCCATTTCCCACTTTCATTTCCTTGGTTAAGCAGCTGTTGGTCTTAAACTGGCGGGGTAGAAAAAGAAACATCTGGTTTCACTGAAACTTTCTGCCCTACGTTACACAACACTAAGGCTAAATGTGATCTGCTGATCTGAAAACTCCCAATCCCACAGGAAATCCTGTAGTAGCATAGAATGGCTCACTCACCCTTTCCTTTTCTCTCTCAAAATTCAATCCAGTTCAAGACCCAGTATGGCAAAAGAGTGGTGCACGTGAAGCTCACGGTGAATGATACACTATTCACACTCAATGGCACCCAGGAGATGACGAGGGAGGAAGTGATACCCGTGCCAGGCTCAGTTAATGGGGTGAACGCTCTTGGCCTGGTGGTCTTCTCTATGAGCTTTGGTCTGATCATTGGCAGCATGAGGGAACAGGGGAAGCCGGTGAAGGACTTCTTCGACTGTCTCAACGAATGCATCATGAGGCTGGTCGCCATTCTCATGTGGTGAGCACATATTGAGGGATGGATGGATGGATGGTAGCCTAGGAAAAACATCCTGCTTTTGCAAGCCAGCCTCTATGATTTACTCTGCTTTGCATATCAGTCTGTAAACTCTCCATTCAAAACTTGCAATATTTTTTGCTTGTATTTCTCTAGCAACTGAGTGGGTGAAAGGAAAATCAGTTGATGAAGCTTTGAAGATCAATAATAAGATCAATAATAAATAATAATATTATAATATAATTTTTTAGTCAGCAGTTGGCTTAATGCTTAAGGTCATTGGAGGGTTTCTTACATTAACCTCCATGCTCTTGATACTGTTACTTGCATATTATCTTGGTTTAGACATTGGTTTCTAGCCCCAGTAGGCACTCCATCCTTTGCATGTTGTGTTGGATAGTGGCCTGGCATGTGATCTTCTCAGCACATTCAGCAAGGAACCATCCTCTTTCACAGTTTGTCAGTTGGTTATAGAACCATCGCACAATTAGCATCCAGGTGGGTAGTTCAGTTGTGGCCGACAGCAATTAAGTGTTCTGCAAATCATTATTGGTTGAAGTTAGTATAGTCATCTGCTAGCGCTTATGTTTAAAAATGACCATTGAATGTTTTTTGTTCTTCTTAGTTGAAGGTGGTTAATCACCTGCTTATGATTTTCACCTATGACACCTATTAGCATCGCCTCTATGACAAACGACTTTGAATGAGAGTTTCCAGACTGATTTTTAGGCCAGAATCGTAGAGCTTGCAAAACCAGGATGGTCTTACTAGGCTAAATGGTTGGATGCTAGCAGGACAGATGGCTGGTTGTCCTTGCATTTTATGGTATTTTATTATGTGTTTATAGTAATTTGGATTTTGATCTTGGCTGGGTGTGTGTGTGTCTCTGTTGCACTCTATATGAGTGGATTGGAACTTTGCAAATGTTCAAACTTTGTTTTCTAATTTGAAACATTTGAACTCTCTTTTCCTCCTCTAGGTATGCTCCTGTTGGTATTCTGTTCCTGATCGCGGGTAAGATCGTGGAGATGGATGACATCACAAGCATGGGTGGCCAGCTGGGAATGTACACAGTGACAGTCATGTGCGGCCTTTTCATCCACGCCATAATTGTCCTGCCAACACTCTACTTCGTCGTTACCAGAAAGAACCCCTTCGTCTTTATTGCAGGACTGTTGCAGGCACTCATTACCGCACTAGGTACATCTTCCAGGTATGTATTTTGTTTGAATATTATCATATTATGTCTTGGATTTATGTTGGCTAAGGGTAAATGCAGGGGAACTGCCTTCCACAGCATCCAATCACATTTCTAAGAGCATTTTCTCTAATCATTGATTTTCTAGACTGTCAAATCCTTTAATAGCGTTCTAACTGGTCAAACATTTAATTCAATGACTAGCTTAGGGGGAAAAAACTCAGGTCATTGCATTCATACTGACCACATGCTATAAAAATACATATTCAAGATAATAGCATGACATGGCTACAACTGAATCTTATGTTGACTTCAATCCAAATCTTGTAAATTGCACTTTAATTAAGAACCCAGGTTGGTTTAATTGATTCAATTAAAAATGCTATGAAGAATGTTAAAATATTTTCCCATTCTTCCTATTCTTTTCTCTCTCCCTTTAATCGACACTCTTCTCTTAGTTCTGCCACATTGCCCGTTACCTTTAAGTGTCTGGAGGACAACAACAAAGTTGACAAGCGTGTGACCCGTTTTGTGCTGCCCGTTGGTGCCACCATCAACATGGATGGAACGGCCCTATACGAGGCCCTGGCAGCCATCTTCATCGCTCAGGTCAACGACATGGACCTAAATTTTGGACAGATCCTCACAATCAGGTACCCAGATGTTTTGAGAGAGATGAACGTTCTTCATGTCTAGCCTGTAAATGGGGAAAGTGTCAGTGTCGGAATTCATAATAAGCACGGTAAAACGTTTACATTTACATAATTTAGCAGACACTTTTATCCAAAGCGACTTACAATCAGTACATTTGTCAACAGTTGAACTGGTTAACTACCAGTTATTGTAACAACATTCTCCTAGAATAAGGACAGCATTATGTCGTCATAGTTACTTCACTTTTGCATTTTTCAGTATACATTACTCACTATACTCCTCCAAAATCATTCAATCCCGAAAAAAGTCATTAATTGCTAGTAGCCTAAATACCGTGCTTAATATTCTAAGAGCTGACCTAACAAAAGTAGAAAGACAGTAGAAAGGTGGATTTTTTTTAAAGGAAAGGAGGATAGACAGAGGATTGTTATAGAGGATTTCTATTAGTGGGAGTGCTATGAGGTAAGGAAATTGGTGGTTGAGGTACCAAGGTGGATTTTGATACTATGTAATACTTAAAAACAGAATGTTATGTAACATATTAATGAACCAGTAGTTAATGGTCAGTTTCTGGATATCCGTGAATCCACTTAAACAGACAAGAACCATTTGTTTTTCACCAGCAGGGGGAGGTAATTTTTCTCATTGTTTTGATATCTGTAAACGTGAGTGTAGGACAGATATACAATTGTATATTAGACATATGGCTCTTTCAGGTGCCAAATAGGACTTAATAACTAATCATTACTTCCTCAATACCCTCCAGTTTCCTGACAGTTATTTCATCTGACAGCAATATTTGGTTATATGCTATGGTAAACACATTTATAATCTGGTGAATAATGTGAAATTAGGAAAAAATATATATACTGTATATGAATGTTCTGCTATAAACTACCACTTCATTGTCTTTTCTTTTCAAAATGTTCTTCACCGACCAGAGTAAAGACCTAGGGTACACACTAAATTTGCACACTACCATCTCTTATATAAGCAGCGGCGGCGTGACCCCCCATTTGACCCCCCAACCCCCTTCCTGATTAAAAAATATATGTATATATATATCCGGGATAAAGATTTGA
>JAODLI010000467.1:0-10000 GCA_027575585.1 Percopsis omiscomaycus | reverse complement strand
TATGTAAATACCCCAGACTATTAATATTGCATGAAAGATAATCTTACAGCCTTCGGTTGGGTTGCTAAACATATAACATACATACAAACATAGGTATTAAAACTTGTGTGTGTGTGTGTGCGCGCGCTGGCGGCGTGTACACTCCTACCCGCGCGTGTTCAAGCCTGACTCCCAGCATGCATTGTGGCACTCGCACTGGGCCAGCAGGCAGCGTCATTACTCAGCCTTGAGGCATATTGAGCAGGTCACCAGAGCAGAGTGCTCCGTCCACCAGCCCGGTCACACGCTGGGGAATAAAGCTCCCTCCCAACGTTGCCTGGTGGCCTCACTCAAGGTCGGCTTCTACCATTCTCTCGCTTTTGTGCGCCGAGATCTGAATTAAAATCGCTTTGAGCAGCGTGTTCTACGCTTTGTCTCAACCACCATTGTGCACGTGCTAACTTGCGCAAGGAAATGAATTTCTTTCCACAGTCTCAATAACACTAGAAGGTCAGTTAACAGAGAAAAGCGCAAATACACACACACGCGCGCAGGCACACATACATTGTATATTTATTTGTGTCCCCTTAAAAAATACAAATGGAAAATTTAATTGTCACTTAAATGGTGCAAAAAGGGGAAAAAATAATAATGTACCCATATTTGTGGCAGCCATGATAACTGCTCTGGAAATGTTGGAAATCTGCACGTGAACACGTGTGTGCCTTGTGTTCTTCTGCACCTGTCAGCTCCATAGTCTGCTTAACGCTGTGGGGTTGGGGTTTCCAACATGTGCCGTGGAGGGAGGCGTTTTAATATGACGAAGAGAAACATGGAGACATCATTAGTGGGCATGCATGGTTTTTTTGCCCCCTCCCTTCAGCCTCTATATCTGGCCAACAAATGCAGTTTATTCATCTCAGACGGCTTCTCTCAATCTTCCCTCCCTTTTTGTTATTTTATCACTCTCTCGTTTTCTCAGTTTTAAACCGATAGAGAGCGCTTTGATGATTCTTTATTCATCATTTATTTAGGGGTCGTGTGTGTGTCTGTACCTTAATGCGCGTCTTATCTCCCAGGGGATGCGTTCAGAGGCACGTGTGTTTATTGTAATGGAAATTGAGGGTAGATGGCACCAAGACCTCGCTGGTTTGTGTTGAATTGTGTTGAATGGCCTCAAGGTTTCACACCACTAGGAGTGAGTGATCACAGCTGTTAGGGCGTTTTAGTCATTTCATGCAATTCTTTGTATTTGTAGATTGTATTCTTACATAAGTATTTGTAGATGAGACTAAATTATAACCAGTGTAGCCTAAAACAGACCACAATAGATCCACCACATCATTCCCATACACAGATACTTGTTACTGCCAAATCTACTTGCATCTGTAATTTCAATTCAAAAGCAAATAAACTTAAGTGAAATGAGTAAACTGTTGCGGCCAGCACAGTGACTTAAGCTATGGGTTTGTTGCTCATTGATCTGTGCTATGGCTTTGCTTGTACGCAAAGAATCCCTAGCTAAGGCCTTTTATATACTGCAGCATTCAGTAGGCTAGAAGCTATATTTCCCACCGTGTCCTGTTCACATGTACAAGAATTGAGGCCTTTGAAACCCATGGCATCTGGTTTTACGCATTAACACACAGATTTGAGGGCTGTCTGTAAACATATATCACTCTACAAATAGACATTACATTATTCTCTCTCTCTCTGTCTCCCCCCCCCCCCCCACCCCTTTGGCTCAGTTCCAAGGAGCATGGTTTCCATGGCAACCTCATGCAGACATCTATCTGTGGTTTATGGGGATGAGTGCTGCAGCCTCTATGTGCATGGCACAACTTGTGTGTGTGTGTGTGTGTGTGTGTATACGTGCAGTGGGGCGCACTGATATTATCATTTCTAATGAAGAATTTTTTTATTACAATCAAAACAAATACAAACTAGAAGTGGACCACACTCTGTGTGTGTGTATGTATGTATGTATGTGTGTGTGTATATGTATGTATGTATATATCACAAAACATGTGGTATGGGATGTTGGTAGGCTAACAGGCAGGTAGAGTATTTACTGTGTCAATGTATGAACAAAAGTAGTCATCTATTCAGCTAATCAGCTATTGTGCCCTCTCGAAATTTGTATTCACTGAATTCAATTCCAGTGCGCTAAAACACTAGGTCCTCTTTTGTCCTTCAATGTGCCTGTCAGGCTATTTAAAACTTGTTGTTGCATGTTATAGCAAAAGTAAATATGACGATGGAAAATGTTTTGAGCACATAGCACGTTGCTGTGTCATATGTTGTCATATTTCTTTAGTTCTTATTCTATGCTAGCTTGATATAGGCTATAGGCTATATTCTATTGTACCTCTGTTTTTTTATTTAATTTGTTTTATACACGCAGTATGACCGCACTGGGATTTCACTGCTTTGTCACACTCCTTTGCCTCAGGCGTGTGTGTGTGTGTGTATGTGCGTGCGTGCTATCGATTTATGTTCCCTCACTGGGCAGAGCAATTCACATGGGTGCCTTTTGAAAAGCCACAACCAATTTAGCCATGTGGCTGAACAGCACTCTGGGTCTTCTCTGCAGTTGAGCTGAGGAAACATAACAGGGTTTCTGGCACTTTACGTCAGATGATTTTTCTCCCAGAGAAAGCTTTCTCGATAGCAAGACCGGTAACAACCTGTCAAATTCACAACTGAGGATTGTGACTCCTAGAACAGGGGCATGTTTCTCCCATTCTGTCTGTTGGGCCTGGATACTAGGGTGAAATGTCCCCATGGTCAGGATGACAGAGGGTCAGTTGTGATCCTTTCCCTGAGAGTTGGCTGCCCTTGAGCAAAACTACCACCTGGTGCCATTTGCATTCCTAGTTGCTTGCTTCCTGTTGACTCTGGCTGAATGGAGTACAATATAGTGTATTTTGAATAGGTTTGAAGAACACCTTTCTCACAGAACTCTCAATTTCTGTCACAGGGCTCGTTTCCAGGGACCTTAGACTTGGTGCTGGTTTTGCGTCCCACTACTTTGTTACAGCGGACACTGGCAGACTTCCTCTTCAAGTTCAACAAGGATGAGTTCAAAATGAAGGTCTGTCGCCGTGCTTGCACACATGCACATATATGCGTTGTGATCGTATCCCCATGGTTTATGATGCATGACTTCTACTTGGTGTTTGATGGCATTTTGTTTGGGATGCAAAATGGCTCAATTAGCAACAGCAGACCATGGCCCCCTTTCACAACATTAATTTGAGGTCCATTTCATTTAGCTATGTCAGTGTGACTAACATTGACCCCAGCTGGTTGCTTCACTAGTTTTGTACCAGTTTTATACCAGTGCACTAGTATAGCAGAACAGACCCATGCATACCGTTAGGAGCGTCACCTGTGTTCACCCTACTATGAAAATGGTCAGTTGGTTTCTCCTGTGACTTTTATTGGAAGTGGTGTACTTTCCTTACAGTCAGATTGGATTTTAAATAAATGCATTAAATTCAAAAAGAGGTTTTTTGATTTAATCCCAGTTAAATTTATAGTGTGTGTGCGTGCATGTGTGTGTGTGGGTGTGTGTGTGTGTCTACCAGGTGGTAATGCTGAGTTCGGTAACGGAGCTCCATGCCTACATTGACCCCACACAGCTGACTACGGAGCTGGGAGGAACGCAGAATTACTGCCACGACGCCTGGATCTCTCACCGCACAGTGCGTGCACGCACGCATCTAGCTCTCTAGTTCATTTGGTTTTTAAGTCACGTCAAACACGCTTTGTACACAGGGGAATTAACTGTGGTTTACGTGAAATACTGAAAAAGGAATAAATATATTACTCAATGACTAGATGCACAAAGAGATAAACACAGTGCATTAAAAAGTAGTTTTAGTTTCTTTATTTTCATTTAGGCATTTAGTTAAATGAATCAATGGCATATTCCTTGTTTGTTCAAGTGATTATGACGTGTGTGTGTGTGTGTGTGTGTGTGTGTAGGCCATTGAGGCCTTCGCTCTGATGGTGAAGTCCACAGCACAGACCCTACAGGCCTTCGGCACAGAGCTCGCTGAGACAGAGTTACCGAACGAGGCTCAGGCCACAATCATCCTCCTTCACGCTCACACACTGCAGAAGGAGCGCATGAAGGTTGGAGACGTCTCCGGTCTACTTTCCAGTTTTGTCTTATTATTATTATTATTATTATTATTATTATTGTATGTTTGGGAGTGGATTTAGAAGGCTTTAATGCCATTTAGAATTTTAGGTTATGATTTAGAATGTTAGGGTGTGATTTCACACAGAACAATTTGACATATATATTTGTGTCACGATCGGCGTGCACACGTTCATGCACGCTACGTGCCTCCTGTCGGGGTTACGCACCTGCTACGGTTTAGCTCCGCGCAGGTGCATGTAATGAAGGCTATTAGAAAGCATATTTAAGTTTACCCCACAGCATTAGGTGCTGTGGGTCATTATTCTTTGTTGATGGCTCTAAGGCCATACATGCTGTATGTTCGTTCATTAAAATACACGCTCCACGCGTTTCACTGGCCAACGTTGTGTGTGTGATCTTCTCGGGCTCGCGCCTGCTCTCATCTCTAAACCACGAAGCATTACAATTTGATTTATTATGTTATTTATTATGTATTGTTTATTATGTTTATACATAGTTGGTAGGTATTATACATGCATAGTTATTAATGATATTTTATATTATGAGTTTTTTGTAAATTATACAGCTGGTGAGAGTTGAGGCCCCAATGCTCACACGTGTTATGTTGTTTCTAGGAGGACCTACAGGTGGCGCTCTCTCAGGGAGGCCGGCTGCTGGAGTGCATTAATGAGCCTCTAAGGATCGACCCTGAGTACAGCATGACCCATGACGAGCTGGACAACCTGGCTACTGTACAGAGGTAGCACGCCTTCTACATTGGGATTGGTGCTAACCTTGAAAGCGGCACAGGTGTTGTTTCTCTCGTCATATCTCTCACTGCAATCTCTCCTCTCCTCCTCTCCTCTCCTCTCCCCTCTCCTTCTCTCCTCTCTCCTCTCCCCTCTCCTTCTCTCCTCTCTCCTCTCCTTCTCTCCTCTCCTCTCCTTCTGTCCTTCTCTCCTCTCCTCTCCTCTTCTTTCTCCTCTTCTTTCTCCTCAGACTCATCGGTCAGCTGGATGAGACTGAGACGGCGTTCGATGACTTCTGGGAGCGCCACCGCACCAAGCTGGAGCAGTGTCTCCAACTCCGCCATTTTGAACAGCACTTCCGCGAGGTGAGCAGGGGCAGGTGGGGGCACTGTGGGGGATGGAAGGAGGTTTTAAAGGGATCTTGGGCTGTGGTAAAACCCTTCCTTACCTCAGTCTAAGGTCACTTGCTGACATTTAGGATAAACCTGCTCATTTAATTGCTCTATTTCTGGGTTCCGTTGTAGCTCAACGTAAGGCACTGGAGAGCCAACTAGTCCCATTAATCTTTAATAATAAAAATAAATGACTATTTGTTTCTCTAAAACAAATGACCAGAATATTCCACCCTGAACATCAGCCGTTATATTGCGCTATGGCAACTAAACGGTCCGTGTGTTTTACCAATGTTTGGTATGAAATGAACCACGCAGTTTCCCCAATGTTTGCGTGTTGTGTGTAGGTGCGTAGCCAGCTGGACGTGACAATGGAGCGCTTGTCGGGGTTCTCCGAGGTCAGCGTAAGCCCCGCCCACGCCGAGCACGTACTCCGAGAGCTCAGCAGCCATGAGGAGAAAGCCTCTGTAAGCGCACACACACACACACAAGTTCGTCCCTGTTTAGGCTATTCAATTGTATTACATAAAATCTATCTCAACATATTGGATGTAATCATGTAATGGGTCATGTGTTTAAACCTGCACACACACACACACACACACGCTCTCTCTCCGCTGAGAAATGAAAGTGGAGGGAGGGGGAGGGAACTACAGAGAAAAAGAGAGAGAGAGAGAGTGAGATGTGTGCCGTTAGCTAACGAATGCTGCGCTCTGCTTGGGAGAGGGGGGGGGGGGGGGGTGACTGCAGATAGAGCGGGCGGGGGGGCTTTACTGTGAAGGATAGATTTCTGTGACACGTGCGGCGTGGCCGGTGTCATGTCTAGTGATTTAGAGTCCCCGCTGTGCACTTGTAAAGAGAGGCAAAGAAATGTCACTCATTGGGAAGTTTAGAACAGGGGAACAGCCAATCGTGTGAGACTTCATCAACGTTAAAGTATAGGCCATGTGTTTAATGCATGGAGTGCCCCCCCCCCCGTAACAGCAAACAACAAACTTTGAATAATATTAGCTTAAAAAGAATGTATGCTTTTCAGCACCACCTTTTAAAATGCAAGTGCGTGTGTGTGTGTGTGCGTGCACACAGGAGGTGCTAGAACGTGCGCTGGCCCTGGCCAGTGAGGGCGACGGCTTGATTGACGGCTCTCACTACGCGGAGGACTCCATCAGGCCCAAGTGCTGTGAGCTGAGGGGAGTCTGTGAGGAGGTCTCGTCCACGCTCGCCTGCAAGAAGAGCTTCCTGCTCACGGCCATGGAGCTTCACCAGGCTCTGGAGAAGGTACACGTGTGTGTGTGTGTGTGTGTGTGTGTGTGTGTGTGGTGGGGGGCATGCAAGGCTCTGATTCGATTAATTGATTTTCTTTTCTTTCTTTTTTTAAATATTTTAGAATATCTAAAGAGAAATGTAGAATTTTTTTTGTGTGGTTATTTTGTTTTGTTTCAATTATTGTGTTGTTTAAATGTTATCTTTTATGTCTTTTTAAATTTCTATTTCTCTTTTGCCTTCATCCCTTCTCTTTCTCTCTTCCTCTGTTTACAAATTGACCATCTATTTCCCCCCCCTCCCCCTCGTTCTCCCCCCCCACGCCTCTCTTTCCACCCGCAGGCGTTGCGGTGGTGCGAGCAGGGCATCTATCTGCTGGCGTGCCAGCCGGTGGACCGCTGCCAGTCCCAGGACGGGGCCGAGGCCGCCCTGCAGGAGCTGGAGCGCTACGGGGAGACCGCCCCTCTGCACGCGCTGACTGACTTTGGCGCCCTCTGCTGCCAGTACGAGGCGGTGCTCACCCCTCAACTCAGAGTAAGCAGGGTGTTGGTGATGTGTGTGTATGGGGGGGGGGGGGGGTTAGGTTATAAGTAGCATTTGGGAGTAACGTGTAATGACTTAACACATCTTTTAATTGATTTATGTGTTACTGGTTGAAAATATATAATAATATTAATATAATAATAATTAGAATATGTTGTGTATCCAAGACAAATATGAAAAATGACCACTATTCTTAGTTACAGGAGTGACCTAGTTACTTTCATAAGGAATGATATACAGTATAAACAGTTTTAATCGGTCGTTGGCCTGACGATGGCCTGACCCAGGGTTGGATGTGCAGCGCTGTGTGTGTCCTTGTTGTGTGTCCCTTCCCTTTCCCTGCGGTCACCCTGTCGCTCCTCCCCCAGGACCAGGTGGAAAAGGCCTTCCAGAAGCAGCGTTCGGTGCAGGAGATGTTCGACAAACGGCGCGTCAGCCTGAAGAAGCTGGCGGCCAAACAGACCCGGCCGGTCCAGCCCGTGGCCCCCAGACCCGAGGTCAAGTCGCCGCTGTCCTCGCCCGGTAAGGAACAGAGGGCTGGCATGAGATGGAGGCATAGATAACCCCCCCCCCCTTTAGTCGCTGTGCCTTTGACAAATAAACAACTCCTGCGTTTCTAAAGCGTCTGCTAAATGCGGTAAATGTGTATTGGTGGAATGGGGGCAGGTAGACACAGAATACAAAAGCTTTTTAATATTGTAGTTGTTGGTTTTTTATTCCCCTCTAGATCAGAGAAGAAAAGAGAGAAGATACTCAGAAGATAGTGTCTTCAACGGAATATGCAAAAAGGTCTGGCTACAGCCTTTGTCGGCATCGACAATTGTTTTTGTATTTATTGATTATGAATCAGGTGCCCCACGAAAGACACGCAATCTTGTTAATATTTTCATTATTTATTATTAAACCATTGAATTAGATGATATCCCCAATGGTTGTTGGATGCTGTTCACTTGGGGCTTTCTTATTTTTCCCTCCTAGAAAAAATAAAAAAATAAAAAAATAATTGCATAAGGTGGCTATAAGGTTTGTGTGTGTGTGTCTCGCTCCCTCCACATTAAAAACTGTGTGTGTGTGTGTGCAGGCGGAGTCTCCCTTACACAACGGGACCCGGCACGCTTCTCTCTCGGAAGAAGAAGAAAACCTGGCAGTTCTCCGACGGTAAGGGGTCAGAGGAAATATAGAGAAGTTCAGCCCCTGAGACCGTTTGAGTACAAGTGCACGTGTAATACAATGTGTGTGGTTCTCGCAGACATGTGATGAATGAGCTGCTGGAAACGGAAAGAGCGTACGTGGAGGAACTGCTGTGTGTGCTAGAGGTGAGTGTCGTTACATGGGATGGCCACAAGAGGGCACTGTTCCTTTACTGCTTCACTCTACATTCTAATATGGAATGAGAATACGTTTTTGGCCCAATATACTTTAAAAAAGTTGATGACCTTGCCGCTGCAGGGTGTCTTCCCCCTTAGCTGTCATTGGCGTCTGCCATTCCACTATGTTTAGCTATCCATCGCTGTGTTTCAGGGCTACGCAGCAGAGATGGAAAACCCAGCCATGGCTAACCTCATGCCCAGCACACTGCTCAACAAGAGAGATGTCCTGTTTGGCAACATGGCCGAGATCTACCAGTTTCACAAGAGGTACGGAAGTGAGCCTTGTAAGACAGATGGCAAGCTAGCTGTTCAAAAGGTCAGGTGAAAACACATTTGTGTGGTTATTGTCCCATCAGGGAGTTTAATAGAAGTTTAAAAAGTCCCTTTTGGCAACCCATACCATTATATAGCAATACAAGTTTAGGAACAATGTTAAAGATGCTCTAGGCATTTATAACCTGAAAACGGTTTATAGTACCATCTAGTGGCATAGATGCCAGTGGCAATGTTTTCTTGACTCCAAAACATTGCTTAGGGCACCTTTAACATTATCTTCTGGCATAGTTATGGCTGTGTGTTAACTGCTGAACATCCAGTTGTTGTGTATGGTTTCTATAATCTAACTGGTTGTTTTGCCTCATTTTTTTCCAGGACCTTTCTAAAGGAACTTGAAGCGTACACAGACTGCCCTGAACTGGTGGGGCGCTGTTTTCTACAGAGGGTAGGAACACCTAAATCCTTCAAAATGAGCTGTAGTCGGTAGAGCTGTATAGAAAAGTCCCCAATTACTGTAAACGTGAACAGATGCTACATAACGAGTTCATACAATGAAATCTTGCTTCTACTGAGTATGAATTGTCATTTTTTGAATAATTCAACAGTTTAGATGAGTAAAGTGTGAATTATATTTTCAGAAGGAGCTACCATAGCCCATCTGCTGTTTTAAATATAGCCATAATTTTGTATTTGCAGATGAGTGACCTGCAGATTTATGAGGCGTACTGCCAGAATAAACCTCGCTCTGAAAGCCTGTGGAGACAGTGCTCCGACTGTGCCTTCTTCCAGGTTGTCAACCCCTCACCTTTGACCTTTGACCGTTCTTCTTTCACCCCTCAACTGCGACCTCTCACCCAACCTCAGTGCCAACTCCGCACTAGCTTAGCTGTGTCAATATGCAAATGTATTTATAGATTTACTTAATATGATTAATTGATTCATTCAATTTAAACATTGAATATTGTTATTCTATTTAATAATACATTTGCTGTGTGATAGTGTACAAATCATATGCATTTAACTGAACAAAAAGTGATATATAATGATTTTTTAATACTATTTGGTCAAGTGTGTTTTTACAAGGATATGTGTCTTTATGGCTCTGTTGTTGTGTCTTGCCAGGAATGCCAGAGGAAGTTGGAACATAAACTTGGTCTGGACTCCTACCTCCTTAAACCTGTCCAGAGAATCACCAAATACCAGTTACTACTAAAGGTGTGTGTGTGTGTGTGTGTGTGTGTGTGTGTGGAACAGAATTTATTATAATAAATATATATA
>JAODLI010000465.1:0-12011 GCA_027575585.1 Percopsis omiscomaycus | reverse complement strand
GCATACTGAAGCATAGTAAATGTATTTGCTTATCGGTTAATAGTTCGTAACAGCTTAAGGTCAGTAGCGGCTTGTGACTTATTTCACTGAGGAGGCCACACAGTCTAGTTCTTGTAAGTGCATCCCACTACAGCAGCGGTTCTCAAACTACCTCTCAAGTGGGGCGTGTGGTTTGTTTGATTTAATTACTTTTCAGACCAAAGCCACTAGCAACAAATTTAGCGACTTATTCAGACCAAAGTGACTTTATTTTTTAAAAAAAGCGAAAAGGCGAGAAATATTCCAACGTGATATTGTACTTCGTTTCCATGAATGCTGCTCAGAGTAATTGCAGTCCATGGCAGTTCCAGGGTTTCTCCCGCTTCTCCTGAGAGTTGAATTGTGATTGGGTGAAAAGTAAGATGAGGCTAGCCTCCGTTTAACTTTTTCTCACAATGTTGGAGTTATAGAATTTTCTTTGACAACGCGCAATGAGCTCAATTCTGATTGGTTAATTTTTTTTATCAAGGGAGGCAAAGCAGATATTGTCGCTTCCCTTGATGGCTCATTAGATGTCACACAGTAATGTCAGTCGGACGACACCCGGCTATAATCAGAACGAAATTGCAATAATCGTATTGAATAAATACATAGACAATCTCAAACTAAATAGTGTTTTATTTTTTTTCATCTCAAAGGACGCATTGCCTCCTCTGAAGAGCCGCAGCTGCTCAAGATTATGATTATCATTATGATGAACGCTTATTATCTGTTAAAGAAATTTGCCCAAAATAGTCATACGCAGAAACTGTTGCAGGCGGTCCGGCTGGAGAGCTCCCTCCCTCAGGGCACCCGTTACATGGTGGTGGTCTCCACCAACGGGCGGCAGGACACAGAGGAGAGCGTGGTGCTGGGGATGGACTTCAGCCCAACGGACAGGTGAGCACCCCCAGCTCTGTATGCGAGTGTCATAGGGCAGGATTATCGAGTGGTCTGGAAGGACATGGGTTTGATCCCAGTGTTGGCCTACCTGTAAAGCGTCCTTGAGCAAGATGTCTGGCCCTTATCTGCTCCATGTAATACTCATTTACTGTAAGTCCCTTTTAATAAAAGCGTCCGCTAAATGACGTAATTGCGTGTGTCAGATATTCCAGTATTCATGCGTAATTATTTCTCCTGTGTGGTATTTTGTCCTTTGAGACTATGAGGTGATCAAGGGCTGTGTAAATAAGCGTGACTTGGCATGTTGTTTCCCGCAGCGCATGCTCTGTGGGGCTGGTTCTCCCCTTGTGGAGCGACACGCTGATACACCTGGATGGAGATGGGTAAGAGAGGCTCACAGGCAGTAGCTTAGGGGGTCTTTCTCCTTTTTATTAGCGGAACTTGATAAATAAACAAACACTTCTGATAACATGAAATCAAATGTATGCTCAAGGTTGGTAAAACTAGATTGTAAAAATATTATCAAAAAGTTAAAACGCCACATTGATTGAGGATATTTGCAGACTGTATTAAAAAAAAAAAAATAGGAGAGGCCTGCACAATTCCAAGAAGTGCTTCTTTGACCTCCCTCCTCTCTTGTTTTCCTCTTTCCTGGCTCCCAGGGGTTTCAGTGTGTCAACCGACAACAGAGTCCATGTATTCAAGCCCGTGTCTGTGCAGGCCATGTGGTGAGTCATACTTGGATTTCCCTCTTGATTTTTGACACCGACGCGGACAGCATTTTGTCCTCGGTTTGTGTAACTTGGATTTAGTGTCTAAATCGCATCCCTTGTGCCAGTGGCTTTCAAACCTATTTGACACAGTGGTTCTCTGCCCTATGCCATCCAAGACTTCATTACATACAGTTTACATGCCAATCACATTTCATCCGATCAATAGCTACTCCTTTAGGGCCGTTGCACAGTGGGCGCCATGAGGCACTTAAACTGGCCCAGTATCTGATATGCATCCCGTGTGTAATGATCAGCGATGGAGGATTTAATCTGAGAAATCAGTTGGAACATGCTAACTAATCCTTCTGTCTCTGATGCTCTCTCACGCCCCAGGTCGGCCCTGCAGTCCCTCCACAAGGCGTGCGAGGTGGCGCGTTGCCATAACTACTTCCCAGGAAGCCTGTTCCTCACCTGGGTCAGCTACTACCAGAGCAGGGTGTCCTCGGACCAGGCCCGCGTCAACGAGTGGAACGCCATGCGAGACGTCCAGTCGCACCGCGCGGACTCGCCCGTGCTCTTCTCTGACGTGTGAGCATCTCGCTGTGGGACATTTAGGATCATTTTAAAAGCTAGGATCGCTACAGTTGGGCTTAATTCATTGGTGATTCTATATAGCCTCCCATTTTAGACAGGCTATTTCCATGTGTAGTGTAGTCCATAATACCACTAACTAAGGATTGGTGGTTTGCCTCTGTGCGATTGCACATCCGAGGCTCAGGATAGGACCTTTTGTGTCTAAAACTGGTGTGTAGAAACAGAATGAATGACATTGTCAACTTTGTCATGCATTTGCAGCCCCACAGAAAGAGAGAGGACGGAGCGTCTTATCAAAACCCGTCTGAGGGAGATTATGATGCAGAAGGATCTGGAGAATGTCACCAGCAAAGAGGTGGGTGGGTCTACGCTTCAGACAGAACACACTTGTCAGCAGTTTCCTGTGAGGATCTCTGTTTATGCATTAGAAATTAGACTTTAGTCTATTAGTCCAAACGTTTGTGTTGCAGTACACAGGTATGCTGTATTATCATGGAGCTTTCAGTGGTGGTTAAAACTGGCATAGGCTAATATTTGTTGAAATATTATGCTAATTAAACTATGGTGAAATATGTATTTGCCCATAATGCAAGAAAATGTATAATTGAATAGCATTTATAGAGTAAAGGAAAATGTAAAGGTCTTCTTATAGTATAAATGTTATTTGAGAGCATACATTAGAGCATTAGTGCAATTATTTTTATCCTATTTTTAATGTTGAATGAATATGAATTGTGCGTTTCCATTAATGTGTGTGTGTCCCCTTTAGATTCGAACAGAGCTGGAGATGCACATGACGTGTAACCTGCGTGAATTCAAGGAGTTCATCGACAATGAGATGATTGTGATCTTGGGTCAGATGGACAGTCCCACTGAGATCTTTGATCACGTTTACCTGGTAGGTCAGCCCAGGGCAACTGATTAGCTAATGATGAAAAGGCTGGTGGAGATAAAAATCTAAATGGGTGAAATAGTTTTTTAATGAATGATTTTTTAATTGAAATTGGTCCTTTTTTTTAAATAGTTATCTGAATCCCTGTTTGTGGTACATGCTAGTCTCAGAGTTGTTGTTTTTTTCTCTTTAAACCAAATAATGTCACATTTAAAGCCTGCCTCTTAGTGATGCGCAAGTCAGGGTTATTTAATACCAGCACCCACGGTGGGTGCCAAGCGGTGGCCGTTATGAAAGCCAATCCGCACCACCCAACCCTAAAAAATATGCGTTGATCAACCACCCGACCCGCAAACTTTAGCCCGTATAGTGATGGCATTCATATCATAGTTTTTCTTATTTAATGCATATTTCAAAAGGGGCGGACACAGACGACAAGGTTTTGCAGAGCCATGTTTGCCTAAACGTTCTAGACTTTATACTTTATAGTTCATTGTGTGCGTGTGTGAGAGAGAAGGGGGAAGAGCCTAGCCTATTGCATGTAAGTCGGAGAGTCTATAACGCAAAGTCAATTGCATGCAATGTTTCTGTAAGTTATTTATAACTTAGTCAGAACGCTGCTTTGTGACTTTTTGACCCGACCCGCCTAAACCCACTTAATTTCCTGGTAAGTTTCCCCGAACCCACGGACCACTACGGCCTCGCCAATGGACTTCTGCATTAGCTAAAGGGGGACCTGAACTACTGTAGTCTGAGGATTGTGCTTATGTTTTCCCACAGGGATCGGAGTGGAATGCGTCCAATCTAGAGGAGCTGCAGAACAGCGGGTGAGGCGACAAATGACATCAGTCTTCAGACAGTGTGACCCATACATGCCCATTTATGTAGTAAAAAATAAATAAATATATATATATATTGTGAATGTCATGATGCAGGCATCTAATTTTTACATATCCAATACATACACACACATATTCTATCTCAGTCACCAACTAATGTTTGTCATCCCTCTCCACCCTCCCTCCCCTCCCCCTTATTCTGGCCCAGTGTTCAGTACATCCTTAACGTGACCAGGGAGATAGACAACTTTTTCCCAGGGCTGTTTGAGTACCACAACATCCGCGTGTACGACGAGGAAGCCACAGACCTCCTGGCCTACTGGAACGACACCTACAAGTTCATATCCCGAGCCAAGTGGGTCTCCCACCTCTAACCTTATTCTGTTACCTGTTGTTGTTTTTTGCTCATATTTCCTTTTAAATTATTTCATAGGTTTATTGTGTTGTGTATATTATATTATTTGATGTTCTGCTTTATATCCGCCCCCCCCTCCTCAGGAAAGCCGGCGCCAAGTGCCTGGTGCACTGCAAGATGGGCGTGAGCCGCTCTGCGTCCACGGTGATCGCCTATGCCATGAAGGAGTACGGCTGGGACCTGGAGAGGGCCTTCGACCACGTCAAGGAGCGGCGCGCCGTCACCAAGCCCAACCCCTCCTTCATGAGGCAGCTGGAGGAGTACCAGGGCATCCTGCTGGCCAGGTGCGCGCACGCACACACACACTGTGATGAACTCTGACCTCTCAGAAGCATATACCGGAAAAAGTTGATTAGCGATGCGTTTTACTGCATTACTTCTATCGAATTGAATCAATGAATGCTGCTACTCTCTACTCGCCGGGTTACCGGTCTCTGCTACCAGACCCCTACAACGAATCCAAAATGCAGCAGCCCGTCTAGTATTCAACCAACCAAAGTTATCCAACGTAACCCCCCTCTTCCAAGACCTTCACTGGCTCCCCGTCTCAGGACGCATCCGATTCAAGACATTAGTGTTGGCCTACAAGGCAGCAAAAATAACTGCCCCACTCTGCCTCCAAGCTATGATAAGATTCCAAGCCCCAGCCAGAGCACTTAGATCTACCACCTCGACTGGCAGGCTGGCACCTCCGTCGCTACAAGCTGCGCGTAAGAATTGCGCAGCCCAGTCCAGACTCTTCTCTGTCCTGGCGCCGCAATGGTAGAATGAGCTTCCTACAGCGGTCAGAACAGCGGAGTCACTGCCAATCTTCCGCAAGAGACTTAAAACCCACCTCTTCAGAATTCATCTTGGTACCTCGGCCGCCGATCTTTCTACCTCATAGCACTAATCCCACTAACTATCCTTATTCTATCCTCCTTTCCTCCCTTTGAAAATGTTTCAAGGAGCGAATAATACACTTTCCAGTAATGTTGTGCAAATACATAGGCGCAGTAACCTTGTTACATGATGCTGTTAATTATTAATTGTAAGTCGCTTTGGATAAAAGCATCTAAGTGCTGAAAATGTAAAATGAATGTATCGTTAATTTGATTGTACATTTTTTCTAGTTGTATTGATCTTTTTAACAATGCGCATACATGTTTTCTAAGTGTGTGTGTGTGTGTATGTGTATATATATATATATATAAAAATATATAAAAATTATTTATTGTATTGTCTAGATGTTATCTTGGCCAGTGTTTGTGTGTCTAAAGGAGCTATATGGTTGTTTATTCCTTCCATGGTTGATTGCAGTAAGCAGAGGCACAACAAGCTGTGGCGCTCCCACTCTGACAGCGACCTCTCGGAGCACCACGAGCCCCTGTCCAAGCCCCCCGGTCAGCCCCACAGCCTGGGCCACTCGGACCCGCGCAACCAGACCACCACAGCCGCCCGCTCCCTGCAAGAGCTGCTGAGACCACCAGGACCCCCCAGCCTGCCCGACGTCCCCAGGGGTTCCCGTCTAGAGCCCCTGGCGGGCTTGGCGTCCCCCCCGCTGTCCCCCCCTCTCTCCAACGGCCTGTGTGACTCGGGGGAGGAGGGCCCCCCCTCGGCGTCTCCCCTTCCCAGGCCCAGCGGCGCCACGGTGCCTGAGGCGCGCCGACCCGCCGTCTCCCCGGCGACTGTGGCTGAGAGCGGGGCCCCCTGCCCAGACGAAGCCCACCAGCCGCACGTGCCCACGTCAGTGCCTGAGTCCGCGAGGACCCCTGGACCGAGCCAGGGCCCGTCCACTCCCGTGCCCGACGGAAAACTAGACTGTGACCAGCAGCTGTCCGGGCTGTCCCTGAACACGGGCGACAGCATGGGCAGCCCCCTGCCCAGTGCCCCCGCCCAGGACGCACAGGAGGCCGTGCTTCCCGGCAGTGCGGACCACATCAACTTCTTCAGCGCAAGGGAGAAGTTCCAGGGCCTGGCCCAGGACAGCAGGGCTCACGGGGCCATGCTGCCGTTGACACAACCCAAGGACCCAGACAAGGACCACCAAGCCCTGCCTCAGGGGGATGCCACGGGGGACGTCACGGGGGACCCTGGGAAAGAGGAGGAGAGGAGAAAGGTAAAAATAATAGTATTTTGGTAGACTGGTTGTTGGATAAATGTCCTTCTTGTCTACTGTAATATATTTATTAAAGCTTGGCCAAGGAGAAACAGCATGAGATGTAGAATGTTTCTGAGGAAGAGAAGAAATCTACTGATATTTGTGGTGCTGGACAAGCAAGACAAAGAGGGAGGGCAAATACCCAATTGTTAAGGGGTGGGAGATAACTGATGACTCAGTCATGTGGATAGATGGGGAACTCCTGGACAGGTCATCAGAAGGTCTCAAGACGGTCTGTTGTAGGTCATCAGACTAGGTCATAGGATAGTCTGTCCTTTGTAACCTTCAAGTATCAGGGTAATCTTCTCCTATACTGGTACTAAATGTACACCGATGAGCCAGAACACTGACCACTCACAGATAAAGTGAATAACATTAATTATCTAGTAGCGTGTGTCATGTCAAGATTAGGGATATATTTGGTCGGTTCTTGTAGTCAATGTGGGAGAAATACAATATTAATTGTAGTCTTGAGAGAGTTTTTAAAATTCAGTTCAGTCAAATTAATATTATTTTATTGGTTCTTATTTACATCCACAGGTTTTCCTTATTTCACATTGTTCTGGTCATAAAACATTTGTATTTTCTACAAGAAAATGTAATGTACACTGCTGAGTCCATTGATTATTGGGTCTGGGATATATTAGATGGTAAGCAAACAGTCGGTTCTCCTATTCAACGTGGGAGAAATGGGCAGGCGTTAAGACCTGAGCCAAATGGTTACGGCCAAGCCCCTCGGTCGGGAACATCTCCCAATCAGCAACGAACTGAGAGAAGGAGCTCCGGAGGCACAAGTTGCAATACATTTGAATAATTGTTACTTAAGCAATGTGTCACAACACACCTGCTGCGTATGGGGCTGGTCATAATGTTTGGGCTCATTGCTGTAGTATACTCTGCAATCTGTCGATTTGAAGTTAATGTTAATGTATCAACATATTGATAATAAGGCTATATGATCAAAAATATTGTGAGATTTTATTTAGGTAATATCGACCAAATCTATGTTACTGTGTGTGTGTGTGTGCTTAAAGAAAGTTCAAGAGTGTCACCTAGTGGCAGTAAAAAAAAAAATTCATTTTTGAAATTTCATTGTAACATAATTACTGTTTATTACTTGGAAGTGATAATTACATCAGATATGCATAGTCATTGTTATGCCCTGTCTTTCCTAGGACACTACTGTCCCTGTGGAGGGCACAGGACTCAAAGCCACGCCCCTCAGCCAATCGGGTCCTCAGTCCCTCCAGCTGGAGGAGGAGCCCAAGCAGGAAGCAGAGGAAAGCCTTGTGTTGTCACAGAGGGAAGTCGGAGAGGCTGCGGCGCCGGAAGAGTCGACGCCCGGCCCCCTGGCCAGCGATTGGACGAGGGGCTCCGTTCGGCGTGTCACGCGGCAGCTGGAGCAGCGGCTAAAAGGGGAGCAAGAAGCCCCGCCCCCCTCCTCCCTCCTGCCCCTCGCTGCCTCCTGCTCCCCGCAGCGGCTGCAGCTCGTCCCGCACACGACAGAGGAGCCATGCGGGGCCTCCCTCCCCCAGGGCCCAGGCATTAGCACTGTGCGGGAGGAGGAAGAGGAGGACCATGGGAAGTGTAGTCCGATGGAAGAGGGCGTCAACCAGCTGCCTCCCGGTGAAGCCCGATCGCGTTACTCCTCCTCCTCCTCCTTCACAAACGGCTCCTCCTACTTCCAGCCCTCGGCCCACCCCTCCCTCGCGCCCTTCTCCTCCGTTGACTTCCTGTGTTTAGAGGGCGTGACGAAGCTGGAGTCGGGCACGGACCCGGAGTGCCCGATGGAGGGGTCACACGGGGACGTCGTCACCAGGGAGACGTGGGCCACCCTGTGTGAGCTGGGTGCCTTCCTGCAGCAGGTGAGCTCCCGCGGGGGTGCCACGCACTCCAGCGCCGAGCAGCTGTGGGGCTCGGGCCTGGGCTTGGCGCAGAAGAGGGGCCGCGGCGTGCAGCAGAGGGCCAGGGAAGTGGAGGCCAGGATTCGCCAGGCGGGGCTGACCCCGCCCTCAATCATGAAGCGTTCAGCCTCGCTGGCCAAGCTGGGCTGCCTGGAGCTGCTGGCCAACGACCTGAGCGATTGGGAGCTGAGCCACGGTTCCCTGGCCCGCTCGGCGGCCAAACCCCTTAGCCACACGGCCAGCGACGAGTCTAAGAAGCAACGGGTCCACAGCTGCCCTTCCTCAGCCGGCCAGCCTGACGCCCTCAGCGGAGGGGTGGAGGCGGGACCCTGTGAGGCTGGACAAACCTTGCCGGGATTCGCCCCGCCTCCCACGCAGAGCCAGCACAGGGGGAAGCTCCCGGACGCCGGCGAAGCCTCTTTGCAGTCGCCGGGGCTGATTTGTGTGGCAACAAGGCAGCAATACGGAAGGACACACCCTCTGAGGCGGCTGAAGAAACGAACTGTCAGCACCCTGTACCACACCATGTAACCCCTGTTGGGATGTGCGTCTGTCCACAATCAAGCACAAATGTGAGGTGGGGTTTAAAGTGCATAATTTGAATTTATTATAGCTAAATGAATCTTTGACTGCCTTAGAAAACTTGTTTTAAATTATATTTAGCCTTTCGCGTAACTGCCGTTGGTCTTTGAGATTCCAAAAGTTGGTCAATATAAAATCTAACCAAACACTGTTATTTGGGGGATTGAGTCCTCCTCAAGTCCAAAAAATACACATAATGGGTTCCTCGGAAAAAATAAATAAATCCTGTTTTTTAAAGGCTGAGCTCTTGATGAACCTACTGAATTGAAATATGTGTCGTCGGCTAGCTCACAAATTAGCTCTGCTCAAGCGAGCACACAAGTTGTGTCCCCTTGAACATCTGCTACAACAGATCAGTGTTCTCATGCTCTTAATGGGTGCCAACAAAATGGGTCAACCAAGCCAGTAGTTAAATCCCTAGCGCAGCACTTCTCAAATGCTTTCATGATTCAGACACACATGGCTACAGGATTTAATCCCAGAGACGCCTATAGGGAAGAACCATAGATGCAATATTGTGATAATATTGAAGATATTATCACAATATCCATTATTAGAGAGCCTGTAATTGGTTTAAGTCATTTCAATTAAATTAAACCATAGCTTATTTTGCTGGGGACCCCATGGAACCCTTTTATAAGACCCCTCAAGGTGCCTGGACCCCACTTTGAGAACCTCTGCACTAGCGTCCTTGACATTTTATATGCACATCTCAAACGAAAGAAGAGTTTGACCATATAGAGGTTATATTAGCAGGGTCACACAAAGTGGTTTATGGTTAACCAGTTAACCTTTACCCTGCACCATAATAATGTGAAATCCAAATTAGACAGGCAAGTTCTTTTCTTTTTTCTTTTTATCTTGACTTAACAATACCTCAGTTGGCCTGAATCACACCTCATCATCCCTGGAAGACCCTGGTTTCCTGGAACGTCAAATGCCATCAGAAGCTAAATCAATATCACTGCGTCTCTGAAGTCTATGATAGTTTTAAGCCACTAAAACTGGAGATTTATTTTGTTTTTGTTTTCTTTCCACGTGTGGCGGAGTGAGTACGTGTGTGCGCAGGAGAGAGCCGGGTGGGTTTGGAAATAAGTTGGGTGCTCAACCCACCGTTTTGTATGTATGCATGTAAGTATGTATGTGTATTTTCTTTTAGGGATGTAATACGTTTTTACTTTTGGAAAGGTATATTGTGAGTATGTTAAATTGTAGGAAATATATCTGTTGGCCGTGTGAATGAAACTGTAGCACAATTTCCCCATGTGGATGTGTACTTTATTATTTTTATTTTTTATTTTTTAAACGGATATTTGTCTCTTACACATTAGGGGTGTGCCTCTGACGGGCAAGTGCAGCTTCTCTCTGCAGTTTAAATCCAATATGTCTGTACGGGGAGATCTCTTGAACATGCACTTTACTTCCTTTTTAATTGTGGCTTTTTTTAGTTACTATTGGGGAGCATGCTTTGTGAGTAGCGGGGTGTGTGTATTGTGTACAAAAGTGTGTAATTATTTTTCTTTCATTTTAAACTATCAGTGTAAATATTCTTTTATATCATGTGCTTCAGATGTGACCATTAAAGAATGGAGATCATTTCAAGAGTATTGGATTTTGTGGGCCTGTGTGCATTATATTGTAGCCCCTGTGTTGTCCTGTTCGAGCCCCTGTTGTGTTTTCAGCAATGCCTGTAATTCGTCAAACACCCCTTTGGTTGCTAGTGGTGCTTGGTCTGTTTGGTGAGAACGTTGCTGGTCGGATTTAGAGGCAAGGTTGGTCTGCGTGTTTGTGGCAACCTGGACTGTAACGAGAGTTTTGATAAACCTATTACCGTGTGGGTTACATTACACATTTACATTTACAGCATTTAGCAGACGCTTTTATCCAAAGCGATTTACAATTAGTACATTTGTCAAAAGTTGAACCGGTTAACCACCAGTTTTACAAGTAGATAACATTCTCCAAAATAAGGACAGCATCATGTAACAAGGTTACTTTACCTATGCATTTGCACAACATTACTCGAAGGTTTATCATTTAATCCTTAAAACAGTTTACAAATTACAATAAACAAAGTTATCATTCACACTTCAAGTTTACAATCTTCAAACAGTAAATAATTGCTAATTGCGAAGTGCTTAAAATTGTAAGAGCTGATTAAGCAGAGTACAAATAATTATTTATTTATTAAATATAGAAAGTGAGGATAGAATAAGTATTGTTAGAGTCATTAGTGCTATTAAGTCGAGAGATCGGTGGCCGAGGGACCGAGATGGATTTGGAAGAGGTGAGTCTTAAGTCTCTTGCGGAAGACTGGCAGCGATTCTGTTGTTCTGACCGCTGCTAATAGACGCTTCAGTTTGCGTGGGCTACTGGCCAGGCACAAAAACAACATGGCTTATACTGGCTGAACCCCACAAAGACAAGCTAGCACTGGGGTCAACCCAAAAATAAAATGATTCGACCTTCACATTCCAGTTCCATCCTGCTCTTTCGTCAGGACAGGAAATGAGGCTTGCATGTTTTCTGCCAGACCTCGATGTGCATAATGGTCTGTGAGCGGCCAAAACACACACTGCCTCATTGTGCTGGGAGTTGCACAAGGCTCAACTCAAGAGACGCTGAAATACAAAAGACTACATCACTCAGCAGTGGAAAAACAACAGCTGTGCTTGTGACGGTTCTTCTAGGCACGGTGGAACTTAGGTGGATGAATGAAGCATCTGAAAAGACATAGCATAGACACATTTACATACATACCATTGGTAGACATGCTTATGATTGACAGATGTACTGTCCAATCACCGTTGGTGTGTCTATACATTCACTTTTTTTTTCTTGCAGTAATCATTGTAGGCCTATTAAAGAATTAAGTTATGGACAATCCTATCTAAAACTATGCAGACTGTAAAATATGTCAGAACGGATGGTAACTGTAATGGTTGGTAGGAGCGGGTCGGAGTGCAAGCGCAGAGAGAGACACGGAGACCAGGTTGTAGAGACGAAAAGAG
>JAODLI010000464.1:0-12013 GCA_027575585.1 Percopsis omiscomaycus | reverse complement strand
GTGAGTGACTGGCTGTTTGCAATTCGCAACCTTCACGACTAGATGTCACTAGAAATTACACACTGGACCTTTAACATACACAAAACTAATACATTTTTGTAATGTTTGTATCGTTCTAATTTGCTACACCAATAACATATTGAAATATACTCAAAAAAGCACAGCATAAACAATTGAGCATTTTTTATTTTTTTTACATAATTTATATATACAGTACCAGTCAAACGTTTGGACACACTTTCCCATTCACTTGAATGAGAATGTGTGTCCAAAGTTGGTATTAAAAAATAAGGATAAGCACAATTAAATTGTTATACTATCAACAATAAAATAAATACAAAGGAAAAACTAGAGAATGCAAAATAATGTAATACGTAGGTTGACATAAAAGGATGGATCTACATTAATGCTACCTGTTCATGTGTATTTTTTTAGATGACATGTCACGGGTTTGAACGGAAAGTGCAGGTGCATACTTGAAGCGAGCAAGAAACGTCAGCAAACAATCCCCAACCTAAATACCCTCCCAAAAGTTACACACAGGCATGATGATGGTGATGATGATTGGGAATTGAGCTCCTGTGTGGAGCTGGAGAGCACCGGAGGCTGGAAAAACCACATGCCGGCGAGACTTACAAGGCGCCGTTCCACCCCCGGACATGACATTATATGACATCTTTGAAGTATTTTCGTACACAAGGTGCATGTTATGCATGAAATGAACTGGTGTGCCAAGCATGTTGGCATTGTTGGTAAAGAAAATTGTGTGAAAAGTTTTGAAATAAAGAGTATTGAGAAAAGCTTGTAAAAATGACTGCAAGTAGGCTAATGTACCCTCTTGTGAGCTTGAGCTTCATATTGTTTTGTAGGTAAAGATTGAGCTACTTTATTCTATGTAGCACAGGTTCACCTGCCATGAAAGTCGCCATGTTGGCGTAGGTACACATTTCAAGAAAAGTGGTTTTCGGGGAGGGAAAACTGCGTATTGCACCTTTAATACAACTGAGAAACTATTTAGTTAGATCAGCTAGTTTAGTCCATTGGGTTAGTATTGCGTATCGGTACTTTTACTTTTATTGTGAGTACTTCTACTGGGTTATGAACCAGTCAGTTAACCTTGAGAAAAATGCCAGTTATGATAACAAAGTGAACCCTTATCATAGAAATACACAGAAACACATACTATACTTAATTGCTGAGCTGTGATTGACTCTCTTCAACGGACATGCTTGATCTGTGCCTCCCCTCTGATCTGCTGCATCTCCATGCTGTCTGTGTACACGCGCGTGTGTGTGTGCGCGTGTGAAAGAGGGGACATGTGTTTGCGTTTGTTTACGTTTGTACACATGTACTGTATGTGTGTATGCATGCGTTAATACAGTGTGTGTGTGTGTGTGTGTCTGTGTGTCTGTGTTGACTGCTATCTTGGTTGGCACCCAGGTCCCAGCTGTCGCAGCGGAGAGGCTGTGCCAAGCCGGATACCCCCGGGGCACAGTGGAGCCAGAGGCTGCCAGCTGGCCTGCCTGGCTCGACGCCCCCCAGCTTCCTGATACACACTCAAATCTCCCATCCGTCTATCAATCCCTGTGTGTCCCCTTCACACACACACACACACACACACACACACACACACACACTCGCCAAGTGGCCATGCACACCCAAGTCCTGCCATGTTGGAGCTCTCAAGGTGACAGGGGCCTGCCCTATCACACCACCACAACCACCACACACACACACACACACACAAGCCGGCACATGTAGTCACACACACAGGCTAAAATCGATTAGCTTAAATCAATCAGCCTATTCAACGCCTCTCAAGTGAAGGGGGCGGGGGGAGGCCACAATTAATAGCTTGTAGGATATTCTAAATTTTGGCATAGTGCTTGACACGGTAACATGAGGATATAATGGCTCTGATTAAGAGGCCGATGGGGAGATAAGACACTGTAACGCTCGACACAGAATGCCTAATGTAGGCCAACAAGACAATCGAGACATTGAGCTGTGGTTGGAAGATAAGAAGTGGAGAATGACATGTTTTTCTTGTATCGTTTGGTTTTTTGCTCTGGCATGTTATTGTAGATCCCTAACTGAATTGGCCTTATTCATACAGTACAACGCTTTACTCTTGCCCTGTAGCTAACTGCTGATGTTGACAGTGTTACTTTTCTATACTTTATTTATTTATACATTATTTCTTATATTAAGATTTACACTATTTATACCTAAGGAGATTTTCAGGTGTTACAGCACCATCAAGACAACTATAGCAAGACAGAGATGTACTGTCAGTACATTATATAAACAAAATATTAAATTCCAGTATACAGTATATGAGTAATCTATGATATAGCTTTTACTTAACTATCCACCACTTGCCCCCAAATAAGTGAACTAGACAGTATAATGACATGTAGTATAATATGATAATAATGTTTGACAGACAGCCCACTGCATGGGGTTCTAGTCCTGTACTGTGTCTTGTGACAACAGGGAACACAATGAAAGTGTAACTCAACTTTGTGGCGCCAGGTTTCCCCATAGAAATTTGCCAATCTGATAAGCTTTATGGCTCCCAGAAACTCTTTTTACAACATGTTTGAAAATGTTCGCAAATAAAGTGTAAAATGTTATAGTGTATAGTGTAAAATAGTAGCTTATATAATGGTGTATTCATATTTAAAGTTACGTTCTTTATCTTAGTTTAGTCTTAGTTTCTTGTAGCTTAACTTCATTTAGATAAGCCAGAACTACAAGCATTTTATTGCCAGGAACTATTGCAATTCGCCTTATTGTTACTGTGCATTTGACAGATATATTTGAATAGCCGCCAATTATTCTTATTTGGCATTTATTTTCATGCCAATAAGGATATAAGCCAAGTATACTGCAAAGCTGCCTTTCAGAATCCAAGACCTGTTAGCTTTGCTTATTGTGTTGCCTGTTTTTTTTATTGCATTAGGAGAGCTAGACTTGCTAAGCTGTGGTTGTTTGTGTATCTGGGACATAGAGTTCATCCTCAAAAGTGCAGAGGGAAAGCCATCTCTTTTGTTGCCTGGCTGTGAGAAAGTGTTGCCATTTTTTGCCAGTACCTGAGTATGATTGGCCTGTGGCCACAGGGATTACGTGACCATGCACGCGTGCATAAACACACACACACAAAAATACGTATTCATTCGCCAAACACCTAAACTATGGGTGGCCTAATGACTTATTTCCTGTGTGAATGTGTGTGAGACATCAGATTCGATTGCTAGTTGTGACCCATTGACATCATCGCTAACCTACTCTGGGAAATAACTATGCACATTACCGGAAATAAGTTGAAGATTGCATAACATTTGCTAACCATCACTGGAAATGATTGCTTCAGTGTTCTGCGATTTTCATCAGAATCCTCTATGAGCAACCAGATACGAGGTTGCGCAACAAGGTAAAAGGCATGTTTGTGTTTGTCCTGGTTACATATCTATCAACCCTGGCTTCTAGAGCGTTGACCTTTGCATACAAATATCACAAAAGAAATGGATAAACTGAAAAAAAGGATTGTATTGTATTTTCCCATGATCTCAAGTGTAGCATTATTTCACCAATTCACAAATGTAACCATTTGTTAAGTCATTTTATGTTGTGACAACTTTGAAGGATAGTCCAAAAGATCGAATGCTAGCTAAATCACCTTTGGACATTTGCCTAAAAAATATTTTCTCTGCTTTTCCATATCCATTGTCAATGTAAACAAAAGGAAATTAAACACAAGCAAGTAAATGGTGTGCTATTGTTATTGATCCCAACCGACGGACGAAAGAGTGCTAATGGTGAGCAGTAACAAAGACTATATCTCGTTTTATCTCTGCATTTAAATCACTCCACCACTGCTGGACTGAAAACAAAGAGGTCCTCAAAATCAAAAGTGTCAATCAAAAACTTTTTGTTTTGATGAAAAAAAGTAAATTTGTGGTGACGTCATATATATATTATACAAATAATAAATTAAGTCATCTAAAACTTTTAGAGCAGGCCTTAGCTACTTCCTGTAGAAAATATTTGGCAACACTGCGTATAATTTAATATTTACGAAGGGGGCACAAACATTAATAATTGTAAAAACACTTCCCTTCCAGGTGGGGATGACAGATAATAAAAATAGTGAATGAATAGTGACTCATGTACACAGTGCATGAGAATATGAAGATAATGAAACAGGCCTATGTTTTACGCCTCTCAAGTCGACTGCCCTACGTACGCAATGCTGTCCTACATTGGAAAAAAGGAATTGACTATTTCTCACCAAAGGCATCATGTTACATCACTTCTCCTGTTTTTCTTTCATACACATGCTATTATCCCAGAGTAAAAGCGGCAGAACCAGTGGCTCGTGAAGCTGGCAGACTCAAGCCCAGCAGTGTGAAATATGTCCACCATTTTGGCTCGGTTGGAGCAGGCGGCCCGCAGAGCGAGTGCTCATTAGAGGGCTGGTGTGGCGGAGGCTTTCTCTGCCAGATGGGTTCATAGTTCCTCCACCAAACAGTGGGAATGTAGACGAGGGGGTAGAAGACGAAGGGAAAAAAACTGAATCGAAAGAGGGTAGAGAGCAAGAAAAAGGGGAAATGATTAAGCGATAGACAGAGAGGGAAGGTTAGAGCAATAGAAAACGCCGGTGGATATCATTAAGGGCTGGGGCACAGGGCTTTTTAACGAGCGAGCTCGCAGCACCCCTCTATTCCCAGTGGCGCCTGCCGGCTGGAGGCCCCCGGGAGCTAGAACTCCCCACTGCGGGCTTTGGCCTGTTCCATCACGGCCGAACACGAGGGGAGTGCAGGGTGGAGATTTATATTCATGGGCAACCTGTGGCGTGAACCAGCACGTTAGCACGCTCGCACAGGGCGAAAAATTATGATCTCAGGCGAATACACACACACACACACACACACACACACACACACACACACACACACACGGAAAAAGGTTCACCATATGGTTTCTCATTTTTCCGTCCTGGTGGTATAATTGACTCAGCCTGACACATAAACACAGCAGTAATAGACCCAACTTCCCCTTGATGTGGAGGGGCAGAGCACACAGTTGGGCGAGGCGTTGTAAAAAGTCACCGCCCGTTTGCAGGCCTAGCTAACGTAGCATCCCCGCTGCTCCCCATATCACCCCCCGACCCCCAACTGTGTCGTATCAGGTGGAGACCTGCCTGAAAATATTTTCCTGCGTATGGCAAAGAGAAGCCATGTCGCGTTGGAATCCAATCCATCAGCTGGAAGAAAAGAAAGGATTATAGATACAGAGCTGAAAAGCTCTGTACTGGTAGGAACTGGTAGCAAAAAATATTTATTCAAAGAATAATACAATAATAGAATGATTTTTCATAAGAGAAAAAAATTGCTCATTAATAATTTAGCTGCTATCCTATTGATCTAATTAAACCGCTAAACCTATTAAACTAATTGCAAAATTTTTCTAGTAAGATATTCCAGTATTAGATGAAAAATGTGTTCCAAGCATGGAAAATATGTAGTGAAATATATATGTAGTGATGGGGGATGCATAAGTGCACATCGGAATGCCTAACAATAAAGCATTTTGCAGAATCTCTCATGGGGAAGGATAAAAATAATATATTTCTTATACCTTTATTATGTATTGAGCAATGAACATTTATGGGGACAATTTTCTTTGACTCAATGGAATGAAACCTTATTTATCCCCTGTGTATATTATAGTTGTGGTTGAATCTGAATTAGTTTGACTGGATTGAAAAAAAAAAAACCTTTAAATGTAAATGTTGTCACTTTGAATCAGTGGAATGGAAGCAGGAATTATCCTCTGTTGTGCTGATACTGGCCGTGGCAAAGCTGGCAAGATAAAGTCCTGAAAAGTGTCCGGTGGTGAACCAGATTGTGGTCAAGCGATGAAGAGAGAAAGCGAACTGGGGGGTTCATGACTGGGTGGATGTCAGTTTCATCTATACTAAATCAACACCCAGTTAAGGCTGATAAGAGGCTTTCGCCTCTGCTACTGAACTTGAGGACTGCCATTGACATGTGATCAGATTTTGTTTTAGCAACAGTGACTACAGTTACATGTACTCATATTACAATTAAATTAAATAAAAGACAAAAACAAAACATGAAATAACAACAACATAACATGAATGTAATTAAAACAAGATAAGTTACCCACGCCATCAGGAAAGGAATAGGAATAGGAATGCGAAAAGGGAATACGCACAGAAGATCCAGAGCCACTTCTGATACTCGGGACACCAGGCGCATGTGGCAGGGCATCCAGGCCATAACGAAATACAAGATCACATCGCAGGCCACCTCCCTGACAAGCTCAAAGACTTCTCTTGCACAGTCTGAAGCCCAGAACAACATGCCTGCAAGAAAGACACCCTCTCCACCCGTGGAGGGGGTGTAACAGGTACTTCATCTGGACACAGCCAACGTACGGAGGACCCTATCCAGGGTCTGCCCATGCAAAGCTGGCGGCCTGCACAGGGACTGTGCCAACCAGGTGGCTGATGTTCTAAATAAAAGCCTCCTATCAGCCTTAACTGGGTGTTCATTTAGTCTAGATGAAACTGACATCCACCCAGTCATGAACCCCCCAGTTCGCTTTCTCTCTCCATCGCTTGACCACAATCGGGTTCACCACCCTCCCCATCTCACTGGACCCGCTCCAGTTTGCATATTGCCCCAAGTGCTCCAACACCGATCTCCTACACCCGGCACTCCACCCTATCCCATTTGGACCATAAAGGCACTTATGTTAGAATGCTGTTTATTGACAGCTCAGCATTCAACACCATATTCCTGCAGAAGCTGGCAGGGAAACTTTCCCTGCTCGGAGAGTTGGTTACCATTCACCGATACCGATACCAGCTACCTGATACCCAACGCTACCTTTTTTCTGTTCTTTACTCTCTCTCTGTGCTGGCTGCAGGCGTGCTGCCAACGTTAGCTGCAAACACGGTACACTTTTCAGCTTTTAGAAATATTTTGTGTTTGACCAGGTGTTTTCCTCATCACATCACAAATCTTGTAGCGAGTGTTTTGAAAAGTGTAACCACACTTTGGACTGCTTTTGGCTCGCCATTGTCCTGACTGTCTTGAACATTGAACAAACTGACATAGGGTGACGTAGTCTCGCTCTTGTAGTCTCGCTCTCTTTCTCTCTTTCCCTCTACTCTCTCAACCAGATGTGCTCTCATGTACCGAAATTTGGCACAGATTTATTTTACATAAATCGGTACCGACGTAATTCTGAAAGGTACTGAGTTCTGTACCCAACGCTAGTGGAGAGGGTGAAAAGCACCAAGTTCTTTGGTGTGCACATCGTTGACAACCTCACCAGGTGCCTCATTTATAAAACTCCACATACCTAGTCACAAATAAGCTTACGTATGGAGAATATAGAAAAGTAAAAAAATATTGAGATTTATAAAACCTTGCATACGTACTTCTCTACGCAAAGTTAGTTTTATACTGTAAATCCCAAGCAAATGTAAAGTCTCCCTACGAGAACTCACACACACACCGTTAACACACACAAATTAAATGAACAGCCCTAAATGAACATTAAAATACCTACTTACGCCTGAGGAACCCGTTGAACTCACATAGAGGATGACAAAAGCAGAGCGGAAACCGGGAAGAAGCTTTGTCAAACTTTATTGCAAGAATAGTTTGTACAGTATAACAGAAAGAAGTCACTGCAGCAGTGCATCTCAGAAATAACTTCCTGTTAGTAAAGTTTAATTCGATATCATGGAAAATGTCACGGACATAGACATTAGAAGACATTATTCTAATGTCTATGTTCACAAAGATCCCCCCCCAACTACAGAACACCATCATCTCCAGCTGACGGCTGACTGGGATCACAATGGAGAATGCGATCATCCAGCGAGTGATCCATACCTCAATATTTTAAATCTTGATGTGTCCCATAAACGTGTGATGTGTTTCTGTAGGCTTACATGGCACTATTGTTTATAATAGCTATGTGATCAATCAACCTTCCAGAAAAATATAATCTAAAACATATCTGGGATCCGAGAGGCATAGATTCGTTTTTTTAGTTAATTTTTAAAATAATAATGATTAAATATAGCCAGCCATATCAATCGAATAACTGTTAAAAAGAGTTTAATTCATTGCCATCGGCGTCTCCATTTCCCATTGGTCATTTCTGCCTAATCTACGTACGCATGGGTCAGAGTTTCCATAGAGATAGGAAAACAGCGCATAGTGAGAACAGCCAAGAGGATCATAAGGGTCTCCCTCCCCTCCATTCAGTACACTTACAGAAGCACTGTGCTCACAAAGACTCTTCGATTGTCAAGGACCCCTCCCTCCTCGCACACAGCCATGTTTGTGGAATTTTGGTGTGACGGGTCAAGTCACACGAGCACACGCACCACATGCATGCGATTGGAAACAAGTTAGCTTGGAAACCAGTTAGCTTCTAAACCAGTAGGGACGTACAGTGCCCCAGTATGACATCGTCACAGGCTGATTGAACAACACTGCCGTCTATTGGATTTCATTGTTGAAATGTGGGGGAACATTTGTGGATCAAGAGCTATTTGTGTGTGGATCGCAAAAGAGCGAATAGAATGTCTCAAAAGCAAAACAAATGTCCCAAAATTACGTAATTTTTTCTCTCCAGTCCCTACATTCCACAGCCCCCCCCCAAATGGACATATATTTAAAATTGTATTCTATTTTTTTTTATTTCCTATTTATTCAGAGTCACATGTTTTACAATTTCTGTATTTAAAGTTCATATAAATGTTTACAAATTGTTTCTCAGTCAACCCAGTCACCCAGTCTGATCAGTTCTGTCATGTCTTGTCTAAATGCACTTTGTCACTGGGATGTGTGGTGTCTCGTGACTACATATTGTACTTTGTGTTGTCATTTATGCTAGCACCTACTGTAGGTCCATGATAAACGACATTTCGTTCATTGTATACTTGGTCGAATGACAATAAACTTGAAACTTGGACTTGATATCCTTCAATGCAGTTGGCATGTGACAAACATCAAATAGGCCTACTTGGGGTTGCCAGTACATTACCCTGACATGCCTGGCCTACCTATAAGCATCCTTGTCTAACCCCTATCTGCTCCTTGATAACTTTTAATTGTAGGCCCTACTCACGTTTTATTTGTTAAAAGAATGAAGATTGAACAGAGGAAGAAATAAAAGGGGGATTACAGAGAATGCAATATAATAAAATCCAACGAAAGGAAGACTTTTCTTCATGTGAAACAGCAGGCGAGCGCAAAGCAAAGCAACAGTGGCGCCGCCTTCTGAAAACAAACATCATGTCCTGGGAAGTCAAACAAGATAAGAGGAGAGGAAAGATAAGAGAGAGAGAGAGAGGGAGAGAGAGTGAGAGAGACGGCGATCTTGAAGACAGAAAGATAAAAGTTACCTTCAGCGCAAGATGAGGAGAAAAAAGAAAAGAGCGAGGGACCCAGACAGTTCGCTAATAAACAACTTCTTCTGTTTCGCTCTGACAATACAACATAAACACCAACCACTCTGAATACACCAGTGGGAACACTGGTGTATACCAGCACACACACACACACACACACACACACACACACACACACACACAATAGGCCATCATGTTGACACTCCAAATGGAGTGTGCATACCGCGTTCAATATGTTTAATTCATACAGCCGTCTGCCGGAGCTCTGACGTTACTGTGTGTCTGCGTGTGCGTGAGACAGGGAGGGAGGGAAATGGGGTCGCTCAGTGAAAAAAACATGCACAACCACCGTCGTGAGCGTGACACAGGAACGGCGAAGAGGAGAGAGGGAGGCAGTGTAAGACACTAACCATGAGAGAGAGACTAGCAGTATGTTCCTGTATCCACGGTAACAAGGAAAGACATAGGATGGAGTGAGACAAATCAAGGGAAACCGAGATAGTGACAGCAGAGAGATTTTTCACTGTATCAGTGTGTTATATGATGTGTATTGTTTATGCGCTGCAAATATCAGTTGTTCTTGTCATGTGAATAAAGTTTGTGGGATGATTGATTGATTGAATGCTTGAGAAAGAGAAAGAGAGAGATTCTCAGGTAATGGCACAAAGACCAATGAGATGGACAGAATGAGAGCAACAAAACCAAGAGAGAGAAGGAGAGAAAGGAATGAAGGGGAAGTTAATCTTTCTCCCTGTCTCACATACCCACAAACACAATCTCTCTTACACACACCTAGGAAAACACAGTAGTCATTCAGGTGGGCAGAGCACTGTGAGATTGTGTGTGTGTTGAATACCTCGGGGGAGAGACCTCAGCTCCGAGCCCCAGCGATTTACTGTCACATCTCTGTTTCTCTACATCCCCTCTTCTTTTACTCTCTTCCTCCCTCACTCAACCTCCCTGCTGGGGAAACGGGGGTGGGGGGGTGGGGGCAGGATCAAGCCCCCAGGACTGGGTGGTGAGGCTTGCGTTCCTGCCGGGTACTCCTATTCCCCAGTAATGGCCCATAGAAAATGTGACCCTAAAACGAATTTGAAGCTTCCCTGAATGCCACACAAGTTCAAAATATTCATTTTTATTATTTTTTTCTCCCCTAAACCCAGGAAAGCTTGGTGAAACATGGTCCAAACACATGAAAATCAGGAGAAACCCTCTCCGGTCATGTACAGTATGTCTGGTGAGCATTGAAATGAATGGTAAGCATTTTGGCATGCCTTATCCAGTTCTATTATTACATGCCAGATTAAATCACATGCCAGTATTGTCGCCAGTATACCAAAACCACACAGCTGTGTGGTTAATGCATCACAGCATTTCGACTGTTTGGAGGATTGACACCAGGGACCAACTGGAGAAAGGAATGAATGTTCATATTTGTTTTAGAGGCACAGGTTTTCTGTGGGCCATCAATGGTAAATAACACGGGCCCCCACCCACAAGCGGCAGCTATTCAACTACAACGAGATACCAAATCGCTGTGTGAATGACGCCCCCCAGGGGCAGGGCACAGGGCTTGCTCCCTGGCTGGTATGGCACCCAATGCGAGTACTGCAGCCAAACACTGTTTTGCCCAAAAAGCCCATTCCTCATTGATGGCCAATAGAAAACATGAGTCGCTAAAACAATTATAAACATCCCTTGAAAGTGGCACAAACTGATTATTTATGTTTTGAAATTAAAGCATCATATGGAATTTACTGAGATGTCATCACAAGACATGAGCATGGATTCGTAGACAGTAGACAGGTGCTATAGGAACATCCCGCGAGATGAGAGTCCAAACACATGGAAGCCGGGAGAAGCATTCTCCGTCGTATCCGCTGAGTGAGCAGGTTTCATTGAAACGAATAGTGGCCATTTTGATACAGCTAATTCTAATATTTTAATGCCGGGCGCTCATTGAAATGAATGTCAGTACTTTATTTTTGTAGCGGGCTGTCGCTGCCAGTGTGAATGAGGCTCTCTGTTGCGTGGCTCAAGCTTCACATATTGTTCGTCATCTTAGTGTACCATTAGTGTACAGTAGTAGTGGGCATTACTTATTTTCTAGAGGTTTTACCAATGTTACTGTGGCACACACTGGTCCACACTGGTTATTGGGTTATCCGAGTGTTTGCTCGGCTTTATTCCACACGATAAGACCTGCACAGGACTTGAACACTGCCTGGCCGGTAACAAACACACAGGACTTAAACACTGCCTGGTATAATGCATGTGACTGAACACAATTCTCTGCAGCCGTATGCACATGCCACGCTGGGCTCACTCGTGCTGGTTAATCGCCAGGTTTTGCCTCTGGCCTCTCTTTTCCCCCAGCTGTAGGCCCTTACTGTTTAAATAGGGAAGACCAGTGATTACATGAATACACACACCTGTTCCCTAACCACACCTCCCCACGTTCCCTTCCACACACAGACACGCTAAACCACGCCCCCACCCCCACATACCCCTACCGCCTGATTCAGGCCGGGGCCCCATCCGGCCCAG
>JAODLI010000463.1:0-12014 GCA_027575585.1 Percopsis omiscomaycus | reverse complement strand
TCTCTCTCTCTCTCTCTCTCTCTCTCTCTCTCTCTCTCTCTCTCTCTCTCTCTCTCTCTCTCTCTCTCTCAGCATGGCTAAGTATCTTCCTCCGTGGGGTACCCATCTGTGACTGAGCCAGTGCTAATGCAGTTAGCCATGGAAGTCTAGCAGACACTGCTATGAACGTTGTGCCCCCCCCCCCGACACCCCCGTGTCGGTGTGCACCCCTCTGTGTGCATCCCATCAATTTTCTCTGCAGTAATTGCAAGTATGTCTTAAAATGGCAATAGGACGCTTCATGGAAACAGCCTATTGAGAGATTGGCTTTCCATTTCAACATTCATTTCAACATTCATTTGTTATGTTGCTGGTCCCCTGTTGCTACTGCTACTCCACCTGGCAGTAATGTTCCTATCTGGGAGATTTATATGTCACTTAATGAAAATATTTCTGAACGTATTCCTATTAACCAGGAATAACACCAACATTCCTAGTCAGCAGGAATAAAGTCGAAAGTATAAGGATTATGTTTTATTTAATAGCCAATGTTTAATTATATTTGGTTTAGTTTAAAATTGTTTTGACAAAACAAAGATAATCTGTGCTATTTGTACAGTTTAGCATGGGGCCAGGTTTATATCACAGATTAAATGAACTATAGATCAAAAAATTTGACTTTTCTCTGTACAAGCTACCCTTTTCAGTAGCTTCACAGTAGGATAGCTATTTTCTAAATAATGTAGCTTTCCAGTAACAAGCTACATTTTCCACTGAGTAGCAGCGTAGTGTGGACAACACTGCATCACTGTTTTCTATTTATATACTTTGTTTGGAAGCAGAGATCCGTGGCTTGTATTGCAAGAGCCCATTTGTATTACAGTTCCACTCATAAGCTTTGGACTGAAATAAGGAATCACTTGCCAACACAAAAAATATTTGAAGTGATACAATTTTAACTATAAAATGACACCCATCATTGCTATATGATACACTGTTCTAAAACACAATGTAATATACAATATGAGTGATACTGTATATTATGATAGCAACAGATAAATAAATAGGTTTAAAGTTTAATGTTTTCAAAGTGTTGTATTTATGAAATTTACGGTGAATAAAATTTAGCATGCTACATTAGCAGATTTTATTACATTTTAAATTAGTTTTTGAGGCGTTATTTCATATCCTGAAAATATTTTTTTTGCATAAGCAACTCTGCACCAGCTAAAACCCTGGGGATTAGCGCTTTAATATGTGATACACTAGAGATTAAATATATATGTGGATTTGACAATAAATTACATACTGAATCCGTTCCCAGAATATGTTTACTTCTCTAAGCTTTAGAGTGCAATCAGTTCTGGACCACATGAAAACAAACAGCAAAAGCCACTAATTGTTAACAATCATTAACGTATTTTAACTTATTCTTAAAAGCCTGGGTATAAACCTTGTATTTGAGATGTATGAAAATGAAATTGAAAACTGTAACTGCAGAGTCTTTTTAGTGTTAATCAATCCACCAACCAACCAAACCATTTGTCTAACCAACCAATCTCAGTAGCATTCTCACTGAAGATGGAAACACACAATCTTTTCTTTCCCCAGAATAATATTCTGGGTCATGTTATATAGTTTATATAAATATTTGTGATGTTTTTACGGTAATGATACTTAAATCATAACACAGTATAACAACAGTAATTACTCCACAAGTTTCAAAAATCAATTGTTTCAGAAGTACACTATCAAAAAAAGAAAGAAATCTGCAATTTATTTGGAGAGATAAAGGTCTAGGGAAGGTCTAGTCAACATTAAGATATCTGAGAGGCTGAATAAAGGGCCAATTTGAAAGACTGAAAAAGTATTCACAATATTTGAGGGAAGTTTCAGGTCCACATTGTTTTCTCAGTTTTCCCAATATTTTTTCATTATCTCTCAGGGAATACAACAGTGACTTGTTAAATATTGGTTTTAGCCTTGGGAAAAACCTTGGGAATGCTTGCACCCAGCAAAAATATTATATTTACCTTCATAAAGGAAAAATAATTTGACTCATCTACAGTATAGAATCTCTATCTGTAAAATTTTGACAGAAAGTCACATGAGACAACCAAACTAAGTGTCCTCACAGATTTTTAACATAAATGTATTTTTGCACACTGCATGGCCATCAGTTTCTCTCTAGACACAAGTGTTTATCACTGTTTATCATCCGTAAAGCATGCTAACAAATTACTCTGGATGTCATTTTAATTAATGACTTGTAGTAGGTGAGACAAAATGTTTCCAGTCTATTCTGCAATTATTAGGCAAAGTGCAATTGAAGACTCTTCATCAAACATTATCTGCTTCTAGCGTCCATTTCCCAGGGGATGTGCGTCCAGTATAATAGAGTTCTATGTTCTACAGTTACTACAGGAGATGTAAAAATATGAAAAGTTTGTATGTAAAGTTTGGGAATTAGCAGCATTTTGTATACTTTCGTTGCATGTGAAGATCACGTATTTGTTTGTTTTTGTTTTTGGTTGTTTTGATTGCCTGATGCTGATGGTCGGGTATGAGCTTAATGTTGCAAGAATAATTTCTCTCAAAGCCACACAATCTAAATACTGCATATGAAGGAGAGCTTTCATCTCATGCCTTGACTTGGTTTGAGTTTAGTGACGGCTTTCACCAACAACTTCTGATATGCATAGCGAGTGTTCAGTGTTGACAGTTTCATGTGGCAAATAGGACTATATACAGTATTATATATTATATAGTAACATTATATATGTTTTGAATGACACTCAGATATAGAAATTATAAAGTACAACCTGAAGTGGTACTTCAGAGACTTCTATACTCTCTGCTTCACAGTAGGCCTAAATGTATTAATATATTTCAGATCATTGATAGGACTTCAGTGACCCTCACAGAAGTCCATGTATTGGCAGTCGTTGAAATGCAAATTAACAAACTAAATAACATCATATCTTGGTTTTAACTGCATTTGTCAATTAATGCATTCATAAATGCAAAGTTTTCCTCTCCATAAAAAAACCCCAACAAAACATATAAATGTGTCAGTAGCCAATATTGTCTGTCTGTAATCCTAATAACAGACTCGGCTCACATGCTGATCAGACAGAACAAAAAGCTTTTGGCCAAATGAAGAGTGAAAAACATGCTGAAATTATAGCATATCAATCCGGAGCCTAAAGGGATCCATAATAGGGGAGTAGTAAAAACAAAACCAATAGCCTGCTTTGGAGAAAGAAGACTGCCTCTATTCCAGGCATTTTACAGTGCTAATGATCTAAGAATAGCACATTTCAGTGAAGTGTCTGTCATTAAATTGGCACATAGAAAAATGGCTGCCCTTGGCTATCCTTATTGGCATCAGCCATTATTCCCATTATCAAGATGGATCACTGTCATTGTCTTTTAATGGACAGGTGACCTGTGTGTGTGTGTGTGTGTGTGTGTATGTGTGTGCATACAGTATCAATGGCTTTCTGTACAGGCTTAAAGCTTGTTTAAACTCATCTAGGCTCATTCACAAGCCCATGACTCGCAGAGCCGTCATGCAAATCTCCATATAACATAACCATTTATTCCCTGAAATTAATTAGCTTGAATTAAATGTCAAAATGGTTAATTATTATGATGAATGTTTTAGTGCAATAATATTGAGAGGAATTAGAACAATGTTAAAATGAGTCACGCACACTCAATGCCGTTGTCACAGAGAGTAATGGGTATAATTCATTTAATGGGAACCAAAATATCCACCGTTCTTATTAGGGGAGTCAGAAAGAAAGAAAGAGAGAGAGAGACTAGCATATATCCCACAAATGCAACTCATCATCCCCATCAAAGCCTCAGTGATGAGGTCAATGAACCTAATATACCTCAAATAGAGGAGCTTACCTTTACATATTGATATGTGACATTCACCTGAACTAGTTTGTTCCCTGCTCCCTCCAATGCCAGGGTTCATGTAGCCAGCTCAAATCAACTGATCCAAAGCTGTTGTAGCCTGGTTTCACTGTGTCAGATTTCAAATATCAAATGTTTCATACAGTGAAAAACACACAGAATTCTAAAATAATGATTTTAATACTCTTCAAGTATCGATATCCATATCTACAGCCATTACAAAGTGTAATAAAAAAAAAGTTTAATCCTGGAGTGTTAGCTGGTAATTAACCTTTAGTAGAATATTCCATGTGCTATTCACCTGTAACGAAAGACACACAAGCCTATTGTGCCAAGCTAAACTGGAGTTGACAGGCAAATGACACATAATTTTGATCAATTTCAAAATGTGTGTGTGTGTGTGTTTGAGTGTGTGCGTGCGTGCGTGCATGTGAGTGTGTGTATTGATGTATCAACCAAAACAAAATAAAATACACAAATTCAGTAATGTCTGAAAGGACCTCATGCTCAACACTTTCAATTATGTCAACTTAAGGTCACTTTATACGTAAAAGGTCATTTTAATCAGTTGTTAAAGCCTTCACCTGGTGACTGGATCCAAATGTAAATGTAAATGATCACTATCACACAGCATCAACAAAAAACAAAACTGAACCTCAAATAGAGGTTCTCCCTTCTGAGTGTGAATGTGTGAAAGCCATTTTGGAACCCAGGTGCGGTCCAGAAAAATAAATTCCAGTGCAGTTCCCTGCCATCCAAACCTAGCGTAAAAGTAATCCATCCCACAAGCTGTACCTTGAACAACATGATCGGTTGAATGCAGTTGCGTTGCCAGCACCAGAAAACAAAATATCCGGGGTTAAAGCTCCAGAAGCCTCCAGAGGTTTAGCCCCAAACTATTTTTTTGTTCATTCCAAATCTTGTGATGTGTGAATAAAGAGATTCCAGGTGGCTGTTGTACACTCCTCGTGGGCCAGGTTGGATAGGAGCCAAAGTGTCTATTCTGGGCGGGTTTTCTGCACTCGAAAGGTTCCGCGGCTGTGAAGTGTTCCTCTCCCTTTCACTGCCCATGTTTACACTGCTCCCAGTTACGCCAAACATGATATTTTCCTGAGAGCAGCACATGACAAAATTGACACCGAAAATACTTTTCTGTGTAGGCTAAGAAAATCTTAATAAAGTATATTTCTATATACCATAGTATAGTATATAGAAGGTACTGTATATATGTAACAACGGGAGCGCCCCCGCTCTAGCTCACCGGTGTACCGAACCACCGGCCGGCGGACGGCCATTCTCCCAGCGCACCTTCAACTACGCACACCTGTCCCGCATCTCCTCATCACCGCGCTCTCCCAGCCTATAAAGCTGGAGAGTGGGTGATGAGGAGTTGTAGGTGATTGCTTGTTATGCACGTTGCTATGCTTGTCTTTTGGGTTACCTGTTTTTGAACTACACTGCTGTGAGTAAGAGCATTAAATATACGCTGTGTGGGGTTTCGCCACTTTGTTGCCTTTTGTGTTTTTCTGCTACTTGTCACCCTTGCACCGTGACAATATATATGCGTTATCTTTAGAAACTCATATGTAGGCCCAGGATATTTAGCCTAGCATCTATCCTACTTGGTTTTCAACTACCTAAGCACCAAAGAACAACCGGAGAGGAGGCAGTAAGTCTTATTTAGTCTCTCCATACTGTGCTAAGAGGAGCCTACTAGCCTATTTCATGTAGCTGAATTTATATGACAACTTCAAAATACATGAAAATAGTGCATTAAGCCCCCCCTACAAATCTCTGGGCTAAGCCCCTTATGGGTACAAATCCTATGGTTGTACAAATAAGCGTTTCAGTTCAGCGTCATCAGAGTTCTTGTTTATTATATTTGTACTGATAAACATTAAAGCAACTCGACCTGTAAATGTAAGCTACATGGAATGCCCCCTTTCCAGCTCAGCCCTGAAATACCTGGGTTTAGCCTGAAATTTATTTATTGCTGCAAAGCGCTACAATGTGTTGCATATAATAAACCATCAAAATGGTTGACACTGTGGTCTCCAACAGAGACAGACTGTCTCGTATGGAGTGATGATATTTACGCATGCTCAAAATATTGTTATCCAGTGACAATTAAATTGTTTTCCTGTATGATATCAAACTTGGCACGATAAAACCTCTCCGGAAATGATACATTTTAAATATCGATTTTTACTCTGCCAATGATGAACAACCCTTCAGAAATTATTACAGTTATTGGATACAGATCACAGGCAGAAACTAACAGACAAAACGACGTGAAACAACCTCCTTGGTGGACATTGCAGTATGTTTTCCTGGTTACCCATCTCAGTCATTTACCTACTGGGTTTTTAATTTACCAGTGAAAAGGTAATCACACCCTACCCAGCCTACAAAATGCGTCACACATTAATGTAATTTTTATATAATTATTTTCGTCTCGACACAGCCAGCCTGTTTAGACGTGGACACAATGTGATGTTAATCACCTCAAACCGCATGTTTAAAATTGTACATGTCATAGCCACCTGCTTTCTAACAAAAATAATCGGGGACAGGAGTCATATCGATTTGTCTTTTGCATTTCTCTCTGTAAAGTACCTGCTTTCAGACATGTATGGTTCAAATGCTGGGAAAACTTAACAAAATGGGTGTTAGGTGAGTGTGACTTAGAGATTGTGTCTCACCCCACTTTTGTGTCATCTGAGAAAGTTGAAGCAGTTTTTCACATTTGTTATATTATGTATTGAGGCAAATTTCTCTTTTAATATATGGACTAGGACATTTGATAAACTTCTGTCCAGAGACAGTGGTTTCTTTGTCTTGACTGTGGTAAAGCTAAATATAGCTGTGTGGTGTACAGTCCAATAACTGTATTTTAATTAAGATCTGTGTTATATTATATTTTCTGGATTAATGGATATTGCATTGATCTGCCAACATCCGCTATCTTCTTTCATTAAAACCATTTGGTAATTTATCTGTATTGGATAGAGACAATCATTCATATTTTCACTTTAAATTCTGAATATATGTACAAAGCAGTGAGGCATGGCAGCCATATTAGTCTAAGTGCAAAAGATTTTCTTACTATATTCAAGAAAATTACTCTACTGAAAGTAAATAGCAGGTAGCATTAACAGTTCACTTGTTTCATAAGAAAGTCAACTGTATTTCACATGCAAATTATTTAAAGTCTAATAACTTTGAAAAAGCAGAACATTTAAAAATCACATTTTGAATTCTGAGCAACTAGAAGTGATTTGACCTGGGTAACTTACTGAGATAATTTACTTTGCAATGTAATTAACTAATACTATTATCTCTTTAAGAGCGGACAGTAAAAAGCTTTTCAGGTGTCGCATTCAAGAACAAAGTTGTGAGCACTTCATCCGATTTGTCTGATCCATTTGATTTATAGAAACAAAAGTTCAAGTCTGGCCTACTAAATCATATATGTGGCATCAGCCTGTGTTCGGCTAAGGTTTCTAAGTACACTGAGACACAGGCAAGTGCAGTAGTACGCGGTGATGCCCGGCTACAACAGCTTGTAGGGTGTGACATATGTGAGTGTGTGTGTGTGGTTTGTGAGGGTCCCTTACAATTCAGGCTCATCTGTTCGTGCTTTACCTTGCGAGGTCACGTCAGCACAATCTCTGTGCCTGTCCAGCCTGACCTGACTTATACCCTCCTGGCCCGTCCAAATAGGGTCTAAGCTGTCTGGCTCACCATATGCTAGATAACACAACACGTTTGTCATCGGGAGCTCCCCGCCCTCACCTTGGACAAAACAGCTTGAATAATAATTGTATTATCATCATATGTGGAGACATTTACAAAGCATAATTACATCTGCAGCATTATATACGCATTTAACGCAACTTTGAAATGGCAATCAATGAGTACGCAGGCAAGGTTCACGTGACTACGGATTGGACGTTGCGGGTTTTAAATGTGTGGCCTTTGGGTAACAGCACGGACTTGCTTAAATGTAGAGTCCGCTGCCATTGCTCACCGCCAGGTCTCTCTTGTTGACACCATCAATAGAACCGGATCTATTATTGAATCATCTTGGACATTATTTGAGAAAATAGGACCTGGGACCCTTTTAGTTTATATAGCTAAATGGTTTGATGATAATGATTCACAAGTCAATTGACGACACTGTGGAACATTGATTATTGCAGGTTTCATCATACTTATTTACTAGAGGGCAATCCTTGTGTGAAAAAATAATGAGAAAAGATACCATTCTAAAGCTCGTGTGGTAAAGTGTACTACACAGTACAGCCAAAATGAGATGTAGTGCGAGAGTAAATGTGTATCTGTTGTACACGCTAATGTAAACATAAGGGTATACAGTATGACTCACTACATGGGATTCCCAGAAGGTTTGCATTCTGCGTCAGCAACATCGCAATGCAGGTTAAGTTGTAGCTATAAAATAGCAAAAAAAGCATAAAAATAAAAAAACACTAAATGGTCTTTCCACTTGGGATGAAACATTGAAGAACGAGAGAGAAAGTGATGGAGAGCATGGATAAACAAGTGTACATCTTCTCAACTGGTCCTGGCATTATTAAGTCAAGCTTGTTTCCTCCCCCCCCCCCTCTTCCTCACAAGTTTCTCCCACCATCTGGCACCAGGCTTTGAAAACCAGGCCAAGTCTCTCCCACCAGAATGGCACGAAAATATACCCACATAAATCCACCCGTCCCGTCTCTCGCTCTCCCTCAAATCATCCGCAGACTAGCAACGATGGTGACAGGGTTGCTACGTCGAATAGAGCGGAGCGGGATTTGAAAGGTCAGCGCAGACACACAAGACATTGTTCTCGAGTACAGTGATGGTGGAGAGCCGGCTGGAGAGTGAACACACCACCCCTGAGAAGGCATTCATGTGAATGATCACATGGGCTGCGCCGTAGCCATTCTAAATTCTTAGAAGTCCATAGACTATATTTGTCCTTAAGCTTACCCAGCTTATTCAGTGACAATACCCAAGCAGAAAGGTTTAAACATTTGTTGTAAGACAGTCCATTTTTATCCAAAAGACAATGATTCTCAGAGAGAGAGAGAGAGAGAGAGAGAGAGAGAGGTGTATTGTGTTAATCGTCTTTCACATTATACAGTAGTAAAGGATTGGGGGCGAGAGAAAAGATGAAGCACAGAGTGGGTTCAGGGACCCCCAGTGACCTGTTTGAGTAGTTAACTTTCTGCTCTTCTTAGCTTGCAACGACTCCATTGACTCCCTTCAGGCAGAGGCCAGGGCCATTTGCATAACCTATTCCCCTCTCAGGATGCCAGTCACTTTTTAGTCTCTATTTACTCAGTAAAACTGGGGCCATGTTGGATCAGCTCCACCACTGCGCTATGTTGATTCCCTTGTCCGTGGTGTGACTCTAATTGCCTTGGTTTTATCCTTGGTCAGTGTGATGCACACTCTCAGTAGGCCGTTTTTTGACATTGACCTTTAAATCTCTCTCTCTCTCTCTCTCTCTCTCTCTGACACACACACACTCGTTTCCTGTTTGCCTCCTTCCCATTTTAAGATAGTCATTCAGTGTTTACATTTTGTTTTATGTTAACAAAATGTAAAAATATGTACTAAACATTGCCAGGGTGTATAATATTAATTAGCCCCTTCGTATATACTATAATATGTTTTCACTTTCATTATTATTCTGTTTGCAAAGAAAATTTTCAAAGGAGGGGGCAGCAAGAACTGAACATTGTTGAATTTGTTATGGAAATGCCCACAGGTGAGAAGATATTCTGACTCTACATTTTTGTGTAGTAGCCTATAGCCTAACATCTTATCCCAATACATGTATCATCTTTGATACATAGCTGTAATATCTCAGTAATATGGGTTATATTTGTAGGCCTACTATATATTGGTTTAATTTCATGCTAACAAACTCAATATATTCACCTGAAATCAATATAGGCCTAATCTTAATAGGCAACATGTATTAATATCAAAGATATTCTCTTTCCCAATAACTATTCATTTTTGTTATGAGTCTGTGCTTAGTTACACGTTTTTTTATTACATTTAGATTATTACATTGCAGATGAGCCTTCTGGAGGTAATATGGATCTACTCAACAAATAGGGGCAGGATAGTCTAGTGGACTAGGTGTTGGACTCCCAGCCAGAAGGTAGTGGGTTCAAACCCCAGAGTTGGCCTACCCATAAGCATCCTTGGGCAAGACCTAACCCCTATCTGCTCCATGTAATAGTGTCATGTAATTGTAATTTGCTTTCGATGGGGGCTAAATGACCTAACTGCAAATAAACATACTTTACCACAATAACCCTGGTACAGTAACATTCCCATATATATAGTAAGGTGTCGCCATAAAGCATGATATAAAGTATAGTACTCTAGATGTCTGTGCTGGTGGGTTAGTATCACATACTTTAGTCGTAAAGGTCAATTTAATGGACACACTAATGACAGCTCTTAGTGCTATGACCGCTTTCTTAAATCCAGAGGCTTACATTATTCCTGGATCACCCATGACCTATAAAACAACAGTCCTTCAACAACATGTGTTGTATTAGGCCTGTAAATCTGCCTAGTGTGGGTTTAGACCATATATCCTGATTCTATATCTTGGATCAGATCTAGGTTTTTGTATTGGAGAGCCATGCATAAACAGTGAAATATGTTATTCTTGGTGTCTTGACACTGCTGTTAATCATCATGTGATTTTAAACTTTTTTATTATATATTTTATTTGTTTGTTTGTTGACGTCTGGGTCTGAAAAAGTGAAAACACTAATTATCAAAGGGTGTTATTACTGATCATGATCAAGGTTAAAGGACCACATCTAATACTTTAAAGAAAAGCTCTATACTAAAAGCTCATTTACATTTTAAACAAGTGCTGCTTGCTGGGGCAAAACATTAGCTTTCTGCTGATCAATCTGCCCTAAAGCCATTACCACAACTGCCAACATATAGAGGAACCCCTCCTCTCAAAAACACGTTTTATTAATTAATTTTAACGCCTCCTAAAGGCATGCCTTTAACCATTCTTTCTGTGCAAAATGTGTCATCAGAGCATATTTTTCATAATCTCCCATTGGATTAGGGGGACTTTCCCTTACTTCTCTAAAATCTGATTGGGTGGCGTAAACTATTTGTGAGTCACAAATAGACCCTATCATGGTCCAAGATGCAATTAAGGGGGTGTAACAGCATGAAACCTTTTCTAATTTGCATATTGATAGAACCCAGTATTATTTGAGAGGGTAACTGTGTAGAAATGTTGCTAAGTGATCTATGTAGTATATTGAAAATATGAAAATAATAGGATTTAATGGTTTAAATATGTCTGGGGGGGCATTTCATACTTCCTTGACACTATGACGAGTTTCAAGAAATAATAAGATATCCACAAAATGGGAAGAGCAATAATTTAAAAAAATGATTGATGTGACATAATTGAAATAAATTGTGGCACTTATGGGGTGATATTAGTGACTTAAATGCTTAATGGTGTGTGAAAGAAGGGAATGATTTCTTCTATACTGCTCACAGCTTCAGTAGGCTTTAGAAGAAACCCCAATGCAGAAGGAACCTTGACATAAACAATGTCTTTGGAGACAATGCAAAACAACAGGGGAGGAAAGAATGTTATCAATTTACAATCTAGAATCCTTCTCCTTGGTATTACCCAGAAATGTTGTCAGTGTCATAATCACCTGATTGCTGTTTCGCTGTAGCAGAAAACACAGCAGATGCCACTTCATTTACTATACAGTTATTTCTAAATTTCACACACACACACACACACACACACACACACACACACACAAACACTAAACACCCATTTGAACAATAAACAAATAACCAAATACGTAACTAAAATGTTATAATGACATTATATATTTTATACTTAACACAAAGCATCTAATTAATTACAATTACGGAATTTAGCAGGCGCTTTAATCCAAAGTGATTTACATTGAGTATACATTACCTTTCAGGTGGGAGTCAACCACCCTAACCACTAAAGTATCCTGCCCACTAAGGGGTGTGTGTGTGTGTGTGTGTGTGTATATATAAATGTGTGTATATAT
>JAODLI010000462.1:0-33033 GCA_027575585.1 Percopsis omiscomaycus | reverse complement strand
TCTCTCTCTCTCTCTCTCTCTCTCTCTCTCTCTCTCTCTCTCTCTCTCTCTCTCTCTCTCTCTCTCTCTCTGTTATTCTGAGTGGAAAGGTAGCCGTTGTGAGACAGAGGGCGTGAAAAAAAACACCCGCTTGAGTGTGATGCGATAGCGGGAAAACGAATGGAGCGAATAGTGGAGGAAAAAAAAAAGAGGCGACGGATCAAAGCCACTTCAGGGTTTGTATTTATGAGGAGACGAGACATTAACCTCGGGACCCCCACACACCAGATGAAATGGCTGCAATTACCGTCCTGTACACATGTTGACATATCTGCCTCTATTAGGGGGCTGCACACTGAGGCGTGGCGGGCTACACATTTATAATGTGTTAATTAGGACCCATGTGTGAAATTTAAATGCAAATCGATATTTGCCTCATTCCTAGTTATTGAGCGGTGGGGAAATCTCGCTACGTTAATTCTGTTCTCCAACCAATTTTAACATTTGTTTCCCAGAGTTTTGGAATGCGCATTACAGCACATCGCCACATACATAGTTCCGAAGTTAGAGACAGATTTCATTTCAGCGAAAGAAACCAAAACAGGATTCAACCATCCGTTGTTCCTGAGGATTTCCACACCAGCAGGTTTTGCAATATTTAATAAGGACACAAAATGGGAGCTGGGTTGGGAGCAAAACATAGCAAGGACACCTTTGAAGAGCTACCTCTGTGTACTAGCTGTCCTTAGGATGACACTTGGGTATATTTAGACAAGATCGGCTCCAGCGCTGACAGTGACATCCTTAAGGCATATGAGACTGAAAACATAAAGGCTCTTGTTGTAATTCCTGTTTTTCAGTGACCATTAAAATGATGTCACTAATACTGAGGTGGGATTCATTCTACATGAAATGTTCTGTAATAACGTCAATTATGCTAATCTTTTGATTCTGCAGTAATGCTGCTCATAAACCATAGTATAGTCACGTTAACATGTATTTCATATTGTATCTGTACAGCATTTTGTCAGAGAGATAATTTGACGAATTTCACGGCTTTTGGAATATTAAACACTACACGAGCATCACATAAATCTACATATTTCATCAATCAAAAGTCAAAAGCCGTGGTTCATCCCGTCGCAACAATTGTGATTCAGGTATGATTGAATCATCTCATTCAAGGACAATTCAATAGAAATGGTGGACAAACCGTTCCTGGGACAAGCACCTGCGGCCCTAAAGATGCCGTAGAGTTTATCACAAGGCTGACATGCCCCCCTGTAGCACACATCTAGCTAACGTTAATCGCCGCATGTGAGGGCAGATGCATTTCAAAGAGTCATCTAATTTAATTTCCTGTTGGGTTTAAGGCTCTATTTCTGAGTTGAACGCATTGTATTTCAATGCGTTATATCCCCGGTAGCTTACCCTCACTTCGGACAGTTTCTTTTTGATAGAGGCGGAGTCTCCGGAAGTGTCCGACCAATGCTGTAGCTCCTCCCCGGCTGACATCAGCCAATCAGTGATCTCCCTAACGGCCTCCAAGTACTCCTGATGTTCCAACACTATCGTCTGCGCTCGTCGCACTCTCTCCTACACAAAGACAATCCGTCCGTTAATCATGATTAATCGCACATTTTAAAAATGACCTAAAATGGGGATTTTTTGTGTTTTACTCTTATAAACATGGGAGTCACCAAGATATGATACGTTATGCAAATGTATGTATTATCAACACAAAAAACAATGACAAAGATACCCTAAAAACTAGAGCATTTACCACAAAAAACCAAGGCGTTAACTTTGACAGCCCTGTTATGTATAAGTGAATTGACAGAACAACACAAACAGTAGTAAAATATCCTCTGCACCTCTACTAAAGTTGTGAGGTCATCAAACTGCTCCTGCAGCTGGGTGCGGGCGCCGTGGTTGAAACTGGGATCCCCGGTCTTCTTGAAGAGCTCGCGGGCCTTCTCCTCCAGGCTGGACAGCGCCACCTGGTGGTCCTCAAGGTCGGCCAGAAGGGCTCTGAGTCTGTCCAGCTGAGCAGCCTTTTCTCTGGGGCCAGGCTGGGGGGTCAGAGGGGCACAGACCTCGATCTCGACAGCCTCCATCCAGCAACGCAACTGGGCTGCGCTGTCCAGGTAGCCCCCCCACTGAGAGACAGTCCACTCTAATCGACTGGGAGAAAACAGAAAGCCCTTTCAGTTTATGACTGGTGTGTATGCGCAGGATATTGAATAGAATGAATACGTAATGGAAGTTTAAAAAGTGAAATGATAGATTTTACACAATACGCCGATAAACAGCTTCTTCTACAGTAAATCGTCATTGATTGGTTGAAATAACGACAGATAGTGTGCGGAAAGATACCAAAGATGAAGGCTGAAATTATTTTCAAATTCTACTTTTTACAGAGTAAATGATCCTCTGTGTGTGTACAGTGAACATTCCAATGTGTTGTTGTCTTTATTGAATATTCTTAAATATGTGGTCTTTGGGATGTCATACAACAGAATATGGGTTTAGCAAGTGAAAATAAAAATAAATTGAGTGCAATTGTTTTATCTCTCATGTGGAATGTTTATAAAGTGATTTATTAATTCTGCTGAACCAACAGTTGGCCCCTGGCACATGTGAAATGTGGGGTTTTAGGTACTGAGCTGTACGAGTACGAGTATGAGTACTATGCTCTCATATACAGTAGCCTACATGCTAACGTACAGCATGCTAACTACAACATGCTAACTACTGTCCTGCTACTGCACTTAAAAGCTCTGCGTGTGATATTGGCTTTAAACGGGTAATTCAAGCACACTCTATTATCCTTCCCCATCTGTTCCCGCTGCACACACACACACACACACACACACAAACCTCTGCTTCACCTGCTACCCCTTGCCCCCCACTGACCCCTCCCCCCCAACCCCTGACGTTTCCCATCCGCCACTAGTCCCTAATGAGATCAATTCATCTTAGCAAGAGGGGCCATAATCGCTCAATTAGGCACGCGCACACAAGCGTCCACGTTCAACGGACACGTGCGCAAACACATGGACACACATCTCAGATACATCCATCAGGTTACCAAAACAGACAAATACTTCTCATTATGTGCTTAACCTTAATAGTAATTAATGCCAATGGCACAGCCATCCCATGTGAGGAGAATCCCCCGCTGGCACACGGGTTAAAGACCCGCAGAACACCCAGGAGGATAGCCTTTTAATGGTACAAATAGCCACATAAAAAGCTCAAACTGGGGCCGCGGCTGGATGGCTCTTGTAGAGGCAGGTCTCACCAGCTTGTTTAGCGAGGCTCTTAATGTCAGTTCTTACATATAGGGTTAGGGTTATGCGGTGTTATGTGACACTTTCAAAGGCTTCCACCATATTTTGACCTTGTCATAAGTGGGTGGGTGGCAGGTTATGAACCGCTTCTTGTAATACCATAACGTAATGTAAAAAATATAAGCAACCATAAACACCACTGAAAAATGTATATATTTCAACAACAAAAAATCATATTATTTATTATTAATTATTTTAATAAGGTAATAATAAAAAGCATTTTGCGACCCATCGGGGGGGCCCGAGCCCCACCTTGGGGACCACACGGCTATATATTTGAGGCGACAGGTCAGGGGGAGGGGGTCGCTACCTGTGGCAGCTCATGGCGGTCACGAGAAGCATGGCCCAGGCGTCCTCCACCTCCTGGAGCTGGGAGCGGATCACTTCCTGTCCCGCCTCCCCGTAGCTGCGCAGGGCCAACTCACCCTTACCCATGGTCATGTTTAGCTTCACTTCCCCCTCGCCCTTCAGAAGCAGGATATCCTGCACAAACAGAAAGAGGCCCGGGACCGGTTTTAGCATCCACAGGTTCCACTTTGGATTGAAACGTTCGACAACAATATAGCTCCCTCTTGTGGTGTGTTCAAATAATGCAATAGTTTGTAAATAAAGGTTCTTATTACCAAAGATGCCTGTATATATAAACCATATATGAGCCACAACCAAAATAACATCAAATAACATTCAAATAATAAGTGATATGTTACTAAATTGTCTTTCCATTGTTAGTTTAGTGGAATAAAGACAAGTTAAATCAGTTAAAACCAGTGCTCCTTCTCTTCTCTTACCTGAACAGTTTCGAGTCTCTGTTCTAGTTGCTCTTTAGTCCCATTGGTGCTGTCCACCGTTCCCAGCCGGGCCTGGATGTCCTCCAGCCAGGCCCAGACCCCCTGGAGGGTCTCCCCAAAGGCCTGGCACTCTTGGCAGCCCCGCAGCCTCTCCCTGGCGGCTTTCAGCAGGGCCTGGTGCTCCATCTGGAGATGTCCGGTGATCCGCACCTCCCCTCCTGACCCGCGGCCTGCCTCGGACAGAGACTGGGCCTCGTGGCAGAGACGCTCCACGGAGCTCCTGGCGACAGGCAGGCTGTGTTAGTGGTCATTGCAGATCATTTTCTCTTTTTAAGATACATATATACTCGCCGTGGCATCAGGCAATGCCTTCATGCAGTGTTCACACAGAGCTACAGACAAGAGCTTTGCATGCAAATGATTAAACATAGAACGGGTCCCTACAGAGATATACATGTTCATATAGCGAAACACGAGACTATTCATATTTAGATTGCAATGTTCTGCTTCTCTGGGTGAGAGCACCCATGAATTATGGCGAACCTGTGGATACAGAGCACAAGGATCAATGTACGGAGCAAAAGTCAATGCGTACACTTGCTTTCATTGATCAGCTATGCTAAAATAGCTCTGATTGTTACTTTTTTGCTACGAATTTTTGTTTGCAACAAAAAGGTGTAACATCACTGGTTAAATGCTGTCTTTAGGAGCTATATATAAAGTAGGGAATTTATGTAAGGCTTTTATATATTTGTAGTTTTCCTTATTACAGTTTGTGTCCATTCCTTTTGTCCTAGAAAACACTTAAACCTAAACGCAGCTATCAAGTCTGTGTTTTTGAATGGCATTTGAAAATATTGCTCCGTAAATTTGCTTTCTTTGAACAAGACAGTCATGTTTTGTCTGGACACCTGACCTTTTAATATGCCTCCATCACACCCACACCCACACACACACACCTTCTTGCTAGCAGTTCTCCGTGGAGGTTCTCCATTCTCTCCAGCTCGTCAGTGCTGTCTGGGACTCCCTGCTGGCTCTCTGGCCCCAGAATGGGCTCTTGTTTCAGGCTGAGCTCCATCTGCTCCAGCCATCCTCTTATACTCTCCACATGGTCATCAAAACTGGAGAGGAGACGAGAGGAGAGGAGAGGAGAGGAGAGGAGAGGAGAGGAGAGGAGAGGAGAGGAATAGGAGAGGAGAGGAGTTAAATTTATGTGCATTATCAAAGCACAGAACAGCACAGAAGAGCAAAATAAATAAATAAATAAAATATAGAAATATAGAGATAAATGAGAATGAAAGCAAGCAATGTACATTATCTCAACACAACAGCGATGATAATAATAATAGCATTAAACATCTCAGAGGTAAATAAAAACCACAAAAGATTATTAAAACAATAAGGAAATATTACAGAGGAATACATTTATATGAAAGTGTCAGTCCTTGAGAAAGCTCCATGCCCTGCCATTTTGTTTTAATTGGTATGCCCCAGACAGTGTAAGTCCATGCACCTATCTCATAGGTAAGCAGAAGGAAGCCTCTCGGATGGACAAATTCAGGTAGTTAAGAGAGAGAGTTTTACCCACACACAACCAGCCTCAAACCCGACACTCACGCTTTCAGAAGGTCAATGCACTCCACCAGGTCTTCCTGGCTCTGCGAGCATTCCCCCAGGTAGTTCTTCCACTCTCTTCGACAGGAGACGAGGTGCTCTTGGACCTGCGCAGCACCAGCCTTGGGCAGGTGGAGCTGAAGACTGTCCGCCTCCTCGCACACCTGAGAGAGGCGCCGTTTCCCCTCAGCTGCTCGCTCCACTAACACCTGTGGGAATCCCAGCAGGAAGAAACACGGAAAATCAAACCTAATGTGTCCACATGACAGGTTAAACCATTTCTGGAAATTAAACTGTAGGACTGTAGGGCAACAATGGAAAGCCGGTACGAGCCTTCTGACTGAATGCCCCTTATGTTGTAATTATACATAGATAATACAAAAATACAACAACAGTACCTTCAGCCTGTGCAACTTTCCGTCAAGGACTGCAACATCTCCTGATTGGTTAGAACATTCTTTTAGCTCCGCCCTCAGTTCTGCCAGCCATGACTTAAAGTCTTGCACCAGCTCTGTGTACGGGGAGAGAGAGGCAAACGCAAGCGTCAAGAGGTGAACGAGAAAAGGTGTGCAGCTGTACAGCGGCAGGCGAGGAGGAGGAGGCGCGCGCGAGAGGAGGCGCGGCCGAGAGGAGGAGAGCAGAGGAGAAATCCACGGCGGGCAGATGGGGTGTGGGGGTGTGTGGGCGTGTCCGCACGGCGCAGCGCAGCGCAGCCCCAGGTTTCCTTGGCAACAAGCCCCCCAAAAAAAATGACTCCCCCGAGAGCAGCTGTGACGCGAGCGGCCATTACTCGTCGAGGCACAGGTGTGTGTCAAAGCTGGAAGAATGAGTGGGTGTGCCAGAGAGTGTGTGTCGGTGTAAGTGTGTTGCAGCAGGCAGTTTAGGGAGACCCCTGGGAAACGTGGAGGGTAATCAAGTCTGTCTGACACACTGCTACCGGGTGAAGATGTTACATCAGCTGTGGGGCTTTATTTAGGATTACATGAATCCTCCATACTTAGGAGTCAGTTATGTTTACCTACAGTAAGTAGGCCTACGGTGTCCATCAATGTACTGGATACAAGTATGGACACACTGTTTTTATAATAAGAATTATTATTATTATTATTATTAAAGTCAAAGTCATTTTGTTTATCATATGCACCGAATAACACAGGATCATTCTGTACAGAGAAATTCGTGTGACATGGCACGCAACATCTACGCAGTAGGCATTAAGCTAAAGTTAAGCACAACAAGAGCACAACAATGTAACTATAGCAATGATATTGTTATTATTATTATGACAATATCAACAACAACTTATAGCGTAAAATACTTAAAGTGCTTTACAAGTGAGTGAATAGATAGGTAACAATCAATATAACCTCGGAGATTCCATTACACTTTATCATTTACTTCTTACAATTAGGTCATTTACGAGACGCTTTTATCCAAAGCGACTTACAATTACATGCTGCCTTCCATGGAGCAGGTAGGGGTTAGGCACCTTGCTAAGACAGGTAGGCCAACTCTAGACTATCCTTCGAGTCATTGTAAATAATGCACATATACCACGCAACTGTGCAACCATTATCCCTTTTATTAGGCCTAGCCTACCATTTGTGACCTAGCCTGCCATTTGTGGATGTGTGGATGTGCGATACATAGGTACATTTTGAATGCATATTTATCAACTTATCACCTGTGTATTGCCCTCAAATATGTTTCCATGGGTCATTGTATTGAATGGATTACCATTTGCAAAATTGTTGCAATCTATCAATTGCATCGTAACATTCTCAAAATGTTTTTAGAACGAAGAATGTAGAATGCAGGACAGTCTAGTGGTCTAGGTGCTTACCTGTAAGCATCCTTGAGCAAGGTGCCTAACCCCTACCTGTTCCAAGTGACAGCAGCATGTAATTGTAAGTCGCTTTGGATAAAAGCGTCTGCTAAATGACCTAATTGTAATAGTGATGTAGCTGGGTTGGTTACCGTTGAAATGGTGCTGCAGTCCGTCCTGCAGGCTTCCCCGGGTCCTGGCGCAGCGCTGGGCCACGGCCTCCGTCCTCTTGGCGATGGAGGTGAGGTCAGAGGAGAGGCGGGACAGCTCCTGGGAGGGGTGCGACCGGCACAAGGCGCTCAGAGCCTCCCGGGCCAGGTCCATGTCTGCCCTCTGTTGCTGCACCGTGCTCTGCAGGTCCTGCAACCGGTGGGCGGACAAACAGCAAACAAATGTCAGCGGGCTTTGTTCGTGATCTGGCCAGCAGGGGGTCCCGGTGGGTAGGGAGACAGTAGTGCACATCCACTGCACCCAGCTGCTGCTGAAGCACCCGCAACAGTGGATCCCCACTAACTTCAGAAGTGCTGTACTGCAGCTGGTTTTGTTCCACTGTCTTCTGTCTCATTACCGTGGGACAAGGAGAATTTGCCCCTCTGGGATCAATAGCACATAATGAAATTGTAATTGTAATTGTAATAATGCATTAATAGAACAGAATTGTGGATGCTAATATTGTTTTCCCACTCATTGTATCAACGATATTATAAGTCTATAGCGCATGTCGAGGAAAACCTTGTGCACTCATTTAGTTTCTACCCTGTCGGTGTGTAGACCAATATAGTCTGTATGTTATATTGAGAGGTTTTCATCCATTGGCACTGATGAAATCCTGTCTGATAATCCAGAAAGCTCAATAAACTGTTCAAAAAACCACAATGACTCCAAGTGTGAGTATAGCTCTTCTCTTCTTACGATAAATGCTTACAAATTACACCAAAGTCAAACAAATTGTAGTATTATAGCCTACTAAATATTTGATTTGTGCTATATATTAAGGGGATGTTTGTTTGCTTGTTGCACGTTGCTTGTTCTGGAACAAGTGTGTGTATTTGTCTTTGTAATGAAACAAGCAACACCAGGGGCCTAAAACAAATGTCCCCATGGCGATGATAAAGTACTGTGTTGTATTTGTGTTATTGCAGACCACAGGGTGTCTTAGGACCTTGACAGTGCCCATGTCTTCTGGCGAGGAGGCTTCGGTGAGGTCAGACAAGGAACCCTCCACTGTCTCCAGCCTCTCCGTCATCTGGGACATGAGGTCTTCCAGACGCTGCTTCTGGAAGCTGAAGTAGGTCAGGGCGTGCTTGGCCTGGTTGTAAACTTCCTGTGCGTGGCCCATTTTCTTCCTCAGGTCCGACTCTAGGACCTAGTTTAAGAAGTGTAAAAAAGAACAGACAAAAAACGCACACAAAAACAAACGTAAAATCAGGTCGGTTAGGTGGAATACATGTTCACTACAATACATATAAACCTACATGCTAATTGTGGATTTGCATTGTGTATTAATGTGTCATTTTTACTATTGCTCTTTTGCGTCATTGTACAGTACACAGTACACAGTACAACATATATTCTTATATATTCAACATATATATAGTGTATCATTATCAGCATCATTCTTGTTCTCATAAAGGTGGACATGACCATGCTACTGTATTACTAAGGCCCTTAATATTCACATGTAGCTGTATTGGCGTTTCCTGAAGCTTGGCGAGCTCCTTCAGCTCTGTCATTCTCTCCTGCAGGGCGTCCAGCCTCTGTTCCCTTCTCTCCACCTCCGCCTGTCAATCAAATGGCAGACTCCAGCAGTCGGAATATTTAACTAGCGGCATTATTCGTAAACCTGGTAAACATTGTAACTTGTAAACGTAACGTTTACAAGACTTGTTTAATTGTATAGCTCTTAAATCACAGTTACAGTCGGTATATCCCAAGCCCAGGTTTCGCACAGAAATCGATGGCACCGCTAAATCTAACCATAAACAAAAAGAAGACATTTGGTCGGACCTGAAAGGTGGCGAGGCGGGCCTCTGTCTTCCGCCTGTCACCGAGATTGGCCACGCCGTCGGTGAGGTCAGCGATGGCGGAGGCAGCCCATTGGTCGACGTCCTGCTCCATGGCCTTGAGGTCGTCCCACAGGGACACACAGTAGCCCAGTCTTTCTGTGTTGGTCTGAATTCTCTCTGAAACCTACAGGAGACACACTGTCCATCTCAATCATACGCACAAGCGGAAACACTCCCTCCCTCTTTCATTCTCCCTCTCTCTCGTTTTCAGAGTGACAAGGGATTGCGGGAATCTTTGTGCGTAGGAAGCAAAGGGAGGCTTAATTGGTCTGACACATGTGGGGGAGAGAAATGGGAAACTGACAGAAAAGGGAAGAAAACGTGTCTAGACTTGTTTATGTTGCTGTCTCATTTGTGACAAACGAGCAGCCAGCTGAATCCCGCAGGATGATAGAGACAAATACAGAGAATACATAGTCTTAAAGGAACGCACACTTAGACGAGGGTTTAGCGGCACAACTCTTCATCCTTTGAAAATATTATTCCCAAGTTCAAAAACAAAAAGGAAACGTAGTAAATACTAATAATAACCTTAACCAGATTTGCGAAAGACGTTACTCAAATGATGTCTTTGAAATGTTGTCTTAAGTGTCAGGTAAGAAAATTCCCAAAAGCTCTTAAATAAATATTATAATAAATACTCGACTCATTGCATTGCTTTATGACCTAGGTACATTTCCACCCAGCATGCCTCACCTCCAGCCACTGGTCTCTCAGTATCTCCATGTCTCTCTGGATGGGCTGTGCGTCACAGCTGGGAACCTTCTCCAGCTCCCTCTGCAGGTCCTCTACTATGCTGATGAGATGGTCCATGACCTCCTGTTTATCTCTCAGGTCAGCCTGGATAGCCTTGTGCTAGAAATGCAAACGCAAGAGAGATGTAATGACAATACATCGCCACTAGAGGGAAGTCTAGCAGAGATTTCGAGTGCGATTTCAGTTTGCCAAGCCACAGTGAAGTCAGTTACAAACAGATTGTCGTCCACCTTCTATTCTCCCCTTTATCGTGGTAATAAAAGAAAGCATCTTCCTAAAAAACTGTTTCTGACCCGTGCCAGCGTTCTCTTGGCCTCCTCTGGGCTGTGGTTGTGGTCTGGCAGGTTGTGGGTGACGGCCTGGGCGCTCTCAACAGCGCTGCTGAGAGTGGACCTTAGAGTGTGGAGCTGTCGCAGAAGCTCTACCAGGACCCCACTCTGCTCCTGGCTGCAGAACAGCAAATGGGAACATTAGCTACCCAGTAACTTCGGTTTCCATTAAAAACATTAACAGTTAAAGATTAACAGTTAAAGAACACTGCACATATGACGTCGTTCTCCCCCTCCCTCACCCATTGGTAATCAGAGCGCTGACTTTCTTCCAGGTCGTCTCCACCAGGGCCACCTCTCTGAGCGCCTCCCCAGCCAGCTCACTGTCCCTCTGGGCCAACTGGGTTCCTCTCTCCCCCAGCCACTGCTGGGAGTGCTGCAATGACTGGAGCTCGTCTTCCAGCTGGATAAAGAAACGCAGCCTGGGAAGAAACACAACGAGGATTAGTGGCCCAGTTCACACACGAGATGTCTCTCTTTTTTCAGGGCCTGGGGATCAAATTTAAAAAGTTGCCGCATTGAATGCATTTTGTCCAACAACGTCTGTGGTGCATATAAGTTCAGAAAGGATTTAACACTTTATCAAGAGATAAAACACAGACACAGAGTGTCAATATTAGTAAATAAATACCTAGACAATGGTGAATTGACTGTAAATTGTCAAATCCACCCATGCATACAATATATGCTTGGATGTATCTTGTGTTCAGTCACTTTGTTTTGTATCCAGCGCTTGATTCAGTAACTTTCTACCTGTTTTGAAAGGCTTGGACGGAGCGCTCTCTGGGCCCCTCCTGCCTCGCCGCCTCCTCCAGCTTCTCCAGGTTCTTCAACACCTCCTCCCTCCTCTCCCTGAAGGAGCTCCACAGGGCCACCAGGGCCTCCGCCTCGCTCTGCCTCCATCCGAGACCCCTCTGCACCCTCTCCAGAGCCGCCAAGAGGGCCCCGGTCTGGCCCCTGCAGGACGTTCTCCCCTGGGGCCCCAGGTCCCCGGAGCCCCGCCACTCCGCCCCACGCAGGTGGAGGTGGGCCTTGCCCAAGCGTCCGTCTAACCCCACCGCCTGGGCCTCCAGGTGGGCCACGTCCGCAGCCACGTCCCCCACCCCGCGGTGCAGCTCCTCGGCCTTGGAGCGGTCCCAGCTCCCCCGGCCCTCTATGGCGTCGTGGAGCCGCCGCACCGCCTCCGCTGCTTCCCCGTGCCTGTGGAAGAACTCCTCCAGCTCGGCCAGGCACTCCCCGCGCAGGAGCAGCAGGCGCTGGGCTTCGCTCAGGGGCTGCAGGCAGTCCTCCCTCCAGGCCTGGATCTGCTGCTTGGCCTCAGGCGCGGAAGAGGGAAGGAGCGAGGTCTCTCGCCGCTGGAGGGTCTCGCTTAGCGACGCGTGCTCCAGGAGGCCTGTCTCGTGTTCCTGAAAAACGATGGCTTCACTTAAAACACGGAACTGTAGCCTTGCTCGTACCGTGTGGCTAGAAACCTTCACAAGCCTTCATACGCGACACATTTAAAGTTGGACCTGCTCACCTTAAGTTGAGCGACCGCAGCCTCCAGGTCCGCTATATTGACCTGGGAAGTGCTTCTGAGGCCAGACAGGAAGTTCTCGCTCCACTGGGTCAGGGTCAGAAGGGCCTGGTCAAACAGCTCTAGCTGAGACAGCTGAGAACGCACCAGCTCCAGTCTAGAGAGACGGCAGAGAGAGGTGTGAGGAAAAGACATACTGTATGTAGTAGTATGATAAAGTACCAGCCACGTATTGCCATACAGCAAACCAGCTGATTGTAATTAACTGTTCAGCTAGGTAGGGGGAAAATAAATTAGCAAAAAATGAGCTTATTTACTGGCATGGCTGGGGGTGGTTGGTAATTCCATTTTATAGATCTGTTTTTCTTTTACCATTTATTACTGCTTGACAGGTTTACATTTGACCAGAACCACACAAAATTAACATTTAATATTTTAATGTATAATGTGTAATGATAATATTAACAAACATTCTAAAACACATATTCTCATATTATACAGATTTAAGTAGAGAAAAAGCACTGTATGTAAAATAAGCAAATTATATGTTAGCGTTTCACCAGGGTTGACTGTATTACACACCGAGCGCAATTTAGCAAATACACCGCTAGAAGTTATTCCAGCTACATGTCCAATTCAGCGAGGAAAACAAGATGGATCACGGTTATTACAAAAACCGAGGTGAAAGAAGACTGGAGACCAATGATCCAAGGACTTCGTCATTTTGCCCTGACCGCCAGCGGGTCTACAAATTACACATTGTCCATTGAAATGACAAAAGCAGGTTATTACCGGTGTGGTAGGCCGTCTTTCAGGGAGGTGAATCTCTCCTGCAGCTGTGCGAGGCCCCCGGTGAGCTCTTGAACGTGCTCTTCGGGGGCTGTGGGGTACAGAGCCTGCCCCTGACTCACCAGGCTCTGGAGAAGAGCCTCATGGGACGGCAGCTCCTTCTGCATGTCCTGAATGGGGAAAATGTGGTTGAAACACGTGGGCATTATCGCACACAGAGTCGTCATAACAGAAATAAATAGAGAACTGGGGAAAAAAAAGTCCATTGGTTTGAATTAAAACGGCATATCTACTAGTGATGCGGTTTACCTGCACATTCTGCAGTTCGTTTCTGAGCTTCACTTTGTCTGCAGACAGCAGACCGGTGTCTGGACAGCAGACACACTCACACCTGTCTAGCCAGCTCTTCACAAGGGAGCTGTCCTTTTCAAATCTGGAGATGAAAACAAATGGTTATTTGAAAAAGATTTCCCATCCCACACATACACCAACGCCCTCACCACCCGGTGATACTGAAGTGCACCTTGGTTACAGGACACATAGCGGGCATGTGTGTGCGCACACACACACACACACACACACAGCATGTATTATTTGGGTCAGGGTCAGGATAGGCCCCTGATACAGTATCTTCCGGCTCCAAACGTGACCCCGATGATAACATGCCTACAGGTAAAGAGATGAGGTTGACTACATCGGACCACACACACACACACACACACACGGGACATAGCGTCCCCGGGCTGAGCGTGCAACACAAAGCTAGCCTACTTGCCTTCCCATGCAAGTGGGCACAAATCACTGCAGCGCAATACAATGTGAAACAATCCCCGCGGTGTGCTGAGAGAGCGGCGATGAGAAAACCGCGTATTATCACAACAGAAAGGCAGCGGTTCCCCACAGGACGGAGGGGAGTCACGCTGCTGTACACACATTACACAATAACAAAGATAAGGGGGTGATTCGAGGAATACAGAACGCAAGCGCAAGCACAAGAGGCTTCCAAAAGACAAAGAAATAGCTGTTGATACAGTGCACGCATCTTAACGGATCAGAATAACGTACATAATATGTGCCGACAGGAAAACAAAGCCATTTAAATAAATAAAGAGAAGGTTCTCATTAAAAATGAATTGAAGAACGTAGAGTAACTAAATGAAAAACTAAATGAAGCAAAGCATCAATAAATTAAATACAACACTGTTTATTCACAGTCATGCCACGAAAATACTGTTGGCTTATGGTCATATTTGGTCAATAAATACAACACCATGGGCTTCATCTAATGGTTACTGTACCTTTGCCATAGCTCTAGTAGGTTCTCCAGTGTAGCTTGCTTTTCTGCAGCCTTTTCCGCATACTCTCCCTGTTGTTTCTGAAGGCTGGTCAACTGTTCCACGTGAGGGCTGCCCTCTCCAAGCCTCTTCATGGCTGAACACAGAGCCATCAGCCTGGGCTTGAGACGCTCCAAAGCCTGGCTCGCCTCCTTGAGGAAGACAAATGGACACCAGGAAATCACGTACAGAGTGTAATGCTCTCATATGTATTCTGTTTGAAGGAGAAGTGGGTATTTATTGAGTTTTTCCTCAGGTCCTTATTCTTGGCGCAGTGTTTTTGTCTTACCACGTGTTCCTGCAGACCTCTGTAGGTCTCACACGAGGATACACAGTATGTGATTGGACAGTCCAACTTCTCTGTAACGTCCCTCACGGTTTTCTTCACCTGACGATGGAAAAACGTTATACATAAGCTATTAAAATGCGTTTTAAAATCAACACGTTTGGCCTTGAAGATTATTCTTTTTAGGATGGTTCAAGTGATACAAATACAGTATTGTATTACGAGTTGCTAAACCACCTGCTCCAGGTTGTCGCTGTATCTCTGCCTGTAGGAGGCGCTCTGGTTGAGCTGTCCACCCAGCTCGTCCACTCTCTCCTTCAGCTCCTCCCAGTGGCGCCCCATCTGGGCCAGCCGTGCCCGGAGACGGCCCGCCTCGCCGGCGGTCACGAACTTGGCCAGGGCCTCACACTTGGCCTCTAGGTGGGCCAGCGCCACCTTTCTCTCCTCCAGCCCCGCCCCCACCGCCTGAAAGGACATGGTGGAGGAGGAAACGCAAAACATGCAGGCATGAGGTACAGCAGATACAGGATACCAGAGAGAGATAGACACCTCAGCTTTAATTCCTTAGATTTGATCTTGTCTTAATTAGCCACAGAGCAAAGGCCCCATATCATTCCAATTTCCAACTGTCATTTTGGACAGATTTCTTCTCCCTTCCAGCTGAACATTCCGTTTAGAGATGATTGGTTACAAGCCAGAAATGATGTCCCACCTGGGGCCAAATGGGACTGGCTTATTCTACTCGTTTATTTTCCAGAAAGTAATTTTGGCTAAATGTGTCGGGTATCGGAACGTGAACCAAAAGCAGACACAGAAAACTAAGACCAAAGGTTGCTTTAATACAGACAAATACAGACATACCTCGACTGTGCTCATGTGTTTGTCCAGAGGATCCAATGAGGAAGCAGGCTTGATCTTCTCCAGCTCTTTTGTTCTCTCTGTGATCCAGAGTAAAAAGGCCTCTGATTGGCTGCTGAAACGCTCCCACCAATCACACACCAGCTCCAGCTGGGCGACACTAGGGAATAAATACATTTCATGTATAGTTTGTGAAATACCAGATGCACACAAGCAGAAATGGCACAAATATTTTTAAATACCAAGGAAGACAGGTGTGCAGTATATTGCTGTTTTTATGAAACAATCTTTTTATTCCATTTAACACACAAATGACTCAGCAGCCTGTATAACGCTCCTTACTTCTTCTTCAGGTGGTCTTGGAGTCGTGCGACTCTCTCTTGGGTGGACCGGGCCTGCTGTAGAAGACGGTTGTGATTCTTGACTCCCAGCTGAATCGCTACTGCTCTCTCCATGAGGGAATCTGCTCGTCCTGTACACTCCTCAGCCTTCCTGAACAGCTCCTGCAATCAGGTTACACGACTGGACTCTTTACTCTCTCTCAAACAGTGACACAAAAGAACTGCATTGCCCACAGAATAGATTAGCATTAATTGCACATAGCACACACACACACCTTGCTGTTTATTAATTTACTGTTCAGGCTCTCCAGGCAGTTGAAGAGAAGCTCTTTGTGCAGCCCACTGCTAACACTGCTGACAAACCTCCAGATGGCCCCTCGCTCTGCCTCAAACTCCTGCCAAGTACTCAAAACCTCCTGGAGATTATAAGGAAATAAAGCACAATATCACCAGTTGATATACACAAACGCACAGACACACACACACACACACTAGAGGGATACATTGCTGTGTAAAATAAAATCAGGGTTAAAAGGCACAAACAACAGTCAACATACCAGCACATAGCAATCAACTATTCAATGACAGTGACAGAAAAAACAAACATTAAGTGACTGACGTGCTGAAGATCCCCTTGTGAGCCGTATAGGGGAGCAGGGTTACCTGCAGGTTGTGCTCCTGTGTGACCGTTTTACGGTCCACCTCTTTGAAGGCTCCCTCCAGCTCCCGAAGCGACTGGCTAAGCTCCTCCCCCTCCTGGAGCTGGCGGCAGTGGGAAACCAGAAGCTCCGCCTCCTTTCTGTCCGTATGCAAACGCTTTAGGTGTTGCTGCAAAATAAAACACAAAAAACAGAATGGCAACCAATGCACACACAAAGAATAAAGATTTGTTTAGTGTTGTTACGATGTCATTGCGCTCCATGGGATGAACAGTCAGTACTTCCGCCTTGCACGTTCATTTCTTTTGGATTAGAAACAGAATAGAAACCTGGTGAATGAGGTACAGCTGCTTAGCCTCTTCCAGGTTCTCAGCCTCCAGTATTCTGCTGACCTGCTCCTCTGCCTCCGCCCGTGCCCCGAGGAGCTCCTCTAGGGCACTGTGCACCTCCTCCTTCAGCTCCCCACCTTGGACCACAGCAGGGCCCTCCTCACTCCACTGGGAAAAGACAAGAATAGGCTCAGAATGTGAGACTGTGTTGAGAGCGCTAGGACAAAACTTGGGTGAAGCGTGAACACAGTGGCCTAGATAGTAAGGTCAGTCTTATTTAAGCCAACGTTTAGACAAAGTTTTCCTTGGTCTACATCTACCGTAGCATCTGCATGCTATTAAATGTTAAAAAATCTATTGAAAATAGAAATGAATAGTGTGTCATTTTGGTCACAAAGGGCACAGTTGAGATAAGGCGGGTTCACGTGTGAGTGTGTTTGTGCCCTGTCCATTGTCTAATTCAACACAACGGCGGTATGACTTCTACTGACAGTATGGTCAGGTGTTATGCATGTATACTTCATATGGAAAGGCCAGGTTTTACCTGGAACAGGGAAGATTCGAGGCTCCTCAGGTCTGCAGAAAGTTTTGCCAGGGCTGCCCTTTGCCTCTGGACCTCCAGGTCAGAGCTAACCTCTGACAGCACCGCTAGACGGCCCTCGAGCCACGATAAACTCTCCTCACGACCCTCCACTGCCTCCTGGAGTGCCTGAAATTGTTAACATTTGAAAGTAAACTTGCGAGAATATAGATGCGCTTTTATTGATGTTTTTCCCCCCTGAATCTTCAAACAATGTGGCTCACCTGAACGGCGGCATCCAGTGTTTGTCTGTGTGAAGGGTCTCTGGCTGTCTCTCTCAAAAGCCTCACCTGCCTCCTCTGAGAGGACAGCCAATCAGAGAGCTCACAGAACCTTTGAAGAGCAAGCAATTCATGTCAAGATACACTATGGTTCCTTCAATAACATAAAGGATATATGCAAACCTTTTCAGGGAAACCACATTGCAAGTGTTTCCTGATTATAAAATCAAATGAAATACATAAAAAGATTTCACAGAGACAATAATTAAAGTAATACACGAAAACATAAATATAAATTAAAATGAATTAAAATAGATAGAAATTTAAACAAATGTATCTATGTATTGTGACCCTTATTAAGTTATTTATTTAAAGGCTATGAAATAGGTATAAATAAAAGGAAGGTCAGGTCTCTCCTCACCTCTCGTTCCACTCTCTCCACTTATCCGGGTGTTGCTGCAGCTTGAGGTGGGCGGCCTCTATTTGTTCTGCGACCTCCGCTACAGCCCTGATGGTGGAATCCAGCGCTCTGTGGGCCGGGTCGTTGTCGGGCAGCCTCTGACACACGTCCTCCATGTTGCCTATCCTCTTCTCGCACGCGGCCAGGGGGCTGCCTTCTCTAAAGAAAGCCTTGGGGGAAGGAGGAGACACTGGAGCATCAGAAGGTGTTTGCTTTACACCTCCGCGATTGTTCTCTAGCGACGAGCCCTCTCTTACCCGGTGCTCTTTGATCACGCGTTCACTGGTCGAGGTGCTAGTGAGGCTCTGCATTTCCCTGCCCAGCTCCGCCCTGCACTCCTGCAGGACCGCCCCCACGCGGCCTCTCTCCACCTCCACCCTCAGACGGAGCAGGTGACACGGCACTTCCGCCTGGATGTCCTGAGAAAGCAGAGGAGAGACGCTGTGTTGCTTCAGCCTGAATTACCACTGGTAACGTGTGATTAGGGTTTAAGCTAACTAGTAGCTGCTAACTGGGTGGGAACCGGATGAAACCAGGGCCAAAGGTCTCCTTATTAAGCTAATGAAGTATCGACTTATTGGAGGGGGGGGATAAAGCAAGATGACGTCTGACCTTCCAGTGTTTGTGGAGCCTGCGGACGGTCTCCTGTAGCACCTGCTGTTCGTCCTCTGGGAGGATGTCCGTCAGCTCATCGCACGCCTTCAAAAACACACTCAGCACCCGCTGGTCAAGTTGGCTGAAATAATCCTGGCAGATACAAGACCCACAAGAGTCAGGAGATTGAACGAACGCAGTGTTTGATCTTATCCCATTTGCAAGTCTCCAATAAGTAGCCTACTTCAATCGATTGATTGGCAGAGACCAAAGTCTAGGGGTGAACACAGAGTACACTGTAAAAACAACACTGGTGGCAAAATCAACATGGTTCCCCCTACTTCACGCCCAGAGCACACAGCTTTAGATCTTAGATGAAGCCAAATCTTAAGATCTGATTACCATTTAGTACTAATTTGACAAAGACAGTTCTATATTTGACCAATGTTTGATGTCAGACCACGGGGGACAACAAACAAAACCCCAATGACCACATTGTTGTTTTGGGTTGAATCTCCCAAGAGCTGGCACTCCTCTCCACGGCTCCCCCTACAGAGCTGCTAGCCTCACACCGTTCTCTACCCCTCCCCCCATAGTCACATGCACGTTCACGCACAGATTTGTTTTCAAGTGAACTGTGAGCTGCTAAGGGTATCTGTGGTTCTGACGGCGCTCTAACACAATGGGGGAGGGTACCTTTGAGAGCAGGCATCAGTAGGCGTGGCCTTACCGTGTGTTGTTTTAGGAGCTCCACAGGGTCTCCAGTCTCTCGCAGGCAGCCCTGAGCGGTCCTCAGCACCCTTTCCAGCTCCTGTCGAGACTCCTCAAACCTCCTCCTCAGACAGTTGTTGGCTTCTTCTTGCCTCCTCCACTCGCCCACCTCCTTCACCAAGGCCTGGGAGAAAGGCAGGGTCTCATGGGTAATACGGTATAATTAGGTGAGCGAATATTGGCACAGGTAAGTAAGGCTAGCCTGTACCCACTCCTGGGTAATATATGGGTGGAACGGGAATTCATGTTAACAAGCGTTGTGGTTGGTAAACCAGTTTCTGCATGCGCATGTGTACAGTATATATGGTATACACGCGATGCCGACCTGTGCTGAAGCCTGGATCTCAGCCACTCGCTTCTGCAGGATAGAAGGGTCAACGTTTTGAAGCACCTTGCTGGAGGAAAGCGCCCTCTGCAGAGCGTGGTGGTTCCTCTCAACCACGGACAGACAGCGCTTACAGCTCTGCTGCTGGTGCAGCAAGTCCTGACAGAAACACCAATGTTGAAAATTAGGTTAAAAATCGAACCTGGTTGCTGGTAAATGTAAACAAATTGTACACATACTAGAACATTAATTTGAACATTTATTACATTTACAGATGAATGGCTTTGTCATTGAGTTAAATTAAACTGAAAACAAAATGCTCTTGTTTTGTCCTAGTATATAAAGTTGTCTCTAGTTTATATTATTGAGCTAAATGACCTGGACGTACAGTATGTCTTACAGTACTGTCTGCTGTGTGTCATGTGATCCCACGTGCGATGGGCCATGACGGTAGCATTCATTCAATCGTAAGGCTTCATGTCGTTGCATGTTACCTGCCACTTGTGTTTGTACTGGTCCTGGACCAGTGTGTCCGGCTCTCCCTCTGCAGCCGTGATGCGGCTGGCTCTCTCCAGAGCCTGGTAGAAACCAGTGATGTGCTTCTCCGTCTCCTCCAACAGCGGCAACAGGCCGTGGCACTCCCTCACCAGGGACGGACAGCGCTCCCGCACCTGAAACACCACATTGGGGGATGAGGGCTGCTGAAAGTGCTGAAGTGACACTTTGAATACGACAGGACTTGAGAGGCACCTTCACCGCGTCGTGTGGGGGTTGGTGGAGCCTACCTTACTCAGCTGACCTTTGGCCGTTGCCATGGTCGCCAGGACCCTGGCACCTTCATCCTGCGGTGCGTCCTTGGCAATGAGCTGAGCACTGCGGGTGGCCAGCTTATACTGCGTCTCCATGGCAACCACTTTTTGCTTGGTGTTCTGGGTAGCGAGATGCGAGGGACGAGGCTAAAGGTCACGTCATGTTTAAACCATAAAGACTTCCTGTTGGAGAACCATTGCTGGAATACAGGCTGGAGTGTGATGCTTCAAAACAACTGTCATGGTGCGATTGTGTTCCATTACAGTTACCTGTCCACCCACACAGGTGTTTCGAGTTAACGTGGCTAATTAAACCTCTTCTCAGGACTGTGTGGGCGTGTACAAACCCGGCTTGATTGACATCTCCCCTGACTCTGCTATTTCAGTTTAGTTGCACCTGTTAGGGCGAACAACTGAACCCTTCATTATGATTGGTTCTTTTGAGTACTTGCAGTTTGCTGTCCTATTCTTTCCTTCAAATGTGCAGTTTATTGGCAGCTTACAGACAGGCGTTTATAGTGGCTTTTGGGTTATTAGACCCAAAAGCCACTATAAACGCCTGTGTGTAAAGTGTATGTGTGAACATTAACATTTACTATGTACTGTATATATATATATATATATATATATATATAACACATTTTCAGTCCTCACCTCCACGTCTTGCAGGAAGGTCCTAACATTGAGAAACGACAGCTGCACCGGGGCATTGAGCTTGGCCTCTGCGGTGTCCAGCAGCTCTTTCAGGGCGGACACGGCCTTCACATGGTCCTTCCTCCACTTATCCACCTCGTCTGCACGCGCGTACTGCAGAATAAGAAAAGGCCTCAGTACAACAGTCTACAGTAAATTGGTGGTTTGAGGCAAGACCTTCCACAAAGACGACCCCCAATAAAAATGAAAAAAGCATTTCATAGTTTGTGACCCCCCTCGGTCAAAAACAATGCAGCGCTTCTTTTAATAGCATCACACAAAAGCCTAGAAATATATATTATGAACGATCATGACCACCATTAAAAATGCATACACATAAAATAATCATTCATTTAATCGTTCAATTCATCATTTATTAGTTCATTCATCTGTTTACTTGTTTGACTTTGAGGAAGAGCTCCCTCCATCGGCCATTGAGGAGAAGCAGCTGCTGCTTCAGCTCGAGGGACGCGGACTCGTCACACGTCTCTATCAGGAAGTTCCCTGCGTCGTTCATGACCGCATGCTGATCCATCCAGTGGTGGAGATTCCTGAAAAACTCCTTTTAGGGAGGGAGGGAAGGAAGCACCAGGGAATGTAGGAAGGGAGGTAGGAAGAAAGGATGAAAGGAGGGAGGAAGGAAGGCAGTAATGAAGGCAGGAAGGCAGGAAGGAACCGAGGAACGAAGGCAGGACGGAAGGCAAGCAGGCATGAAGGAAGGAACCAAGGAAGACAGACAGACAGACAGACAGACAGACAGACAGACAGACAGACAGAATTGGGGTAATTAGCTGTCTATTCCTCAGCGGTTTGCTTATGGGAGAAATTAATAAGGGGGTTGTGGTAACCACGGCAACGCGACAAGCTAAATGCCTTCGGTGGTGCGTAAGTTAAGGGGATCATTTGATACGCGAGTTGAGCTTAATTTGCACTCACTTATAAGATGCTCAGAAGTGAGCCTGCATTTGATTGCTACTGGTCTGTCAGCTGTGAATCCATCAAATCAACACTGCACGTCTGGATGGGGAATTAATCTACTGCCACGGTAACAGGGGGAGGGCTCTTACCCGTTTAGCGCCCTCTGACTGGGTCAGAGCTGTCTCCGAGTCCTCCAGCCAGGCCTGTAAGGAGGCCACGGTGGAGCTGTACTTCTCCCAGTTGGACAGCACCTCCTCCAGCATGCTTCTCACGCTGCGCACCTCCACCGACAGACTCCTCCACTGGGTCACCACCTCCCGCATGAACCGCCTCACGCCGGCCTCTCCCTCGTCCGCTGCACACACGGGAGACACGTTGTATTAACATAGTATTAGTATTAGTATTAACAGAGTATTAACATAGTGGCCCTCCAAATGTAATCACGTGAACACACAAAAACCCAAAAATAGAAAAGCACAAAAAAGGGTTGGGTGAGACGGATGAGGGAGAGAGATAACATCTTTTTTCGATGTAACCAGCCACATTAAACTACAGGCAAACTACACCCCTTAGCATTATCTTACAAATGCTACAATCTAGCCAGTCTAGCGAGAAAATGACATACCCCGTACCAACACACACACGCGCACGCACACACACACACATACACACTTTATTATAACCTAAAAGCAGAGGGGGTTTTCAGAGAAAAGCCCAAAAGATGGGCTGCAATCTTCCCAATCAGAGCCCAGGGCACAGGCTACCAGCTGAGCTTATGGAAGCTTCATTTTTGGGGTCGACCAATCAAGCCTTAGATCTCCTGATTTCCACCACACCTCGCGACTCTCCTCTCTGCATACCCTAAAGCAGTGCAACCCTGGAACTTAATGAAACCAACAAGCTAGCGCGGTTAGCGCCCAGAGACAGCAGAAGTGGAGCAGCCGCTAGCTAGCAAATGGGGTTGTATTCCCCACTGAGAGCAGGGAATGGAGGAACCTCATTTAGCTGTAGCCTGGAGACCTCTACTACCGACCGGCAGAACAGATAGGGGGTGATGGGAGTTGCTGGAGGAGAAAGCCTGATTAGTTATTGAGTTGTTGATGGAAATGATCGAAGGTGAGATATAATGACGAGGTATCTAGAGCTAATGATGTGTCTGATAGCCCACATTTTGCCCTGGCAAAGAACCGCTTATTTCCAAGAAAAGGCAATAATAACTCTTGGTGAATTTAAAGTTGGTAGACTTTGATGATCATGGAACTTATGGAGGCCACTGGAAGGTGAGTTTTTTCTTGTCTCTGGTGTTTTCCTGTGAAACTAAGTATATAAATGTGCTTTATATTGTGCTGAGGTGTACATCTGTATCTGTCTGCAATGGCACTGCTGCTCTCACATGCGTTCTAACTTAAATAAAGGTTCATTTACAGTATAATACAATAGACTTACAATACAATAGAAAACAGAATATACTTCCTTTAAAATGTATAGGCATAAGAAAAAACAATTCTGAAAAATATTATAGATGTACAGTATAAAAATTGAGTACATAAATTAGTGCATTCTAACACCTACTGTACATTTTCTGTATAGACTCTTACCTGATGCATCAGCATTAACATAGTGCTCAGCAGAACGTTTCAGAGACTGGAACAAGGCCTCATATCTCTCCAAAAAATGTTGCTTCTCTATGAAGGTCTAGAAATGGGAGGGGTATAGAAGAACTCCTTAGAAATCAATGTAGGATCACATTTGAATTTATAGTTTCAACACATGTATCGCAATAAATGTGCTATGACTGAACTTACAATATAGTTTTGGAGCATAAGCACCACTGACTCTCGCCTGCCATATTTGATGATCCAGGACTTGAGTTTGGACTCCGCCAAAATGAGGAAGGCCTGCATCTGGTGTTTGTCCTCCATGAACTCCATCTTAGCGAGGTGGATGTTGGAAGACGTGGAGACGAAATTCATCCTGAGAAAGAAAACCACACAAAAACAATAAAGCCAAAATACACTTTCCGAATATGATGGTTACTTCCCAGACCAGGTTTACAACCCCTGGTTAGTGAATGTAAATATTCACTAACATTCTTCAAGGTATGTTTTTAATATGATGCAGGCCCTTAATAAAGAGGTGGTCTTGACCTTTCTGCCATGTCCTGGAGCTGGTCTGGGGGAACAGGAACTCCGTCGACAGATCTGTCCTTATGGATCCTCTGCAAGACCTGCCGGTGACTCTCTAGGCTCGTCAACACATCCTGCACAATATAATATTAATAAAGTACAGACACAGCTACAACTACTGCAAAGAAAACCCTTTAGCTGTACTAAAATACTGCTTTATACTGTATTTATAAAGCAGTACATATGTACATGTATCTCTGCAGCATGTAAGACGTTTTCTTGTCTCCACTATAGTGGTCTTGTCTTTCCAGTACAGTACAGTTGCTGGCATTCACCGTGTTGTTTGGTGTATTTTCATAACTAAACCCTTCTGGGTAGACATTAGTGCTGACCTTGTGCTGTTCCAGGGCCCTGTGGACAGAGTTGGCTGTCTCGTCAGGCGCCTGCTGGAGCGTGATCTCTTGACGCAGTGCCCCTTCAGCCTGGTGCAACCACGCCCCCACCGAACCCAGAGGAGTGGGCAGGGATCGGTCCAGCTGAAGATGCCAGTCAAGGAGCTGTAATGAGGAGAGCAGGATTAATAAAATCCTTCATTGTATTTTGGTAGGCGAGGCGGGGAAATTGCATTTAAAAAAATCTAATTTTTAAATAGATTTCGTTGCAGGGGACGGCACATTTCTTTTAACGTAATGGGCCATAGTTTCCGGGTCAAGACCCAAATGGAGGCTCACGTCATGGTCATGGTGAACTGCTAATTTCGTAATGGACGGAGAAGGTCCAGAAAAGCTTCTCCCAGGAGGAAACTGATGTCCTTGTTTGGGAGGTGCAGAGTCGCCATGTGCGCATATATGGCGCCTCTAATAAACCTTCGTCCTCTAATTAACCTTCGTCCTTTCAGGTTGAATGAGGTTAATTCAAATATTGAAATCCCCGTCACCATGTTGTTTTCCATGCGTAATGATGCACATTGGCTATTTTATGTTGGAAGACAATACACGTGCATATATTTGGTTTTGTGATTAAAAAAGGTTAAGGAAATTAGTCATTAGTTAAATTATTCAAGATATAAGCCAACATAACATACACAAAAGTGGCGTGTGTGATTTTGGATAAGTCTGAAGCAGGCTGGTTTTCATCAACACATCACTAATAGTGGTTGGCTGGCGCCTACGGTCACCCTCACCCTGTTCGAGACCCTTTCCCAGGCCTGTTTGACCAGAGCTTGGTCCACAGTCAACATCCCCTCCTTCTGCGTGGACTGCAATGCTGCGTCCACCTGCTTTCTCCTCACCTCCAGTTGGACGCGCAGAGCCTTGAACGACTAAGACGGGGGGGGGGGGGCATAAAGAAAAAAGTTTTTGGGCGATACACATTTAAACGTTTCCATGGCAATACACATTTAAACGTTTCCATGGCAATACACATTTAAACGTTTCCATGTTGCAACACACAGTAGAGATGTTTCGGTCATGAGCGATTCATTCAAAAGGAAGTGAATCAAAGGGGAGCAAGGGAATGAAACGATTCGTTCAACGCCGTGCACTGATTCGCTATATAAAATATCTCTCGCCTGTTAACGTTTGACTGCATTAAGTCTGACGGCTTTCCTAGATTTAAAAGAAATGTTTCTGTTTCTAGCAAAAGAAAATATCCATTTTAGGGCGGACTTTGGCCATATTTAGGACCATGTCATTGTTTGGTAGAACTGACCGTTTCACTTGAGTACCTGTGGCCAGCCTCAAGTTCAAGTCTGAACGTCGAGGAAGAATGTATTGATCATTCGATGAACTCATTCATTGAACGAGAACGGGGCATCCCCGAACGACCTGGTGAGCGAGTCATTTGAACGAATCCCTTCACTAAAACGGAGTGAAATGATTTAAATCTCTATGGAGACTCGAGTCTGCCATCTCTAGCACACATCAATGGACACATCACACATCAACCCACCACCTTTTTTCCTACCAAATTAGACACTAGCAGACTAAATGCGTCCGTCCCCGCGACACGTCTTTGAATCCTCTCCGTCTTTGTAGCTCAACATTTTTCAACTTTACTGTATAATGTGTTTAAGGAAATGGCTGCTGAATATGGAGTGTGTCCCGAGGCTCGCCAGAATAAGCCAGATTGTTTGAAAGTAAGACGGCAGCCGTCGGAGTCCCGCAGTGTAATGCCACTGATTAGGCTGGCATTGGCAGCGTCTGGGCGCGGTGCGCGCGCGCGCGTGTGTGTGTCCATGTTAGTGGTTGGAGCAATTAGGCACAATGACTTTGAAATGTACCACACACATGGCTGGCATACACCAGCACACACACACACACATAATGTCATTCATTATCTGTCTTTCTAATACACACTGCACGCACCACAGTTGTGCTGACTCTCCCTCTCTCACTACACACACACACACACACACACACACACACACACACACACACACACACAGACCAACCTGGTACTGCTGGGTGAGATTGCCTTCAGTCTCCTGGGCCTGCATTGCGTCTCTCTCCAGCTGGTCCAGCCACATCTTCAGCTCCCTCAGGCTCTTACGCTGCTCCCTCTGGGGGGGAGGGGGGGGGGGGGGAGATGTAAAGACAGACGATAGCACGAGGAGGAAGGAGCGGTTGCAAGCGGGTACAGGGGCAATGGGCGGCGCAGGGAAGGGGGGAAAACACGAGAAATGAGACAACAGGCGCCCCCGCGTTGGAGGAAACGAGGAAGGAAGAGGGGTAAAAAGGGAACAAAAGTGTGCTGTTTAAACGTGTGTGTGCTGGTAATCCTCTGTGCCCCCACCGGGACAGAAACTCAAAAATCAACAGCTGCCAAAAACACACTTCAAGTTCGGGGTGCTTTGTTAAAGCCCCCCTACTAATGTTGTATTGAATTTTTAAATAACCATGAAGATAATACCACACTGCTCCAAAGCCCCTGTAGGCAGCCCGATCGCTAAGTCTATTGTTAATTCTCTTTTTAAACATGGAGACAAAAGCAGGCTAATTCTAAATGGAAGCATTCAATTACATTACAAATTGTACTCGCCAGAACTTTAAGATCCATTTCTTTTTACTAATTACCAGTGTTTCTATGGCACGGTTAACAGTTAAAAAAATACTGTGTTATAGCGACAGCCAAATATTTGTGGAGCAATGCGAAAGTCCTTTTGATAAAGGAAATGATAAAGGAAAGGCATTACAATACACTAATGGAGAATTGCCAGCAAACAACATACCAGGTGAGAAACACATCAAACATGTATAATAAGGATTACGGAACAACAGAAGATCACAGTTTGACACAAAATAACAGTGTTTATCATGGCTTTACACTGCATAAGGCCTCCTCACACGGACACCTTAAAAACCTCTATTCAGCTTTCCATCAAACACATTGTATGAGTGCACACTGCCATGCTAGAGGCTTCCATTTTCATGCTAATGGAACTGGGGAGGCCTTAACGTGAGGCTGTAATGTTAATAAATGGTAATATCACATCTTATTATACCTGACCTCCTCTTCTTATCAAAATTTGGAAACCCCGTAGCTGGAATATCACCTCAGGTAAGATTGAATTGATAACATACAGGTTCTGTTTGTACATGCGGAAAACAGCGTTACCCACATCATACAGTAGACAGTGATCCATTTACACCTATTTACATAGCAAACAAAGTAAACACTGATGTAATTTGTATGGAAACTGCCTGTGGCTGGGGTTAGCATGCAGCGCTGCGGAGTTTGATGGAAAGCCTGCCCAGTGGACATTAATTTACAATGCAACCTACCTCCAACATTTCCTCTATATCTCGAGGAGCGAGACCATGCTGTCGGACAGAGGCAGGCAAAACAACCACAGAGAGGCAGTCACCACACAACGAGAGATACCACAGAGACAAAGAGAAGGAAAGATAGGAAGAGAGATGTGTGCAATACAGAAGTGCAAACTGTACAAAACACTACCAGACATGGTCAAATAACAATTAGAAAGCATAACTGTGAGGGTTTTATCCCGTCAAAGCAGTTCAGAAGTGGAGTGTCAGGGGATTCAGTCACGAAAGCAAAAGGAAGCTAAATTGATTTTTACGAGGAATTCTAAATATTCCGCCTGTTTTCTTTACCTATCTGGCAAACATGCACTTTGGCACCAGCTGTAGGAGGCCCAATACTATTCGAACCAGGTCTTGACACTCCACACAAATGAAGGAAAGGAAGTTATAGGTATGGTTTGACATGCTATAGGACTGGGGCAAAAGTAGCGGAAGGCACAACATTGACACCATGGACGGATGCGGATAGCAATGAAAAGATAATACATGAGAGCCCTTACAAGCCCTTTTTTTTTTAGGAAGGGAGCGGTAAAAACATTGTCCTATATCTAGAATGAGGCAAATCGTGTCTGTCAAGGAGCGGTTACCTCTTCTTGTGGTTGTCCCTCCGAGTCACTCTGCTGACGGTCAGGGTGGTGTTTCAGGAACTGGGCTACATACGTCATGATGGACTTCTCATCTGGTTTGTCTACATCTACGTCTAAAGATGGAACCGCATTAATCAAACCAAACCAGCCCATTGTCAACGTTAGCGTGGAATTTCGTATGGACAAGGGGTAAACCTAAGTGTTTTCTGGGTCACATAAAAACCGCCTTTGAGTGTTTGCTTGACGTTGGTTTAGACAGAACAATCAAGTCTAGCATATTAAACAGAAAAAAAACAATGGTTCAAAAAGGTGTGTGTTGTAGTTTGTAGGCTTTTTGGTGCTGACTCTCGCGGCCTAATGGCCCTTAATTATTCTAATGTCAAGCCTGATTTGACAGAATACATTCTGACGGGCAGGCGTGAAGGGGCACAGATGGTGTTTGGCAGTTTTACTAAAGGGGCAAATTTGATGCCGTGACACCGATTCAGCATTGTGAAATGCTAGCTAGATATAATGATTGGACAAAGCTACTAAATTCATTGAACGATTATTATATTTAATTGTTATATTAATTAAGCGTAGTAGGGGACTAGTGCAGCTTTGGGGACAAACTCTAATTCATTCATGCTTGGTAGGTTGCAGAGTTTTACTCACTAAAGCACCGTCAGACCCTTTGAGCATTGTACTAATTCATAATTATTCAGATTACAACGTGGAGTTTCAAATAAAACTTATGAGAAATGTAATTTACCTTCTGGGTCAAGAAGCTGTGGAATGCCCAACTCTGTCTCGGCCAATGAGAAGGCTTCCTGCAGATTCTCCTGGTTGGGCCTCCTTTGTAGGCGCTCCAAGTCAACTATGTTGGGGCGGAGGGCCAGGATAACGGCGAAGAACGCTAAACCTGTACGCCAGCTGGGGCCAAAATCTTTCACCTCGATCCCCAGGCGCCTAGAATAGACAAAACAATATTGCATCATCATTAAAAGAGGGGTCAGGAGTTCACGTTTAGGAAACCTGTGTGTGGATATCGACATACTTGGTAGCGGTCTGTTGGACCCATCTGAGGAGGGCCTTTCTGGCCCCGCCCTGCAGAGGTGGGAGGGACTTCTTTTTGACAGGTGGGCTGGTAGCTTCGGTGCTGCTGTTGGAACTATCCAATGAAGAGGTGCTACTAGACAGGGTCTGGAGAGCTGGCAGGCTACTGGTCAGTTCCTCAATCTGCAGGTAAGACCCGTTAAACATGAGACACTTTCAGTGTATTTATTTATGAATACTTTTGACCCATTTATCCAGGAAAATGTTTTGTGACTGAGCATAGTGCTGTTATTTAACAAACACCCTTTCTTAACACGAGAGCGGGTATCTTCACCCGAGGAATTGGGAGTTATGGGTGTTATGCAGGGATAAGTTGACACTAGTTTTTAAAGCACGAGAGATGCTTGCATTCCTCCCAGGCCAAATAGACACAGATGTCTAGAATTACTACAGTGACCTTCCAGTCAGCAGCAACAACAACTGAAACAGAGCATTCATCACGGTCAAAAATCTAAATGGACTTTTATAGAGGCAGGCGCTATCAACCAGAGCACATATTCTCCAAGAGCATTTCCCTCACTGATAGCTGGCGAATGTCTATGGCATTTCTAAGAAATGACACTAAATGTATAACTCTTAAATCCTACCTACAGCACCTTTAAAGGGAGAAAAGTCTGTCCACAAAGGTTGATGATAAAGATTCTTATACATATACTGTATATACTGTATATACTACAATATACTTATACTGCATTATGGCATAGTAATGTTGTGCGTTATTAAATCACACATAAATGGAAAAAAATGTTTCTAATATCTGCAACCCCATTTTTCTTCCCCCAGGGATTAATGCAGTGCCATTCTACTTGTCTATTTATCTAAAAATAGATGAGGTGTTACCTGGAAATAGAGGATGATTGTCCACATCAAGCCTAGCACAATAGACGGCCGCCCATCCACAATGTCAGTGGCGTTTATGTTGACTAGTTTTATCTGCGAGTCAAAAACACGATATTCAGCCTCTCAGAACCATCAGAAGCACTCTACCTGTAATCTCGTACGTATGGATTAAGTGCACACAATTTTCTCACAATCTGATCAATTCAATGTCATACACATGTTAACACAAAATATAGGCATAATCCTAAACCCACAGCAGGATTTACAGTGGTGCATAAAATTCTTAACCCATCTACCCCCCCACCACCTCCCCTCATGGTGTGGTGTGCCTGATACTGACCGGAGAGCCTCTACATGCAGACTGCAGCGTGCATACGAGTGGGAGAGAGAGGGGGTGGGAGGGAGAGAGAGAGAGAGAGAGAGAGAGAGCAGTTAGATGTGTTTTAAATGTGTAGGATTGAAGGGGAACCCTTTATGATGACTCTGAGGCGACAGATAGCATCTCGGAGGTGACACAGCCCGAATGGCCGGCTGAGAGGAGAGATATATCACTGCCACACAGACACCCGGGATTACACCCAGCAGAGAGAGAAAAAGAGAGAGAGAGACAGAGAAAGAGAAAGGGAAAAACAGATGAGGTCAGATGAACAAAATAGTTGGAGAGTGGGGTAGAGAAAGAATCCTTTCTGACATATAGATAGATATATGATAGTGAAAAGGGGGATAGGTACAGACAAACAAAGGGAAGAAAAGAAAAGAAAGAAAGGGGCTAGATGATAGAGGTACAAGGGACATTTATCTATACAACAGACAGCGTACAGAGGATTATATCACTGACAGTCAACAGTGGCACGGGCAGTATTGTAGGTCACATCATATGAGATTAAATCAAATGCCAATCATAGAAAGGATAAGGCAGGGAATGGAATGGATTGGGGGCTAGGCAATAGGGCAACATGGGGTACCACGGGCCATGCGCTGATAAAGACTACATTCAATAGATTCATATTAGAAAACACAGCAGGTCATCGTGGTACCCCAGCATAGCAATATACTGTAAATATAACACATTTATACTTATATTTATACATAGAGTTATGACCAGATATTCTCCCATAAGACCCCGCTGTTGAATGCGGTGAAATAAGGTGAATACAATCTCTCACAATGTACAGCATATACTTGCTGTATAGTTCCTGTATTGTTATAATTACTTAAAGTTTTACTTCCTTACGTACTGTAGGTATATTGGCGTACGTACAGTCACAAATGCTACGTAATATAAATGACAAACAAAGTAAACCAAAAACACAATCAACAGGGTTTCCTATCAGGAAGTGTAACAGCACAACGCCTTCTTTAGGTGCAACCAGACACACGCAGTAACATTGATACTGGGGGACGTATTCACATTTCATTTTCCACCAGCTGACAAGTCCTTCTACAAACAGCAGGAACATCAACGCCGCGTCTCCCTCTTCAGACGGCAGATTACTGGCGCAGGATTTACGACTTTAACCCCTGTCGCACTTTAAGAAGTCAAATCAATGTCCCTGCAGATGCCGGCTCATACTTATAGATTTATTTATGTATATCCCGGAGATCTCTCGAAGGACGGCGGGGTTATTGATAGCCCCTCCCCCCTTTTAGTCCGATTGGATGGGAAAGGAAGTGCTTTTGGGACTCTGTTTGCCATGCTCGAGGGGTTTTACTATACTGTATATAGAGGAATATGACAGATTTCATAAACTGTAATGGAACGTGAGGAAAAAGGAGGACAGTGGTTGAGTTGGAAAGATGGGATGAAAATTGTAAATAAATGGGTAACTACTACAGCATATAGTAATGAGAAGGATTACCACTTTTCAAAAGCCATTACAAAGTAACAAGAATGAATAATAATATCCAAATAAGCAATTAAACCTGAGTTAAAGACAATGAAATCAACATTGGTCTGTCAAAGGTACACTCCTCAGCCTGTGTTGCCTTTGTGGTTGAAACCAGCATTACAAAAACATTATTTGGGGTGAAATCCAGAGAGCGAATGGCGCTCCCGCACCTGTGCGAGTAACGAATGCTTTCCACTGCGGTGCCCCCCCCACCCACAGAGCTAATACGCTTACATCTTCTCTACCCCTCCAAATATAGCCACGTGCACGTTTGGCGCATAGTTGCATTTCAAAGCATAAGCAGTGAGCTGGAGCGGACATTCTTGGCGGCCCTATAACACAATCGAGGAGAGTACCTTTAATAGATTTAAGATCTGACTTGATTTATTGCGACTGAATAATCAATGAATTGGACTGGATAAAAGAAATATGCGGATAACTAAAGGCAGAGGGAAAGGGGGGGGGGGGGGGGGGGGAGG